>JAJHZJ010000187.1:7389951-7846726 GCA_023548195.1 Bettongia penicillata ogilbyi
AGGGTCACACTTGAGGACCTCAAGGCCACAGGTTCCCCATCCCTGCATTAAAATCACAGGACCTGAGTTTACATCTTGGATCTATTCCTTTCTACTTGCCTGGCATTGGGCATCTTACAGCCTCAGTTTATCTATTTTGTAGTACTCCTTCCAAAGGTACCTGTGCCCTGATCTGACACTACCATTTTGTGTCCCCCAGGGGACAATCACTCCAGATTTAAGTTGTTTTTCATGTCATTACTCCTGAAATTTTTTGTCATTAACTCTAGTCATCTAAAGAACCAAATTAGTTGAGATCACAAGTATTTACTTGTATGATAGAATTACAACAATAGCAAAGAAACATCTGCCATGCAAAACTGATATACCCTATTCCATAAATATATGGCGCAGTAATGGAAAGAATAGGTGGGCATAGAGTTTGGAAGAGGTGTATTTATAAGGCACAAAAAGAGCCATGCCATGCTCAAAGAAAAACTACTTATCATGGTATTGAGGAGATTCTAACGTGTTCTATCTGTTTATAGCACATTTTCAATGATAATAATAATGATACCAGTAATGATGATGATAAATAATGTATTTCACTTCAAAGCTTGTGAAGCATTTACACATGTAAATTAATGTGGTCTGAGGAACTTATTGCAATTCTACTTGTATTCTAAGACTATGAGCCCTTGAGTATGGCTACTACATCAATTCTAGGTACTAGGGGTGTCCTTTATAGAATAAGGTTCTCGTTTCTTAATGCTTTAGATAGCTAGGTGATGTAGTGTATGGAACACTGGCCCTTGAGTCAGGAACATGTGCATTCAAATCCAGCCTCAGGTACTCACTGAGTTGTGTGATACTTGACAAATATTTAATTTTTATTTGTCTCATTTTCTGTAATTATAAAATGAAGATAATAATAGCCCTATTTCTCAGGGATGTTTTGAGGATGAAATTAGATAGTATTCATAAAATCCTTGGCACAGCTCCTGGAACATATTAAGTTCTAAATAAATCCTTCCTTCCTTCCTTCCTTCCTTCCTTCCTTCCTTCCTTCCTTCCTTCCTTCCTTCCTTCCTTCCTTCCTTCCTTCCTTCCTTCCTTCCTTCCTTCCTTCCTCCTGTAGCTTATAAACCCCCAATAGTTATTAACTCAGAATTATTTAGCCAGATAGACATAGTTTTTCAAAAGAGATGTTTCTAAGAGAGTTGATAAAAAAGTCACCTGCAGAGATCATTTATATTGCTGAAACTTAAGAGTATCTATATAATAACACTGAGCTAGAGTGAATGAAGGGCTCATCACCACTAGGATTGAGCAATATAATACAACTGGCAAGAAGGATATAGAAGGGTTCATTTAATTGGAATTCCCACTTGAAGTTTACTAAGTTAAACAGCTTATTCAATGAATATTTATTAATTGCCTATGAGTCAGACATTGTGCTATATTTTGGAGTCACAGGTACAGGAGATCTTTTTTGTTCTCAAAGAGGAAAGATTTCATGATTCCATTATTAATTCAGAATGGATTCAAAAGCTTTCTAACTTCAGCAATTGCTTTACATCCCCCTGTTGAAATAGCCAATAAAGAAAACAAAAATTGGTAATTATATTTCCTGAAGTTTATGTTTTCATCATCAATTATTTTTTGTTTCATCTATAGAAGGCTCATAGCACATCAAGTCTACCACTGCTTGGCAAGATTCCAAAGTAATTTTGGATCAAGATCAATATGTGGGACAAAGCCTATGTAAATAATGAACCAGGCAGATTTGTATGTCTTCTTTCCTCTCTATTTCTGTCTGTCCATCTCCTCTCCATTTCTCTCTGTCTGTGTGTGTCTTTATGCTTCTTTCTCTCTCTGTTCCTCTCTCTGTGTCTCTGCCTATTTGTTTCTATCTGTGTCTCTGTGTATCTTTCTCTTTCTCTGTGTCTGTCTCTGTCTCTCTCTTTTTTTTTCCTCACCAAACCACATTTCCCCAGTCCCAACCATTCATATCACTGTCAAGTAATTGGTACTAACCTGCTGAACTAATTCATACTAGGGTGTCAATGACAAATAATGGCTCCATATGCTACTCTTTACTCTTTTTTAAAGAGTGATTAATTTCCAAGGAATGATTGATGGTGAAGTTTTGGATTTTAAGTAAGGATGTTGACACATTTATTTTCAAAATTAATTAATATAGGTAATTGTGTATTGTCCTCATATGTAAGGTTTACAGAGTTAGTGTATTGCTTTATTTGAAGCAAGTGAACCATTCTCTAATAATACTATGCCTAGAAAAGAGCTATTTATATTAAGGAGATTTGACAAGCCTTAAAAGTATGCCTCATTACTTAGGGGAAAGGGACTGATGGCTATTTGTAATGAAATCATTTCTAAACATCACTGTGTGTGACAGATTTTGATGACTTTTCCTTTTCTCTCTTTTCTAGGTTATTTCTTTCCTAATTTTATATTCACCTACCATATGAGCTACTCTGAAGACCCACCATGAATATAAAAGAATTTTTGACTTTAGGGGAAATCTCATAGCCTCAAAGAATTTCAGAGATAGCACGGAATTGACCATTTATTACAAGAAGTTGATTAAAAAAAAAAACAATTTCCCCATACCAAACCTAATAATTGATCATCAAGCTTACTAAACATTTCCAATTACAGGAACCCTATGCGTTCTATAGCAACACATCACATTTTTGGAACAGATCCAATGATTAGTATTTTTTTCCTTCTTAAAGTTTAAACTTCTTTCTTTGCAACATGTACCCAATTCTTCTAGTTTTGGTCACTAGAACAAGCAGACTGATTATTTTGGCACCTAACCATCCTTCAAATATTTGATTTCCACCATCATACATGTTAACATATCCTCTGTATCTGAACCTCTAAGTTTCTCAATCTTTCTAATATCCATGACCAATACCTCCACTCTGCTCAGCTATACCCAAAGACAGTTATATGATTTATCTTGTCACCAGCCACCAATATTGTACATTCAAAATCAATATTATATGTTCCTCAGTCCCACTGCAACCACCTATAATTTCATCTCTCACTATTTTTCTCTCATCTCAAACCTATTCTTTACCGGCAATCTCTCTATCCCTCAGGATTCTACTTAACCAACATCTATTCTCTAGATATACTCTCCTCCCTGCTTAATTTTAGGTCCCTTAAGGAACTCCTTAATCTCTTCACTCTCCTCTATTCCTTGTTCTTTTTCCTTATCTTTACTTACCTCACCAAATCACAACCCTTGATTGCTCCCACCATCTACTCCCTCTGCTGTTGTCCTGGTGCTGATGCATAGAGCTGAAGAATATTTCACAAAACTACTGACTGAATACATAACAAATTACCTTTGGAAAAAACAAAACAAAAACCTCTTGATTTCCACTACAGAAAGACACTTTATGTTCTCTTTCCTAATCAATTTTCTTTGCCCACTCAGGATAGCAGTTTTTCCAAAATGTCTTTTTAAAAACCTCTCGTATCCCTCTCTGCTAATTCCATTAAGGTACTCTCTTCATGCTCTAACAAAATAATATGACAACAATAACAGCAATAAGAAATCTTCTTCAAACACTGTATCCTTTCTTGCTTTCCCTCTGTGAAACTTTCCTTCTCATCTCACAACTGCCTGATATCATCCTCCTTTGATCTTTAATTTAATTCAGTTCCTTTAATCTAGAGTCTGCTACGAAGTGATCAGATCCTACCTACTCTAACTATTCTCCTCCCTTTCTCTACCAGTTTTCTTGGAAAAAGCTTCCTCTTCCTTAGATTCTTTCTAATGTGTATGTAATATGACTTCTGACTTCATCACTCAAGTGATGTAGTTTCTATAGTTCTCAGTGATCTCCTGATAATCAGATGTCTTGTTCTTTTTCCTCAGCATTCCTGTTATCTTTGCTATAGTTGGTACTAGAGATGACCTGCTCCTCTTGAGTAAGTTTCTCTCTTGGGGTTTTCAAAACTTATTTTTAATAAAAGCCCTACCAATTTCTTTCAAAACTGAAGAGAAAATCAATAGTTCATTTGAGTTAATTGATAGAATAATGGTATATATCACATATTTTAAGTTATTTGACAGCAGGATAGAGCATGTACAGATGAACATTATCAGCCGGTAGAAACACTTGGCGTTTTTTTTTTTAATTCTTTTCCTCCATTTTGTTCATTTTCCCAATTTTCTCCATTTCTAAGACCACTTTTAAGTTAGGAAAGGCAAAGAGTGTCAAATGGAACACATTCAAAAGCACCTCCTCCATACATCTACAATAACATCTATAATGCTGAGAATTATCCATGTTAAGTTCCAAAAGCTTTAGTGTAGTTTTGAGTTAAACAATTTATCATTTGCTATATTTTAAAACTGTCCAAGCATAAAGAAAATGAGTCCTTTTTATTCTTTGCATTACAGTTCTGCATATTGATGATTATGACTGATAGCCTTTACATAGTGTTATAAGGTTTGCAAAGCATTTTACATCAATAAGTTACCTCATGGGAGTCCAATTGCTAACTCACATGCCTTGTTTCTTATCTCTATAAAATCTCCTTCATAATGGTCTATAACACATCCAGACTATTTGCCATTTACAAAGTATTTGAGGTTTATAAAATATTTTTAAGACTTCTATCATTTGATCCTCATAATCACCCAGTGAGTTAAGTAATTACAATTGTGGTAAAGGATTGAAGTCATGTTCTTCATGGTTACACAACTAGGATCTAAGAATCCTCCACATCTGGTTCTTTCCTAATTACAAGTTTAGCCCTCTTTATAGTCAACTCTATTCCCTAAGTGTCCATACACCAACATGCATTGAAAGGATCCTTGATGAAAATAAAAGTGAACACCTAAGGTTTTAATGAAAACGTCTTTGTAGTTAAAAACATATTGAGAAGTCTAGAAATGAAATACTCCTGGATGCATTGTTTACTGATTGCATACACACAAAAACCCGCATGCACACACATAAACATTTGTCTCTTAAAGCAAGAATGATACTTGATGGCTCTACTTAGCATTGTCCCATATACCTCTGAAGTTCTTTCAAAATTATTTACGTTGCATGAATACATTTGTTCAGCAATCCCTTACAGAATCAAAATCCAAGAAATATTAAAGAGCATTATATATAAACTCTATTACTAGGACCTCTTAGACCCTCAATCTTTCTAATGCCCATGACCAATATCTTCACTCTGCTCAGCCACAAACAAAGGTAGTTATACTGTTTATCTTGTCATCAGTCAATACTCCACATTCAAAATCATTTTTATATGCTTTGTAATTCAATTGCAAACTCCTACAATTTCATCTCTTGCTATTCTTTACTTGTCCCAAATCTTTTTGGGGATTGCATTTGGTGGTGAGGCAATCAGAGCTAAGTGACTTGCCCAGGATCACACAACTGAGGCTGGATTTGAACTCTGTTCTTCCTGACTCCAGAATTGGTGCTCTATCCATGGCACCTAGTTAACCCTCCCAAACCTATTCTTTATTGTTACCATTACCTGCAATTTCTCCATCAGGATATCTATCCCAAAAGTGATCATCATTGTCATGAAGAATATACTTAATGGAGAATAAATGGAAGAGAAATTCCTATTTAATATAGAGTTGGTTCACGAAGTCCAAGACCTTGGATACCACTAATCAATTCTTTAGGTCACAGAGAAGGTTTGGACAACTTCCATGAGATCGGCCAACACTCAAGAGGTTGGATTAGTCAGTTACATTGAAATAAATGATTATAACAAATAGCAGGGCAGAAAAAAGCATTGAGCTAGACCTTCAATCCATATATGTTGGATAGATGGTCAGTGAACTAACCCCAGTCAATGGAGTATAAGAATGAAACAATATCTGATTGCATATGAGGAATTTTGAAATTGTTTTAATGATTCTAACCTTCTTGCTACCAATACATACATAAATACATATATGCATATATGAATATATATGTAAATGTATGTATATTTAAACACTGATGCACTTGCAGTCATTTTCTATGTCTACAAATCAGAATTATCACAGAATAAAAAAAAATTCAGGTTACTGGAAGGAAATGAAAAGGTATGTTGTGGGAATAAGTTGGTTAGATTATATGATCAGCAATGAGTTCAAGGGGAATTACCATACAACTACCACAAAGAATGTAAGGATAACAATAGGACATAAGGTCATGGAGAAGAAAATGCATTCTTATTAATGTGTTGTGCACAAAAAACAGGCATTAAGTGCATTAAGAAGAGTCTTTACAGAAATTTTTACCACCACTCCCCCACACCCTGCCCATTAGAATGTAAGGCTCTTGAAGGCAGAAGTGTTCATGCTTTTCTTTTCTTTTATCCTTAGTATTTATCTGGCTCACAGTAAGCACTTAATAAATACTGGTTGATTGATTTATAGGCAGAAGGAAAGACTCTATAGACAAGATCGTGGATGTGTTACTCTCTGAGCCATGGTCACTGTGTGACCTTGGGGATAGACCTATTGAGACCTCAGTTAACTCATTTGAAAAAGGAAGCATCTAGGATCTCTGAGGTACATTATAGTTTAAAATCTAAACCTTGTGAATGGTGGCTAACATTTTAAAAATATACTGAAGATACATATTCATGTGGTTTCAGTCAATTTAAGAAGGAGGATGATCTTTCCTAAAGATATTTAAATTGTAGTTTTCACAATATAAATAGTAGGAAGGGAAAAATAAAGTTAATTTCTCCCCAAATTAGTAACTGAATTTCAAAAGATTGGCAAAATGGAGAGAGAGTGAACTTTGCAGATAGGAAGAACAGTGGTTGATTCTGACCTCAGACTTCATTAACTATAACCTTGGGCAAGGCTGAGAGTGTCAGTTTCTTCATCAATAAAATGGGTTTAATTATGTCTTTAGCAGTTGATTCACAAGGATATTGGATTAATTAAATGGGATATTGTACACAAATAATTTTGTAGCCCTTAATACATTTAAATAAAACTATAAACATTTTAGTTGATTTTGTAATTGGGTTGGATAGCTTTGAATGGAATAGGTTGAGCTCTTATAAGAAGACTTACATTGGTATTCATCTCAAAGTAATCAGTGGTTTTTTTTTAATGCAGTAAAGGGGAAGAGTGTCAATGGAATACATTCAAAAGTAACTCCTTTATTCATCCATAGGTATTCATCTATACATTATATATATATATATGTATATATATATATACATTAATTTTAAAAGCAGAATGTAAACATTTTGAGGGGATAGTATGTTTCATTTTTGTCATTGTATCATTAGTTCTTAGAACAATAAATAGCACATAGAAGATAATAAATGTTTATTGATTGGTTGGTTAATGATGAAAAGCAAGGGGTTAAAAATAAAAACACATCTCACTTCATATTTTACTATGAAAAGTCCTCACTTAATTAGTACAAAATATATCCTGACTAGACTATTTATAATTATCACCTTGGGTAAAAAAGGTTAATAGGAAATGATCAAGAATTTTAGGATTCTGAACTACTTTTGAGTTTTCTTTCAAAAATTTAGCTGTCGTTTTTCATTTATGAATACCACAAGCACAAATGTTGTCATAACATTATCTATTCTAAATTAATTTATCTTATGCATATTGAGGTTATTGCCAAGATCAAAGTTAATATTCTACTTATAACTGAAGTGGGACAGAAATCCTGAAAATATACACGTATATACATACATGTACTTGGATCAGGTATCATCAACAGACTTCATTGCAATGATGTTAAAGAATATTTATGAAGGAGAGACTATCTGGTTAACGGAGGAAATTTAAAAACTGGGTGTTCCTGAACAGAGTATAAACAAGATAGGGAGGGGACTGGAAATGACATCATGGATTTGCAGTGTAAGCATAATCCCTGTCTTCATCTACTTTGAGTGTTGATACATGGGCATGAAGTTAGAATCACCTTGCTTGGCCCTAGAGGGGAGAGCAAAGAACTCTGACCAAAGGGGTGTATTTTGGCTCAGAAATTCAATTAAAATCTATAAAAAATTATTAATCACCTGCTACTTTCAAAGCATTGTGCCATATTCCGGCAAAAATGAGAAAAGAAGAAAATTATCCCTTCATTCAGAAATTTACATTCTCTGTATGGTCATGTGTCATATACTAACATGGGTGAATTATAGAAAGATTTAGTCTTAACCATGGGATGGGGGAAGAATTGTGGTGAGAGTAAGATTGGTTGAAACTTCAAGACGTAGGTGGCAAATAGAGTACTGATGGAGATAAAATGTTTTTAGGTACAGATGATGAGGGAGTCCATTCAGCCCATAGGAACAAAGATATGTAAGTCCAGAAGTGAGTCCAGCTGTACATATACTTGGTGAATTCAGAAGGACAATCTGAAGTTCTATGAAGAACTAGTAGTATACTTGGCTCTCTTCATAAATAATGAAATATGAAGGAGGGTTAGGTGACATGGAGATGTGTGGGAACAAGGGGAGCTTCCTAACAATGAAAGCTTAATCCAAATTGTATAGAGGGCAGCTAGATGCAACAGTGGATAGAGTGCCAGGTCTGGAGTCAGGAAGACCTGAGTTCAAATCTGGTCTCAGACACTTGTTAGCTATGTGTCCCTGCTTGTTAGCTATGTGTCCCTGAACAAGTCAAATAATCCTGTTTCCTCAATTTCTTCATCTGCAAAATGAGCTGGAGAAGGAAATGGAAAACCAGTCCAGTATTTTTGCCAAGAAAACCTTATATGGCAGTCAGAAGAGTTGAACACAACTGAAAGAAATGAATAACAAAGTTAAATGGGTATCTCATCAATGAGCATCTTTAAATAGTGTGGGATGACCACTTCGTTGGTATATAAGCGAGGACAGGCCTGATTTGATGAGTTCTGAGATATCTTTCTTGGCTGATATTTGGCAATCTGAATTGGCCATAAAAATTCCCTTGGATATTAAGACAAGTCTAAATAAATAATTTTGTTGATATGATTATGTCTCCATCTTCAGAAAAAGAATGGAGAGGATGATCTATTGTTGTCATAGATGATGAGAATAAGCACTTTAAGACTCATTCAGGCCAACTTATTAATTTTACATACGGGGAAACAAGACCAGACAGATTGAGTGACTTCCCTATTATCATTTAGGCAGCAATAGCAAAGCTCATTGCTACCATCCTCATCACCTGACTTAGAATTGAGTGATCGTTGCATAAGGCTAGTTTCTTCAATTTGATATTGAGGTTGCTGATATCTGTGAAAGTAGAGTACTGATAGAACAAAAAGATACAATATATGGGAATTCTGTCAGGAAGGGCAGGGCCATAGGAAAATTAGCCTGTATTATACAGACTCGCTGGATCACAGATTTAGAGCTGAATTGGACTTTAGGAACCATTTAACAAAAAGTTCTGGTTTTAGAGATGAGGAATCTGGGCCTAGAAGGGGTCAAATGACTAGCCAAAATTTATATGCATATTAAGTGACTTAGACCCAGGTCCTCTGGCTTCAAATTTTTCCTACTTTTGCAAACAACTATGTCATAAAGAATACACACATATAATATCATTGCTATTACTACTACTACTTCTATTTTTTCTACTACTTCTACCACTACTACCACCACCACCACCACCACTACTACTACTACTACCACTACTACCACTATTACTACTACTGCTAGTACTAGTACTAGTACTACTACTACCACTACTACCACCACCACCACCACCACCACCACTACTACCACTACTACCACTACTACTACTACTAGTACTACTACTTACTACTACGACTACTACTACTAGCACTACTACTATCCCCATCACCCCCACCACTACTACTGTTTTGCTGTTGTTGCTCAGTTGTTTCAGTCATCTCTGACTCTTTATGACCTGGTTTGGTGTTTTCTCAGCAGAGATATTGGAGTCATTTGCCATTTCCTCCTCTAAGTCATTTTTTACAGATGAGGACACTGGAGCAAACAGGGATAAGTGACTTGCCCAGGATCACATAGCTAGTAAGTATCTGAGGGAAGATTTGAACTCATAAACTGGGTCTTCCTAGTTTCAGGCCCAGCACTCTATCCACTGCACCACCTATCTTCCTGACTGCTACTATTAATATTATTTCTATAATAATAACTAGCATTTATATAGCAATTTAAAGTTTGCAGAGAATTTTACATGTTATATTATTACATTCTTATTATAATAATTTGTGACAAGTTAACATATCACCAAAATAATATTTGTAAAGTATGTCTATGAAACATTCAGCCTAAAGGGAGGCAGCATGATATTTTATGATAGAGTACAATATTTGGGCTCAAGAGGACCCGAGTTAAAATCTCATCTTTGATATTTTTTAGCTATATTACAAGGGGAAAATCTTTTTTGAGCATGAATTTTCTCATTTGTGAAAGGAAGGTTCTAATACCTGCAGTCCCTATTTATTTCACAGGGTTTTGTGAAGTTCAAATGGAATAATATCTCTAAAGTGTTACCATATTTTTAGACAAATTTAAGTATAAGAGAGAAGAGTTTGTTCTTCTCTAGGGCATACATAGCCCATTCCCCAAGAGCACAAGTGTCAGTTATTACTTATAATGACAAAGGACTCATCAATTCAATTTGTCAGGATATTTGAGAGTAATTGCATCTTCCTAATTGTTGGTGTTACCACTTTGGAAATTGATGTAGGATCAAATGTTTTATAAGATTGTTCTTTTGTTGGCTTTAACAAAAGGAGCATCAAACAGCACTTTTCTGTTGTATACACCATCGTGTCTGATGTTTATTCATATTTTATTAGGAAACTTCCAGAGAGACCTGACATTAGTTCTTTCAATATTTCATCTAAATGGTCTACTGGACAGAGTACTGGATATAGAGATAGGGAGAACTGGGTTCAAATCTTTGTCCTAGATATTCATTTAGCTGTGTAACGCTAGACTGATCACTTAACCTCTCTGCCTCAGTTTTCTGATCTCTAAAATATGGAAAATAATGACATGAATTATAAGAATTATTGTATGGGTAAAATGAGGTAATATTATTGAAGTGCTTACCAAACACCAAAGTGCAACAAGAATTATCAACATCACCATTATCATTATCATCACTATTTTCATCATCATCTTTCCCATCATTTCATGGATACCAGAGAAATGTTCATATATGGCATCTAGCACTGTACTACAGAGGATTATTTAACTTCCTTTTCATTTCATTAATAACATTATGCATTTCTTCTGTGCTGCTTCCATTTATACAAGGTAGTATCATTCACTTCCTCTATGTACTCTTCCATGACCTTCTGAAGAAGTCCTAAAAACAAATGTTCCACAACCTTGATCTTATTGGTGGAAGAATGATTCTGTGTTTGACAGGAAAAGGCCTTGAACTGATAATACTGAACTTTGATTTAAGGGGCTTGAGTCTGAATCTTATCTCTGCCCCTTTATTCTCTGAATATTCATAGACAAATCACTTAACCTCCTTATGTCTCAGTTTCCACTTTGGAAAAATAAGCAGGTTGAATTAAACAGTTTCTGAGGTCCCTGGCAGCTCCAGATCTAGGATACTTAGGTCTTTAATTGTACGTGTGCACATTTGTTGCTGCTGTTCAGTTGTTTTCAGTTGTGTCTAATTCTTTGTGACCCCATTTGGGCTTCCATGCTGGAGCAATTTGTCATTTCCTTTGCTAGCTCATTTTACAAATGAGGAAATTGAAGTTAATAAGGATAAGGGACTTCCCCAGGGTCACATTGATAGCAAGTATATGAGGACAAATTTGAATTTAAGATGGTAATTCTCCTTGACTTCTGGTACTCTATCCATTTCACTCCCTATTTATGTGTGTATATGTGTGAGTGTGTGTGTGTGTATGTGTGCGCGCACATACAGATACACCACCAACAAATATACACAATATGTATATAATATACACATATTTTGAGGGCCAAACAGAGCAGGAATGCCCCCTTCAAGTCAAGGGATCTGGAACCTAGAGATCATAATAAGAGACTGAATCTAAAAGAGATCCTGAGAATATTAAGCATTTTAATAATTCAAATCAATCACTTGACAAGCAGGGAGATACATACAGTGTACGCATACACAAACATGTACAAGCACACATATACAAACACACAGCCCTATATATGAATGATTTAGCTTTTCACTAACTTGGTGATATAAAGCTTGTGATAATTAATGTTGGCTTTAGAAGTGGTCTGGCAAAGATAGCGGTCTGCAAATTCGCTCTTCTGAATTGTTATGTCAGTTTGCATTTAAATATGGGTGGCACTTTCTTCAATACTCATATTTCACTGATAACTTTCCTAACCTTGTTAAGCTATAAGCTTTAATGTTAGTTCCAGCTATAAATCTGACAATCCTCATTATCAATATAACTGGTACCCAAAAAACTACAAAGCAGAACAGTTCATACTGGATTCTTTCCCTTCCTGACTCTAGTCCTAACAAGCTCAGAGTGACTAAAAACAAGTTGCCTTCCCTGACCAAGGACCCCTGAAGGTCCCCCTTATTCCTCCTGTGGACATGGAATAAGGAGAAACTCATCACTTCGGGAACCTGAACCATGCCATGTCCAAATAGCCCCCACCTAAGACAATTAAAGGTTTCAATCCCTTGGGTGGGGCCTTTATGTTTCTCACAATGGAACAGAATGGAGCTAATGGGCTCACACAGGGAGCTTGTAACTTTAGCCTCATTAGCACCAAGCTCTAAAGCAACAAACTAATGTACCATGGACATAATGGAGGAAACAAGGCATCCTGGAGCCATGAGATAAAGTGTCAGGCTACGAGGGCACAGAAAAGAGAAACTGTGCCAAGGAGTCATCGACCTCCTTTCTAGGCAATGGTTTAAACACCAGGAATAGGGAAATTACTATATTGTACTACTGTTCTTCACTGTTTTAGATTCTGAGTTTTTATGGATGTCAGGCTCTGCTGAGAGCAGAACACTGGGAGGAATTGGATTTTTTAAAAAGTCAATTTCAAATTCATCAAACATTCATTAAGTGTCTACTATATGCAAGGAACTGAGCTCAGGCCTGGGGATACAAAATATAAAAATGGGAATCAATCATCCAATGTGGATTTATTAAGCATCTAATAGGGGTCTAACATTACTCTGGGCAGTGGGGTCATAAAGACAAACTTGAGATCATCTTTGTATTCATATATGTGTGTGTGTTTGCTCACATATATCTCTATAGATCTATCTACACCCCTGTACATACACACACGCAGATGTGTATACATATTATATAAGTATATATACACATATGTATATATGCAATATGATTATATATGCATGCATACCCACAGGTACACATCCAAATACACACATGTATATAGATGCCCATACACATACACACACATATACATCTACATGTACAAACAATAAATACATATACATACAGAAACACATATATCACATGCCTGTATATGTATGTATGTATACATACATACAAATATGCATTTGCAGGTGCAAGCATTCACCCATGTACAACATTTACATACACACTATACATATGTATATATGTGTCCACATGTATGTATGTGTGTGCATACACATATCACATACCTATATGTATACTCTCCTATATATGCACACACATAGGCATACAATTCACAGTCACGGCCACATATAATATATACGCCTGCAGAGAGCACATACATAAGTGCATAGATACATACATATATACATATACTATATAAATACAATACCTATACCAATTTTTAAAAAATCATTAACTTTGGAGGGAAAACAATCCAAGTTTTCAAGGGAAGCAGGCCTTCTGGGAGGTGGGAATGAGATCAGAGAACATCCCAGGCCTAGGGGACAGCCAGTCAAAAGATACAGAGATGAATTATGGAGGCGGTTATAATGGAAACAGGACATAGGACATTGTAGCTGCATTGTAGAGTCTGTGAAAAGGAAGCATAATTGAGAAGTCTCCAAAGCTCAGAAGGGGTCAGGTCAGGTAACGAAAAGCTTTAATGATCAGTAGAGGAGTGTATAATTTTTTACTGGAAACAATAACAAACCGCTGAAGTTTACTGAGTTAGAGGTAATATGATCAGATCTGTACATTAGGGGAATCATAGTCCCAGCCCTAAATGATCTTACTTTATCCTATGGGGATAGATACACAAGTATATAATTAAGGATAAAATCAGACTGGGACAAAGGGAGGGAGGTGGAGAGAGATCAGTCCAAAAGACTTTCTTTTGCACCTATTATGTGTTGGCCACTGTGCTGAGCAATTGGGAAAGAAACACTGAAATAAAACAGTCCTTACCCTAAGGAGGTTACGTTTTATTGAGATATAAGTCACATGATCTAGCCTTACTTAAGGAGAAGAACTCTATTTGTTGGGATGGTTGCTGGAAAAGACTAAACAAAAGGACTGTCATGTGAGCTAAACCTTAAAGCAGAGTAAGGACTCTGTGACAGGTGGAGCAGGAGACAGGGCAGCAAAGACCTGGAACATGGCCTTCATGAATGCAAAATTGAGATCATCTTTACATTCATATGTTTGCGTATGCGTTTGCACACACATATATTTATATATTGTATATTCATGTATGCATATAGCACATCGTATATATGAATATGAATTATACATCTATGTATGTGCATGAGTATGAGTATATATATATGGGCATGTGATGTGTATTTATACACATATACATGCATATGCATATACAATGTGTAGGTGAATATTGGTTATGTGTGATTGTTTATACATGTATATGGGTTCAATATGTCATTGACTAAGACATGTTGGCTAGAACATAGCATGAGGGCAAGGAGCCTGACAATAAGGCTCGAAAGGGAGACTGGATGCTAAGTGGCAAAAACGCAGGGATGCCAGTTTGCATGATATGCTGAAGGTGTTGCAGCAGTCAGAAAAGGCAGCATGGCCTGTTTCCATTGGACACCTCCAGGAAAAGTGAGACCTCAAAGAGTGCTTTTACTGAGGGTTTATGGGACATGTGAATGAACCTTAGACCCAGTGAAAAACACAAATAGGAAAGATTGGACTTCAGATTTCGCTAGTATATAGAACTCCTGGATGGGGAAACTTCTTAGACCAATGTAGCTAGTCATTTTCTCTGCCACTTAGCACCTTAGACCATTATCTAGTTGACTGATACATTAAGTGCCTGGACCAGGGCCACAGACCCAGTATGTTTCAGAGGACAAACATGAACCCAGGTCATCCTACCCATATGTCTACTATGTCAATTCTCTCTCTCTCTCTCTCTCTCTCTCTCTCTCTCTCTCTCTCTCTCTCTCTCTCTCTCTCTCTCTCTCTCTCTCTCTCTCTCTCTCTTTCTTCCTTCCTCTCAAAGACAAACAAACAAAAGCATACTTCACCTCCACCCCAAAGGGGTGAACATTTTATCATGGAATATTTGAAGACCATTAATCTGATACTGAAATTCAATGAGACACTTTCATTAGTATTTGAGATCTGTGATTTCATCCACATGATCATTTTTCCCAGTGACAGGGAGTACTACTTTATTATTTCACTCAGAGGGCTGCTGTCATAAATTGTTATGGCTCTAAAAATTTATCCTAATCCTTCAGTTTAAGCACCTATCAACCAAGAGAGACAGGACTGTCACTGAAGATGGTCTCCTTGGTAAGACTTGAGAGAATACATGTTCCATTAGACAAGCCTTTCAGAATCCAGAGTCATGTCACCACCATGGCAATGTGTCAAAGGAGGACTTTAGTAAAGGACAAACAAAGGTGGGAATGAATGTAATTTCCATAAAAAACAAAATGATCAGTTGAAGTGTTGCCTTTTCCACTACATTCCCAAATGGAAAATTCAGGAAAGTAGAATATTAGGGGAAACATCATGTGGTAGCTCAGTGAATAGTTCAGTGGGAAGGGAACCAGGGAGATCTGATTTCTGTTCTGGCTTCAAAACTCGCTATGTAACCCTTGGTGCATGGATTGTTCATGGAGGACTAGATTCTTTTGTATGAGAGTTTGCTGAGGTTTTTTTTTTTTTTTTTTTTTTTTTTCCCTTCAGGCCGTTCATCCACCTTTGGTTCATCTACCTTCACCTAACTCTCACCTATGGTTCCAAGAAACTGTAGCTTGCACAATGGCCATACCCTGAAAAATTGTCTCAGCTTAAACCACGTGGAGGGGAAGAAATAAGCCTCAAACCTGTTGGTTGATTAGGGGAATGGTTGCTCCAAGCATTTGAAGATTTCATTCAGCAAAATGGGTATTAATTAGAGCTTGGTCGGGCATCAAAGACTCCAAAGTCATCCACTACACCCTGGGCCTTTTGTCCTACCACAGGTCTTGGATGAACCAGGAAGAGAAAGTGAGGCTGAAGACTTTGCCCAACTCAGCCTCATTTAAATCCAGTTCAGGAGCAATCAAGATATTACCCATGGTGGCACTGATCCTCTTCAAAAATGGATGAACCAAAACTGTGTGACCTTCAGCAAGTCACTTAACTTCTGTTTCCTTCAGTTTCCTCGTCTATAACATGAGGTTAATAATAGCACCTACTTCCTAGAATTGTTGTGACCATCAAATGAGATAATTTTAAAGCACTCAGCACAGTGTCACATAGTAAGCACTACACAAATATTTATTATTATTATTGTGAAAAACAAACAAAAGCACTGAATCTGTAGTCTGTTACTTTGGCATAAGGCATAAGGAAGAGATTGGTGAACTCAAATGCAAGAATGCCAGAGTTTGAAACATGTGTCTCCCAAGTTGTTAGTGTTACCCCTACAGGTTAATTCCTGTTTAAATTGAATTGCCTTATCTGTGTATATGCTATTATGATTCAAAGTATTTTATGTCTAAGCGTACAGAATTTTTTTTTCTTTTGGAATTTCAGCACTTAAGAGATCATCAGAAATGGGCAAATGATTTATAAATCATTAGTCAATTTGATTGCATCATTTCTAAATTCTATTCCTTCTTGAAGTCTTGTTATTTCTATGCCAAATGGAGACAGATGGTCAAGTGGATTAATAAAATGCATAGGGTCAAAGAAAATGAAAGGGTAGCACTTAATTTTTTAGAACTATAAGGGACTTTTGGCAGTTAGGTGGATCAATGGATAGAGTGCCCAGCCTGGAGTCAGAAAGACTCCTTTTCCTGAGTCCAAATCTGGTCTTAGACACTTTCTAGCTATATTACCCTGGGCAAGTTACTTAACCATTTGCCTCAGTTTACTCTTCTGTAAAATGAGCTAAAAGGGGAAGTAACATATTATTCCAAGACCCTTGCCAAGAAAACCTCAAATGGGATCACAAAGAGTCAGACACAACTGGAATTGACTGAACAACGGCAATAACAAAGAATGGACCTTGAAGGTTATATAGTTGAATGTCTTTATTTTATAGACGAGAAGCTTCAGCCCCAGAGAGGTAATGTAATTTACCAAAGATGACATTAACTATTCCTCCTGCCCTTGGGAGTTCATTCGCTGGGAAAATTATCTGTTATCCCAAGCTCCTTAGATTTTGATAAACTAAGGTAGCTAGATAAACTAATTCATCTGATGAGGTAAATTACCCTCAATATTAATGAACAAGCTGGAATGTTTGGGGAAAATTTATCCAACTCCTACCAGCTTTTGATGCTATTGCATCCCTAAATCAATTAGGGTTCAGGGATTCTTATGATCCAGGATTTATGTAAATATCAATTTGAAATACCAGATTTTATGAAGCTTTTCCTCATGTTCCCAATTCCTAGATCTTTCCTGCCTCTACTTACCTTGTATTTGCTTTGTGCACATGTTTTGTACCAACACATATACATAAATAACTACCCTATATGTATGCCTTTAGAATGTAATCTCCTTGAGAACAAGAATATGTTTTTTTCATTGCCTTCCCTTGCCTTCCCTTCTCTTTCCCCCATTCAAAGAACATTGTCTACACATAGTATATGCTTAATTAATATTTGTTTGTAGACCATTATGGAATTTTTAGTTTCAAAAAAGAACGGGCTTATCTCATATGTGTCAAACTACCTCTTACCACAGTGCCAAGAATACAATAAAGGCTTAATAAATGTTTTTTGATTGACTTACTGAGTTACTATCAAGCACATAGGCTATGGCCCTCTGGGGAATCTTTATATCAATAATATTCTCTCTATATGTATATTTTTTAAATCCCATAATTCAAGATCCAGCCTAAAGTCCCACATATACCTATAAAAAGGATCACATTGGGTTACTTCTCTTAGGTTCGGTGAAGCTTACTTTTATTTGAAGGAAATACATCAAATCTAGACTCAGAGAAGGAAGGAGGTGTTTGACAGATGGGAAGAGTTAGAGAGACAGAACAGGGACAGACAGAGAGAAATAGTGAAACAGAGAGAGATAAAGGAGCAGGTAGGAAAGCATATATTTAGAGAGAGAGAGAGACAGAGACAGAGAGAGACAGAGAGAGAGACAGAGAGACAGAGAGAGAGAGACAGAGACAGAGAGAGAGAGACAGAGAGAGACAGAGAGACAGAGAGGCAGAGAGAGACAGAGACAGAGAGAGAGACAGAGAGAGAGACAGAGAGACAGAGACAGAGAGAGACAGAGAGACAGAGAGGCAGAGAGAGACAGAGACAGAGAGAGAGACAGAGAGAGAGACAGAGAGACAGAGACAGAGAGAGAGAGAGACAGAGAGAGAGACAGAGAGAGAGACAGAGACAGAGAGAGACAGAGACAGAGACAGAGAGAGACAGAGACTGAGAGAGAGACAGAGAGAGAGAGAGGGAGAGAGAGAGACAGAGAGACAGAGAGAGACAGAGACAGACAGAGAGACAGAGAGACAGAGAGAGACAGAGACAGAGAGAGAGGGGGGGAGAGAGAGACAGAGACAGAGACAGAGACAGAGACAGAGAGACAGAGACAGAGAGAGACAGAGAGAGAGAGAGAGAGAGAGAGAGAAGCAGACAATCAGAACAAATCTACATCTCTGCTTGTTGATTCAGTTTCATTCATAGGAAACTGGAATGATCCAGACCTCTAACGAGAGAGTAAAATGAGGAGCAGAGATATTTGTCTTTTTGTGATCAGCTTTCAGCACAGCAAATGGGGAGTACTCAGGCCCTGGGTCCTTTCACATGGGCAAGAAAGAAAGTAGAAGGAAGAGAACATTCACCCTTCTTTCCCAGCATCGAAGAAGAGAAAAAGTAGGGACAGAGCTGCCAGCTTCCTTAGTAGTGCAGCCATAAGAAAAGGAGCAAAGTACCTAGGTTCTTGCTTCCTTTAAGGCTGAGAGGACAGAGTGACATGACAGCAAGGAAGACTATAGGCAGATATTCTGTCTAAAATTGACCAAACTAGTTTCTAAGTTGATCCAGTAGCTATGCCCCTGTTAGAAGAGACATAGTGCCAATCTATGTTTTTAGCAATGCATGTCCAAATCAAAAGCTTAGCAGAGTCAGATTGCATGGGAGTCTCATTCTCATTAAATGGAGGGAGAGAGAGAGAGAGAGAGAGAGAGAGAGAGAGAGAGAGAGAGAGAGAGAGAGAGAGAGAGAGAGAGAGAGAGAGAGAGAGAATCTCATCAAGGACCATGATGGATGATATTGTATCATAAAAGTCCTTGCCAGGAAGTATCTTTAAAATTGTGACCCTTTGGTGAATAGGACCAATAGCTGATATGAAACACACACACACACACGCACACACACACACGCACACACAGACACACACATACAAATATGTACATAGAATAGAAATAACCTGTAATTATATACACATAGACACCTGCATATAGTTGTGTGTGTGTGTGTGCGCGTGTATGTGCGGTTTTGGGGATGGACAGGTTTTTCTACTTCTCTATTCATATTTAAATAGCTAGAAGGTATCAAATGCTAACTATCTTATTGTAACAAGCAGTGGACCTGGAAATACCCTGGAAAGTCAATAAGGGGCACACTCTGGAATATTAGGACTCAAGGATTAAGGGGTGAGTATGCACAATTATGATATAAAAAGGATAAAGAGCTTTCTTAATGATCATGTTAAGTCATTGGCTCCCATTTCAAACACACGTTAACCTCACCTGAGATTATTTTCCAAAGACTCTTACCGGGAGGTAGATGATGGGGTACAGTTGCCCTGTGTCACTGAATAGTTTTTCATCTTTAATCCAAAAGAATAGTTTGCTATTACTCATCTACCTGCAGTCAAAGTAGAGCTATTTATGAGCCACCACAGAGATTTTGTTTTTATAAATGGTGACCATGAGTGTGATTAATAGGTTTGATTTACAAAGGAAATGCCTTTGAGAAGTGGGAGACTGGCAAGTTCAGCTTGACTTCCAGACACACACACACACACACACACACACACACACACAACTTCCTAACAATATGAGTTCTCTTAAAATGGAATGTGCTATCTGAGGATGTAATGTGTGTGTGTGTGTGTGTGTGTGTCCCACCACAAAGATTCTTCAAGAAAAGGCCAAATGCCTGCAAGATAGCTACCCTGCCTAGACCATAATGAGCATTTTTCTGCTGGGGGCAGATAGCACAAATAATTTGGAATACCTATCCAAGGGTGGGGAACTGGCAGCCTTGAGGCCACATGTGGACCACACTTGAGGACCTACAGGGTCACATGTGGCCTTGAGACCACAGATTTCCCCTCCCTGGGCCTTTATCCTCATGAACTGAGGCCTTGAGATACTGACACTGGGAATTCTTAAGCAAAAGATAAGGAAAGTAAGAAGGAACAGGGCCTGAGAAATATTTACCCAGGCTTCATCCATGGTAGAACTTGAAAGGGCAGGAAAGCATCCATCTGTTATCGTAGCTTCCCATTTTAAATTGCTCTTCTTACTAATTAAGTGTTTGAATCTATTCCTTTTGAAGAACTATAAATGTTTTAAGTACTATGCAAACTTGAGCTCCTGGACAAACCTTAACTATTCTGCTTTAGTTATAAATCCATGTACTAAAAAAGTAATATTTGTTCAGGTAAAGTTTAGGCTGGATTGGCCTCCATTGTTCCTTTTCTATTTTGATTCTATGACCTAGCATAAACCAAGCAATTTATAGGACTAGTGCAAGAACTGGGAGAATGAATTTCAGCAAAATCAGGAGATTCTGGAGTGGATACTGCTGACACTAATGGGACCAAATGCAGGATTCCTACAATTCCAAATTAAATGTTATTCTTCCCCATGTTCACTGCAGCAGCAAATTACATGATGCCTTATAAATCACCATTAAATGATGTTTTTCCTTTGAAAGTAAGATAAAAGGAGAGCAACATAAGAGGAGCAATCAACATCCTACTGTGTTCTACTTGGAGGAAGATTATGTTTAGGGCAGCTACAGCACTCTGGGGATGTTCCTGACTTCTGACCAGCTAAGCTACCTGTATTTACTAACTTCATATCAGTTTGATTTGCCAGAATTTTATTACCCTTCTAATACATCTTTTTTTTTTAGCACATTGGTCTGTTTCTTTCCTATCAAATATTCTCTTTTGGGGCTGCTTCTTGAGGAAGGATCCAATAGATTTCATCATTTCCCTTGCCCACAACCTTGCACCATAACCCAGTAAGTAGATAGGATTCCATTCCTGGACAACTGTGCATGATGAACTAAATCCAATTAGAACATCTGTGTGGTATATATATATATATATATATATATATATATATATATATATATATATATATATATATGTATGTATGTATGTATATTCTGAGAAAGTATCTCCAAAGAAATGATGCAAAAACATCTTGTTTTGCATGTATTTTGTATTTAATTATCAGTGTGCTTACTGTTTAACAATCCATATTAGAATATACACTCTTTGAAGGTAGGGGCTGTTTGGATTTGTCTTTCTTTTTCTAGCCCTTGACATACATAAGGCCTAGCAGTTTTATCAACAAGGAAGTGCTCATTAATAGGCAATAGTGAACAGTCGTTTATAAGGAGATATCCCTAGAAATGTAAAAGTGAAAATAGAATAAATATCACTGTAATTTCTGATTCAGTGAAAATTTAATTGTCTAAAGTTAAGGACCAGACCAACTGGCTTTCATAAAACTGGTATGTCCTGGCAGGTAAAAATTATAACTGTATTTATTTTAATAAGAATGAAAAACAATAAATCTAGAAAAGCTGCTAAAATGTAAGAAACTCAACCATGGGGAACCAAAGTCAATCACTGATGAGATACTGAAGCCATGCATTGAGTCTTGGACAAGGTGTTGGATAACTAAAATGAAAAGCAAAAAGAATCTACCTGGAAAAGAGGAGGTTCTGAATGGGGGCTGGTGTCTTTAAATGTTCAGTAGGATCGAACTAAGAGGTTAAACCATTCCTCTGGTGAGAAGAATGGCATTACTATTTTTTTTCCATCTGACAGCATTATTCTTGGTCTCAAATTTTACATCAAGGCTTAGGATTGTATAGAAAATACTATTTTTGACCACCATATATCACGAGCTCCAGTGGACTGAGAAAGTTATTATTCATAGATGATTTGCTTCTTGGATATACAAAATGGGCAATGCCTTAGAGATAATACATTTGAAACAAAGGGAAAAAAATCTTGAAATAGAAACAAGTAACAGAAAATATATATATACTGAATCTGAAGTCACTCAGCATCTTGGGATTTTTCCCATCTACATGAGTAAAGTAACACAAAATGCCTTTTACAATTCTAGTTCTGTCCTGTGGAATAAAAGAGTAAAAAAAAGACAAATAGAAATAAAAAATGGAAATGGTTTAGGAAAGAGAATAATTGTGGTGTGTAACAAAGTTCGTCCACCCCTAATGGAATATGGACTTGAAACATAGTTTAAAAATAGATATCTGTAATAGCAAGTATAATTATAACATTAAAAACTCTAGTATTAATATTTGAGAAAAGGATGGATGAGAGTGAAGATGATGTTTTACCTTAAGTTTGCATTTTAAAGGCTTGCAAAGCTATTTTCACATATTCATGTATTTGATGTATTATATTCCCCATTTTCCAGTGAAAAAAGCAGAAGAGATTATGACTTGCAGGGAATGTCAGAGCTAGGATTCAATCCCAGGTCTCTTCTCACACTAGTGATTACACTATCCTGCATTTTTTCTCTTTTTTTCCCTGAAATATACAGTGAGGGAGGGTCCATTTTGAAAACTCAATCTGAATATTTCTTAAGCACCTACTATGTGGTAACTAAAACTAGCAAGGAAAAGAACCATACAGCCTTATTTATAATATCAACTCATGCCCTAGCCTGAATGCTACAGATTTCTGCCATGCTATGGACCTCTTCTTATTTTATGCAGAGCTGTAAGAAAGCATAATGATACTTTGGCAAAATTGGTGCAAGGAAGTCAAGGTATTACCTTTCGATGAGTAACCGAATTAAAATAGATACAAAAGTCATTGGAGTTAAGGATATGGAGGAACTGAGAGGAGGTCAGGTTTTTCCTAGGAATACAGAGTAGAGGAAGAGAAGAATGTCTTAGGTAGCAAACTAATTGGGAAGGTTGATGAAAGACCTGGAGGTCCATAGATAAGGGTAATAAGGAGTTGGATAAGACTGAGTCATTTTAAAAGAGCAAACATGACTGTTAAGTCATGATTGCAGAGGATATAAGAAAGCAATAAATAAGAAATATGTCCATTTTTTCTCCTGGTACAAAGTCAGGTAGTGTACAAAGAGCAGCTGATATTGGCAAGAGTGACAAGAGGAATGGCATTCTCAGGAGAAAGTTAAGGTTCAGTGAGCACAAGGAGAGAGAAAGATTATAGGATCATAGATATAGAGGTAGAAGAAATCTTACCTCATTTAGTCACAGAGGAGTCTGAAGCCAAAAGAGCTTAACTGACTCAAGGTCACAACAAATACTGAATGAATGTGAAAGAAAGAAGTGGAAGATGTAGGGGAATTTATTAAGGAGAGGAGAATGTTTTCAGAGGACATAGTAGAAAAGAGAGTCTACAGGCTGGTACAGTCTGGGTTGAGAGAGGACAGAGTTTACTATAGTGGGGTAGTCAAAGACCTCATTTGTTTGTGATCTGCTCCCTACACCTCTACACACTTATTCTTCCTCATGTACAATGTGCCTTGCATGTAAGGGCAGGCAGGTCATAAAGGAAGTATTGCAATGTGAAGGTGAACTCCAAGAGAAGGGGAGGATATTCTTCATATACTTCCCTTTGGGTAACTTTCTAGGAAGTTGGAGAGTAGGTTCAGGGGGACAAAACATAAACAATATAAAGAATCTGGGAATTTTGTGGAGGAGAGTGAAGTTTAGGATCCACAGGTTAGAACAACTCCCAAGAGTTGTTGAAGGAAGAAGGAGAAGGAGCTAGAGAGTGTATATAAAGTCAGAGCAACAAAGGCATTCCACACGGGAAAGCAAGAAGAGGTAGTGGGAGGAGGGGGAATAATCTTAATAGAAGGAAAATGAAATTCTCATGTAGAAGTGACACTTGGATATAAGTAGAAATGTGTGGTAATAACATCAGGAATAGGATGAGAACTTTGTACTATCTAAACACTCTAGGTTACCAGAGTACTCAGAAAGACCAGAGTATTCAGAAAGAGAAGAAACTTGATACATGATGTCCCAGTTTCTCTAACTAGAATTCCACCTTCCACAGGAAGTCTTTGCCAATCCTTCCCAATTCTAGTCTTTTCTGGGTTATTTCTTATTTATGCTGTATACAGCTTCCTTTGTATATATTCACTTGAATTTTGTTTCCCCCATCAGAGTGTAATGCTCCTTGAGGCAAAGGACTATCCTTTGCTTTTTTGTATCCCCAGGGCTTAGTACAGCATATAGTAGGTACTTAACTGATGTTTACTGACTGACATTGTTGAACTGGGACAATGCCTTGATTGTGCCACTGTCATGACATCTGAGGATGTGGATTTAATGGAAATACAACAGTTCAATGAAAAGAACACTAAGTTCAAAAACAAAAATCCTGGTCCCCAGTTAAAGACTGATTCTTATTAGCCGCACCATCATGGCCATCTTCCTGTCCCTCTCTGTTTTTGTTATCTCAGTTATAATAGGAGCCTAATTATAATTTCCCTATTTCCCACTACAGGGCTAATGTTTGGAGTATACTTTGTTAAATTTACATTAATGTAGACATGGGTGTTACCACCTTTAATATTGTCTCAAACCCCTCCCCTTTAATCTATTACTTCACAACTCATGACTAATGTTATTTATTTAATTTCAATTGCAATCATTCATGTGATTGAAATATGTGCAAACATGCAATAAATTATAGTATCTGTCACCAATAGATTACCATTGCTATTGGAAAGGATGTGATAATCGACTCGGCTGTCTTCATTCATAATCTTTACAGCCTTCTATTTCCCTAGATCCTAACTTCCTTTTCTGAATCTTTATTCCCATATATGAAATTTCTTCCCTCATTGGAAAGTAAACTTCTCAAGATCAAGGGCTATTTTATTTTTAGATGTTTACCCTCAGCACCTAGAATAATGGGCTGCATAGAAGATAAGGATTAGGACTAATCTGGGATTTAATTGGTATTGAAAACTGCTATCACCAAAACAAGTTGGTAACTTCTGTACAGCTTCTAATTTTAGAGAGTTATCTAGAGCACATAATGGCTAAGAGATTTGTCCAGAGTCACACAGCTAGTAATTGTTAGAGGTAGGAATTAAAGCAATATCTTCCCCGTTTTCAAGCTGGGTCTCTATTCTGTCATGTTGGCTCATTCATTCATTCATATATTCATTCATTCATTCATCTATCTCAATCAGCAAACATTTATTAATTACTTAACATGTCAGGACATGCAAAAATGGGCTATGAATACAAAGAAACAACCTACTTTCACAAAGTTCACACTCTGAGCCATTTCACAGATAATTCAGAGAAATTAACCGGCTAAGACAATGTCACAAACTATAGAGAAAGGCTGAATTTTTACCCCAAGCTTCTAGGTTCAATCCCAGTGTAAATTTTCACTATATTACAGCTCCTATGCATTTTACAAGATTGACTTCACCTAAAAGTGAAGCTATTTCCTCACATCTTTTTTTGTTTACTATTAATGACAAATTGAGGCACAAGATAATACAAGCACCTCAACAACTTTGAAAAGATCCCAAGATTATAGAGATCCTTTGAAATTCTGATCAAATATACTTTTTTTTGCATTGTAAATATACTTTGGTTGGCAATACTCTGGCATTTGAAAGACATTTAAATATTTCAGAATTTTTCGTTGGGAAACGGACCTAAATGACAAAAATCTCAAAGGCTAGCTGAAAATGACCAGCCAGCCCTGATGGTAGCACAAATTTTTAAAGAGATGCATTGAATAGTAGGATGGATTCTTCATTCTATTCTACTGTGGAGAGGAAATTTGCAAGTTTCTATTAAAATACCCTTTCTATGTGCTAGGGCTGGAGCAACACGCTTTTTCTTTATTTTGATAATTCAACCATGAATTTACTTTCTAAACTCAAGGCCTATTGGGGAAAAAAAGGGAAGTGATGGTTATTAGTGGTTTCCCAATGTAACAAACCTATTAGTTTGAAAGTCAGGAAGCTTACATTTGGAAGACAGGTATCCCCTGCCTGATTTTGTTAATTGGTTTGAAGAAAACAAAACAGGAAGTGAAGGGTTGTGAATCAGTGATAGTTAATTAAACAAGTTGATCTGTGTTTCTGGTGGTCAGCCAACTAGTGTTGTACCTGTTCTCCCTTATATAACTGCGTTTTGTTTAACTGGCATTAACGGGTGAGAGATTTAGACCTGGATGAATCCTTAGAGGCAATCTAGTTCAATCTTCTCTTTTTACAGAGAAGGAAGCTGAGACCCAGATGTGAAGGATTTCTAGATTTTCTACCCTGGTTATCTTACTCTCTAGCCAGCAATTTTTCTAGTACACATGCTACCTAAAGATTGTTAAACGGTAGTTGTTAGAGCACTATTATATAGACTATGACTTCTTTAGGAGATTGACCATCCTTGCTAAACTGAATTCCACAGGATCACAGAATATCAAGACGGAAAAGAACCATAGAAGCCAGTTACCTAATCTAACCTGTATCTGAGGAAGAATTCCTTTTACAACATTTTTAAACAAGATCATACTATCTTTGCTTAAATAACTCTAATGACAGGGATCACATAATCTTCTGAAGTAGCCCATTGCATATCATAGTACCTGATATTTAGGGATGTCTTCCTCCACACTGACTGATGTGCCACCCTACACATCTCACCCATTGCTGCTAGTTTTGCATTCCGGAGCCCAACAGAACAAATCAATTTTCTCTTCCACATGATAAACTTCCTCATATATTATTCAATCTTAATTCCTCTCTTTTCTAAGCTAAATATAGCAAATTCCTTCAACTGGTTTTTATATCACCTGATCCTGAGTCTCATTATCATCTTGGTTGTCCTGATATGAATGAGATTGTTAATAACATTGCAAACATGTGCTACCTGATAATGAACACGCTGCTCCAGCACTGTGTAGAATGTATCATTACTATATTCTCCCTAGTTCTAAAAAACTATTCTTTTCTTTATGCAGCTTCCAGTCACTGTGGCATTCTTGACTGCCATTATCACACCATGGCACAGTCATTCATGCATGCAATTCTGGGGGGAGGGGAGAAAAAAACAACATGTCTTTCTAGATGAACTGCTTTATAGATTGTGTCTCCTCACCAGCTACCTTCCCACCTCTGCATTAAGGTTCCACTCTGCTGACTGGTTAATCCCTTGCCCTTTCATGAGTTGCCCCAGGCATTCTCACTACACCCTCAGTAGTGCACTTATTGGACTTCAGTTTCCCAGCAAAATCTTACCTACCTTGTACCACAAGCTTCTCAGGTATAATATGTGTTATTTTCCCTATTGTGTTGTAATATAAGTTGTTTCTTATATATTTGTATCTCCATTACTTAGAAAAGTATATCACAGTGCTCAATAATACATTCTCCCTCCCTCTGTAATCATTTGACTCCCAAATACAGATGCATATCTTCACCCTTGACTCACTTCTCAGGTACAGACCAATATTTCTCTCTGACTCTACTATTGGCACTTAAAATAGAAGATGTTCCATATATAATATATCACTTTTTCTCATGAAACCATTTTTACTCTATTAATATCCTCATTTTTGTTACTGGCATCATCAAGTAATTTTCCATGAACATTTTAGAGTGTTGTTTCATATTTTCTACTTTATTTCCAACATCCAGGCTGATTGTCAAATCATTCTGAATGTATTTGAATCATTTTCTTATCGCACTATAATCCTTCAGTTTATACCTTTCAATATCTCTTCTCTGGTAGATTTCAATAACTGACCAACCTAACTCCCTGTGTCTGGAGTCTTCAGCTCTCATTTCACTGTTATTTCTCTTTGGTAATACATAGGTTCATAAAATCACTCCTCTACCAGGAACCAGGAATAGCTTCCCATTTCTTCTCCTTCTCCTCCTTAAAAGTTTTAAACTCTATAACCTAGCAATCAATTTCCTCTTGAATGTAGCCAAAATGCATCTTTTCAGGTGCATTTATTTAAAAGAATGTCAACAGTCTTGATCATGTCAAGGAAGATTGCAGAAAAGATTTGGATTAAATCCATATAGGACTGTATAGCCTCTGACATGTCTCCTTTATCTGAAAGTCTGTAGTTACCTCTTATGTTGTAAGTTATTTTTTTAAAAATACATTTATTTATTTAACTTTTTACACTCATTTTCACAAGATTTTGGGTTCCAAATTTTCTCCCCATTTGTCCCCTCACGGCACCCCAATACACCGAGCATTCTAATTTCCCCTATCACCAATCTGCCCTCTCTTCTATCATCCTTCCCTTCCCTTGTCCCCATCTTCTCTTTTGTCCTGTAGGGCCAGATAACTTTCTATTCCCAATTACCTGTATTTCTTGTTTCCTAGTAGCAAGAAAAATACTCAACAGTTGTTCCTAAAACTTCGAGTTCCAACATCTCCCCATCCCTCCCTCCCCACCCATTCCCTTTGGGAAGGCAGGCAATTCAATATAGGCTCTATCTGTGTAGTTTTGCAAATGACTTCGATAATAGTCATGCTATGTAAGACTGACTATATTTCCCTCCATTCTATTCTGCCCCTCATTGCTTCTATTCTCTCTTTTGATCCTGTCCCTCCCCAAGAGTGTTGACTTCAGATTGCTCCCTCCTCCCATTGCCCTCCCTTCCATCATCCCCCCACCCTGTTTATATCCTTCTCCCCCACTTTCCTGTATTGTAAGATAGGTTTTCATACCAAAATGAGTGTGAATTTTATTCCTTCCTTTAGTCGAATGTGATGAGAGTAAACTTCCTGTTTTTCTCTCAGCTTTCCCCCTTTTCCCTCAACTAAAAAGTCTCCTGCCTGCCTCTTTTATGAGAGAAAATTTGCCCCATTCCATTTCATCCTCTCTCCTCCCAATACAATTGTCTCTCACCGTTTACCTTCATTTTTTAAAGATATGATCCCATCCTGTTCAATTCACTCTGTGCTCTGTCTCTGTGTGTGCATGCATGCGTGTGTGTTTGAGTGTGTGCATGTGCACACGTGAGTGTGTGTGTGTGTGTGTGATCCCACAAACTACCCAGATACTGAAAAGTTTCAAGAGTTACAAATGTTGTCTTTCCATGTAGGAATGTAAACTGCTTAACTTTGGTAAGTCCCTTATGACTTCTCTTTGCTGTTTACTTTTTCATGCTTCTTCTCATTCTTGTGTTTGAAAGTCAAATTTTCTTTTCAGCTCTGGTCTTTTCAAGAATGCTTGAAAGTCCTCTATTTCATTGAAAGACCATTTTTTTCCCCTGCAGTATTATACTCAGTTTTGCTGGGTAGGTGATTTTTGGTTTGAGTCCTAGTTCCTTTGACTTCTGGAATATCCTATTCCACACCCTTCGATCCCTCAATGTAGAAGCTGCTAGAGCTTGTGTTATCCTGATTGTATTTCCGCAATACTGGAATTGTTTCTTTCTAGCTGCTTGTAAGATTTTCTCCTTGACCTGGGTTCTCTGAAATTTGGCCATAATGTTTCTAGGAGTTTCTCTTTTTGGATTTCTTTCAGGCGGTGATCAATGGATTCCTTCAATACTTATTTTGCCCTCTGTTTCTAGAATGTCCTGGCAGTTTTCCTTGATAATTTCATGAAAGCTGCTCTCTAGGCTCTTTTTTTGATCATGGCTTTCAGGTAGTCCCATAATTTTTAAATTGTTTCTCCTGGATCTATTTTCCAGGTCAGTTGTTTTTCTCATGAGATATTTCACATTCTCTTACATTTTTTCATTCTTTTGGTTTCGTTTTGTGATTTCTTGGTTTCTCAGAAAGTCATTAGCCTCCATCTGTTCCATTCTAATTTTGAGAGAACTGTTTTCTTCAGTGAGCTTTTGAACCTCTTTTTCCATTTGGCTAATTCTGCTTTTGAAAACATTCTTCTCTTCATTGGCTTTTTGAACCTGTTTTGTCAATTGAGTTAGCCTATTTTTCAAGGTGTTATTTTCTTCAGCATTTTTTTGGGTCTCCTTTAGTAAGGTATTGACGCGTTTTCCTGCTTTTCTTGCATCTCTCTCATTTCTTTTCCCAGTTTTTCCTCCACTTGTCTAACTTGATTTTCAAATCCTTTTTTGAGCTCTTCCATGGCCTGAGGCCGTTGAACATCTACTTTGTATGTTTGGGATACAGAGGCTTTGACTTCTATGTCATTACCTGATGGTAAGCATTGTTCTTCCACATCAGAATGAAAGGAGGAAATATCTGTTCACCAAGAAAGCAACCTTCCATGGTCTTATTTTTCTTCCCTTTTCTGGGCATTTTTCCAGCCAGTTTCTTGACTTGTGAGATTCCTCTCCACCCCCACCTCACCTCCAGATCCACCCAGCTAGTGCTTGGGGTCTGAGATTCAAATGCTGCTTCCCAGCCTCAGGGCTTTCAGTGGGGGCAGGGCTGCAATTCAGGGTGAGATTAAATTCAAGTGCTTAGGTGGGAGCAGGGCGACCACACAGGTCTCAGTTCCCTCAGGGGGTTTATGTAGAGATCTTCAACAATGGATCTGAGCTCCTGTCTGCTGTTTCCTCTGCTGCTACCTCCCGAGGGGGCCTGAGGTTTGGAGACACCCCTCTCGGCCACTCCAGAAGGCTCTCTCAGTGACCTCTATTGCCTGTGGTTTGATGGACCTTGTCGGCCTCTGGAGAGTCTGTCCCTGAAGCCTGCTCGGATCTGGTCCTCTTGGTGCCGTGTGGCCAGGGCAGGGCTGGGCTCTGCTCTGGGTCTGGTGCACGATGGACCTTTAGTGTCGGTTTTTCAGGGCTCTCTGAAACAGAAATCTCCTGAACTTTGTTGTTGTGTGGCTTCCCCTGTTCCAGAATTTGTTGGGAGTTCCTCTTTACAGGTAATTTATGAACTGTGGGTTCAGAGCTAGCATATGTGAATCTTTCTACTCTGGCATCTTGGCTTCTCCAAGAACTATTTTCTTCAGTGGGCTTTTGAACCTCCTTTTCCATTTGGCTAATTCTGCTTTTTAAAGCATTCTCTTCCTCATTGGCTTTTTGAACCTGTTTTGTCAATTGAGTTAGCTTATTTTTCAAGGTGTTATTTTCTTCAGCATTTTTTTGGGTCTCCTTTAGCGAGGTATTGACCCGTTTTCATGCTTTTCCTGCATCTTTCTCATTTCTCTTCCCAGTTTTTCCTCCACCTGTCCAACTTCGTTTTCAAAATCCTTTTTGAGCTCTTCCATGGCCTGAGCCCATTGAATATCTATTTCAGATATTTGGGATACAGAGGCCCTGACTTCTATGTCTTTACCTGATGGGAAGCATTGTCTTATCTCATCAGAAAGGAAAGGAGGAAATATCTGTTCACCAAGAAAGTAACCTTTCATGGTCTTATTTTTCTTTCCCTTTTCTGGATATTTTTCCTGCCAGTTACTTGACTTCTGAGATTCCTCTCCAACCCTGACTCACCTCCAGATCTGCCCAGCTAGTGCTTGGGGTCTGAGATTCAAATGCTGCTTCCCAGCCTCAGGGCTTTCAGTGGGGGCAGGGCTGCTATTCAGTATGAGATTAAGTTCAGGTTCTCTAGTGGGGGCAGCGCCACCACACAGGTCTCAGTTCCCTCAGGGCATTTATGCAGAGATCTTCAACAATGGATCTGAGCTCCTGTCTGCTTTAGGAACCCCTGTCTGCTGCTTTCTCTGCTGCTGTCTCCTGAGGGGGCCTGGGTAATGGAGACACCCAGCTCCCCTCTTGGCCAGTCCAGAAGGCTCTCTCACTGACCTGTGTGTCTGTGGGTGGAGGGACTCTCACAACTGCCAGAGAATCTGTCCCTGAAGCCTGCTGAGATCTGTTCCTCTTGGGGCACGTGGCCAAGGAAGGGCTGGGCTCTGCACTGGGTCTGGTGTGCGATGGACCTTTGATGTCAGTTTTTCAGGGCTCTCTGGAACAGAAATCTCCTCTACTATATTGCTGTGTGGCTTCCACTGCTCCAGAATTTGTTGGGAGTTCCTCTTTACAGGTAATTTATGGCCTGTGGGTTCGGAGCTAGCATATGTAAATCTTTCTACTCCGCCATTTTGGCTCCTCTCCTGTAAGTTATTTTTTAACAGAATTGGACATTTCCTATGCTTTCCAACCTTAATACTTTAGCTCAGTCTTCTCTGAAATGCTCTTCACCCGACCCTAGCTCCTGAAATTCAAATGTTCACTTCTAATGCAAACTTCTCCATACATTCTCCCCTAAAGGAAGCAACCTCTCCATTCCATGAACTCTCTAATTATCTTTAAATCTCTTCTGTGTACATAATTGAAACACATAATTAAAACAAAATTATTAGACTTGCCATGGTGTAGTGCATAGGACATTGGATTTGAAGTCAGGAAGAACTAGGTCCATATTCTTTCTGAGAAATTAGCTGAAGGAGAGGTCATTTAAACTCAGTATTTCTCAGTTCTTTCCCTAAATGTGAAGTTAGACTTAATGATATATAAGGCTACTAAAAATTCTAAATTTATTGTCTTTGGATGCATTTTTATGTATGTCTTAGTTCTTTTATCAGACTGTATGCATGCAGAAGACTAATCTGGTTTTCTTGAATTATGAGGGAAGATTATTAAAATGAAGGGAAAATGAATTATTTTGGTAGTTACATCGATCATCTATTTTTTACTGGATAAACATAAGTTGGACATTTTTAAAACAGGGCCCAAGAAGATGAAACTTCTATATGGCAGTTTGATATGGTTAAATTGTAGTTTATATAATCTTCTTGAGGACCAGCGAATCACTTGGCATTTTCAAAGGCTCTTAAAAACATGAAAAGCCATACATTGCTGAATAGTATATGGTGACAAAGAGACAGAATGGTGCTTATAGAAAGCCAATCCCCAAGTCAAGCTTTTTATTGAAAAAAAAAATCCCTTCACTTCATTGTCCTGATTGTGTTTGACTGCTTCCTTGGCATGCTGTATGACTAATTTTTCACTCTTCTCTGAGAGTACAGAAAGCTATTTGAAGGTACTGAATCTTTCCTAAAACCTTTCATTTTCTTATTTACCTATGACAGCTCTGGAGGTACAAATTCACTAGGGCTAACTCTGGATCTTCTGAATCAGTTAGTACTTCTTATGCAATGTTACATCCATTTACCATCTTATTTCAAAATATTTCCAAACCAAATGAAGTAGTTGCCAATTGCTGGGAATTCAGAAGAAAGACTTCTCAAGCTAAGGTCTTTTCTTTTCCTTATCCTTCACACTTTTAATGGGTAAAATTATCATTCTCCAAAGTTTGTCAGTAAGTGGAAAAGGAGAAGAAAATTTGATTGCAAAATAAATTGCAAGAAATGAGTTAATAACATCAGTGATGATTCAATAATTATTGCTTCCTCAAAAGTATTGTATCTTCTAGTAGCAAAAATATCATTATAATGATATTTTTATATTTAGTTTGGAAATAACTTCCAGAAAGACAACTAAGAGCAAAGAGGGGCATAAATCAAGCTCTGACATCAGCAGTGAGTGACTAAAAAGAAAAAGAAAATAAAATAACTACCTTATCCATTGTTCCATACTGCCTTTCCAATATACATATAGATTGGGTCTCTGCTATGTATAAATGTTTTTAAAATGTGTACAAATACATTCATTAATCCAAGTGCTTTCAGCCTAGTAGGTACCTAATAAATCAAACAGAATTTTTGCAACAGGACAGGAAGGGCATGACACCATGATGAATCACCTCTTTTCCAGTTGGCAGGGATAGCCTTGTCCTTGTACAATATCCTGTCCACTCTCCACCTCTCAACCTACAATGCTGCCTTGTAAAGAACTCTGAGGCAATAAGATGAAATTTTCAAGAGAAAGAAGAAAGCTGCTTTTGAGACCTCCATTTTAAGGTCATGTAGGGCATTGAGATAAAAGTTTTTCTCTCAATATGGGATTTGTCTTCTGTCAGTTATATTCATATACTTCATGGGTATCTTTATGACATGATTTTCATCCATCTTGATTCTTAATTTTTTAAGATTATGAAGTATTCTATAATGTTTCTCTATTTTATGCACTTGAAATGCCATTCTTTCATCGGAAAGACAATGTGTTCTAAACATAAATCCTGAAAATCCCTTATATACATTTGTGTGTGTGTGTGTGTGTGTGTGTGTGTGTGTGTGTGTGTGCATCTACTCAATGTATTGCTTTTATTTATTTATTTAGGGGAAAAAAACAAAACCAAAAATACTGGCTATATACAACAAAAGACACCATTGAGATATACTCTTTATCAGGCAAATAAGAGGTGAATTAAGGACAACACCTACTTCTGAGAGTCAAATCAAGGGTAGAATATAAATATAGAGAAAGAATACACTAAGAATTGGGTCAACTCCATATCATTTTTTGAATTTATGTTGATATTATTGTCCTTATATTAGTAGGAAAACCAGTTGACAGACTTGGATTCAAATTATGAAAAAGGGCACAGTAGAAATCTTAAAGGAGTCATCAACAACAACTCTTTTCTTGTTTCAAATGATATCGTCATTGTTTTAGGTTGTTTTCACTTCTTTTCATTCAAACTTCTCGCACTACACTGGCATGCTGGTATGATTACCATATTAGCTATCTGTACTACCTCCACTCCCCAGTCCTTGATTTAATGAGTATGAGCATGGGTTTAAATCCCATTCTTCTTATCTAAATGCTGCTCCCTTTTAGAACAAAAATGTATACCAATTCTGTGTTGTGTATAATGTGTACTGGCTCAGTTTGGGCACATATACTGGCATTCCAGTAAATATGATTGTAGGCAAAGTCATTACTTTTTTCAGTAAGGGAAATAAAACTGGAAGACATGCTCTATAAAGTAGTTGATGGGAATAAAATATTGACTTTCCTATGAAAGGATATCAAGATGAGAGCTCCAAGAAAAGAGATTTTAAATGTGGTTGCTTCCCTCCAAAGTGAGAATAAGAAACAATGATTTGAAGTTACACAGTTACATTCTGTTCCAAACTCGGGGAGAGGTGAGAGTATACTTCTAAACCATGAGAATTATTTTAGAGTGGAATCGACTGCCTCAGGAGGTTCATGATCACCTATAAGCAAAGTCCTAGAAAGGAGATTTACCATATCTCAGATATGGTAAATTCCATCCAAATGTTTTTACATATAGATTATCACAGGGATTTAAAGGTACATGCATTTGCATCTGGAAATACACATATTCATGCAAATGATAAGACTTTAGATAATTAGTTATTAAAGTTGAATCTTAGGCAGTTTTAATTTTATAACCCCTACCTTGTTCAAGGCTCAGCTCTTGATCAACACCACACATGAAAAGCATTCCCCAGTCCCGTAGCTTTATCCTTACTCCTCTAATGATTGTGTTTGTATTTGTTATTTTATATTTTGAATTCTCCCAGCACAATATAAACTCCTTGAATATTGGGGCTGATTTTTTCACTTTCTCTTTGGATAGCCATCCCTTAGCATAGAAAACTTGTATACATCAGATACTCAATAAATTGGTAAATTTCAATTTGTTCCTTCCTTCTCCTTCCCTCTCTTCCCTTTCTTTCTCCCTCCTTTTTTATCTCCCTTTTTCCTCTTGTTCTGTCCACATAGGGAATTATGCCATTATCTATGGGGGCTCTGCCCAAAGAATCACTGAACCTCACAAGGTATCTTGGGGTTTATGGGCTTGAATTTTTGAGGACCATGCCTTAAGCCCAAATCACTCTTGGCTCTCATTAATTGGTTAACAATGGGTCCCAGCCCAAACTTCCTTTGGTCATTGTTCTGGATCTCAAGGCCCAGATTGAGTGTAAATAGCAATTGTTTCTGTTTTGGCCAGAAATCTTGAGAGTCTTCCTCTCACAGATTGATTTTTTTTTTTGATTAGGTAAATGAGGCCATTCTATGCCTCTTTCTTACCTAGCTTTATTCATTGAATGAACTTTACCTCAGACAAACTGACATGGGAAGACCTTTGCTTTAAAAATCCAAAGTCTCCCTCTGCATCTAGGGCAATCTCCAGTCATCCTGATCTGTATCTTGCCACTGAATCCAGATGGTTCTGTAAGAGAAAGAGAGGCTGGTGACTTTGCATAGCACTGACTCATTTAAATCCAATTTATTTGCAAGATATCCCCTTCCCTATGTTATGATCCTTTTCCAGAATGAAGGACAAACAACAACCAATAAATTTGTAATTTTTTATTTTTAATTCTCCCAATACAATATAAATTCCTTGAACACTGTGACTTTTTTTTTTCCACAGTAACTTTAGTCAGTCCCTAGCATGGTAGCTTGACTGCATCATGTACTCAATAAATTGTTTTCATGTTGTATTGTATCCTATTGCATCACATCATATTACATTGTATAGCATTGCATCCTATCATACTGTATGTATAGCATTGCATCATATGGTATCCTATTTAAATGTATCCAATTGTAACATATTGCACTTTACTGGACTGAATTGCATCAAATTAAATTCAAATTCATGGGTTTCAGGTCATGTCTCTTAAAAAAAATAAACAATCATGTTTCAGGTTTAGTTTGTTTGGAGGTCTAGTAAAGATGCAATAATTATATTAGCATTTTGACAAATAAGATGCATAAACCAATGAAACCCTTATCTAAGTGTATTGATAGCGCCTTAGTAATATCTATGGAACCACAATGAAGATGGGATAATTCTAAAGCTTTATTATTAGGGTCAGTGTGAGTATCTCAACATAAACACAGATATGTGATTAAGAACTTTTCCAAAACTTAGTAGAGAAGTGAGCAAGATATCTGAGACTTAGAGATGTTGACCAACTTGCTAATGCTCATCTAACTCATCAGAGAGAAGAAAACATTCCTTTTTTATTCCCAGGCTATTATGACATACTTTTTTGTTTATACACATACACAAGTGCATACACACACAATACTCAAGTACTTAGATAGAAATCACTAGAAAATTAAAAGTTAACTTTAATACAAAATGTAATATGCAATATGAAGCATGTTTGTCACTTTTCTAGAACTTGAAATATTTTGGGGCTATCAAGTTTGGGGAGAAAAAGTTAAAGTAGCTCTTTTTTCAGTCATTTTCAGTCTTCTGTACATATCCAAATGATACTTATCTGAAAAGAATTAAGGGATCAGCTCCTGGGGTAAATAGTAGTTTGAGATGAGATTATTTTTATTTCAATTTGTCTCTTTAACTTCCCAATTACGTGTAATGGTTTTGTAACATTCTTTTTAAAATAAAAATGAGTTTCAAATTATTTTCCTCCCTCCCACCATTCTCAAACTTTTTGAGAAGGCAAATAGTGTGATGATTATCCATGCGAATCATGCGAAACATATTTCCATATTAGTTGTATTACAAAACGCATACACACACAAATGAAGTAAAATGATAAAAGAAGAGAAAGTAAAAAAGAAAAAACAACTTAGGAGATACCTACTTTTCCAGAGCTAAAGTCCAGCAACCAACCCTGAGTTTGGCACGACAACAAGCCTTTGTGCTCACCTTCTAGAGAAAACACTGCTACAATTAAATCACAGGGCTGATGGTCCCTGAGCTCAGGCAAACACCAACGGAGACAGCACGCCCTGCTATGAGTGAACTTTTTGTCACTGGAAAACTTTGCCTCACTATTGTCGTTATGCTTCACTACTGTTCTTATACTACACTGTTTGGTCCTTTGCATAGTCACAAATATATAAATCAAGATTTAGCCCCATTGCTGTGGGTACCCCAGTAGGCTAAGACCCAAGCACAAGAATTTAATTTCCCTCCTTGCTTGCAAGCCATTTTCCTGAGTGTAGAAAGTGTACTTCCATCTTAGTGTCTGCACACTTGTTGCTGCCTGTTCTGTTTGGCACTGGCCTCCACAGACCAAGAGGTTCAGTTCAGTTGACAACTTCAACCTGCATTCATAGTTCATCAGTAATCCTTCTGGAGTTGGATCACATTTTTCAACACAGGTCCTTCGGAACTGATTTGAATCACTGTCTTGATCAGAGTATCTGGGTCTTTCACAGCTGATCATCCTTACAACATACTGTGTACATTTTCCTGGTTCTGCTCACTTCATTTTGCATCAGTTCATATAAGTCTTCCCAGATTTTCCTAAACCATCCTGTTCATCATTTCTTATAGCACAATAGCATCCCATTACAGTCATATACCACAACCTCTTGATTTCCAAATCTTTGCCATCAAACACACACAGGTGTGTATGTAGATGCATGTATATATGCATATATGCACACACATGTATATATCTATGCATGTGTATATACAGGTGAATGTGTGTACATATGCATGTATATAAGTATGCGCACATGTATGCGCACATGTATGTGCATATGTATATGCATTATGTATATATGTATAGGTGTATATGTCTAAATGTATGTACACATATATATAATACATAAATACATACATATGTATATACGTATATATAAAAGTAAAAATAGCCCTTTTATTTGATATCTTTGGGATACAGACTTACTAGTGATACTTCTGGGTCAAAGGGTATGTACAGTTTTATAACTTTTTGGGCATTCTACCAAATTGTCCTCCAGATTGGCTGGGTTTGTTCAGGGTCTCTTTTTTTTTCACATCCCCTCATTTATCATTTCCTTTTTCTGTCATGGTAGCCAGTCTGATAGGTGTGAAGTTGTATCTTATGGTTATTTTAAATTTGGATTTCTGTAAGCTATAGTGATATAGAACACTTTTTTTTAATGAAACTATTGATAGCATTGTTCTTCTGAACATTGCCTGTTTCCATAATCCCATCGATCTTTTCTTTGGACATAAACTTTTCCCTTACCCATAAATCTGACTTTCATTTTACCATGCTTCTCTAATTTATTTTTAATATCACCTTTCATTTGTCCATTTTTACTTCATCTTAATATTCTGTGTGAGATATTGGTATATATCTATTTATTTTCTGCCAAACTCCTTTCCATCTTTTCCAGCAATTTTTTTTCAAAAGGTGAATTCCTACCCAAAAGTCTTAGATATTGAGTAATCTTAAATTCTTTGTTGAGTTAGAGGGGTGTCTACTCCAAGCATGTGAAAGCTTACCCAGACAAATGGACATATGAGAACAATTTGTTCCAACAGGCATAAAAGCAGCTGAACTATGTGCTGTGGAGTGCTTAGATTTTGATTAGATATCTGAGATACCAACTTGTCCACTGCATTCTGTGTCATCAGTTTTCTAGACTTATTCTTGCCACTGGACTTTGATGACTCTGGAAGAGAGAGTGGTAGCTTTGAACTGTTTTAGGTAGAAGTGTCATGTTATGTCGGCTCAACCTACCCATGATCAATAAATATTTTTTTCCTAACTGCTTAGATCTGACTTCATTTGTGTGAAAAGTGTTCTGTAATTGTGTTCATATAGTTCCTATATTTGTCTTGGAATTTAAACTCAGAAGAATTTTATATTGTCTGCAGAACTTTTAAATAGAATTTTTCTTTCTATTTTTTTTCCTGCTGGGCTTTGTTGATAATACATAGAAATGCTCATAATTTTCTTATGAGTTTATTTTATATTCTGCAACTTTGCTAAAGATAATTATTTCAACAAGATTTTTTTAGTTGATTCTTTAGGATTTCTAAGTAAATTATAATATCATCTTTACATCAGAATATCATCTTCAAAGAGTGATAGTTTTTTCCCCCTCAGTGCTTAATTTTATTCCTTCAATTCATTTTTCTTGTCTTATTTCTGTAACTGGTATTTTTAATACAATATTGAATAATAGTGGTGATCACAGATATTGTCATTTCACTCCTGATTCTTTTGTGAAGTCTTCCAGTTTAATCTTCATTAGAGAAAATGCTTGCTCTTTGTTTTAAGTATATATTACCTAACATTTTAAAAAATGTATCTATTGATTCCTATCCTTTATAGTGATTTTTTAAAATGGAATTAATGTTTCATTTTGTAAAAAAAAAAACAAAAAAACAAAAAAACCCAACTACTTCTGTAACTATTGATACAATTATGTCATTTTTCTTATTTTTGTTGATATTGTCAATTGTTCTCACAGTTTTCCTTATATTGAACTGACCCTGTGTTTCTAGTATAGGTGTTACTTCATCATACTATATGATCTTTGTGATATATTGTTGCAATCTCCTTGTTAGGTTTTTATTTAATATTTTTGTATTAATATGCACTAAAGCAATTGGCCTATAATTTTCTTTGTTTTTGCTCTCCCTGGTTTAGGTAACAAATCAATATAAATATCTATATCTATATCTATCTATCTCTTTTATATATATATATGTATGTGTGTGTATGTGTGTGTGTATGTATGCATATCTATCTATCTATCTATCTATCTATCTATCTATCATCTATCTATCTATCTATCTATCTATCTATCTATCTATCTATCTATCTATCTATAAATAAAATGAATTTGGTAGGATTCCTTCTTTACTTATTTTGGGATTGTTCCTTGAAAGTTTGTTAGAATTTACTTGCAGATCTATTTGGCCCTGGGGATTTTTCCTTACACAGTTGATATATGACTTGATCATTTTCTCTTTCTAAGCTATTGCTATTTAAATAATCTAGTTCATCCTCTTTCAAACAGGTCTGATTTTCTCTTTTGTACATATTCATCCATTTCATTTAGATGATCAGTTTTAGTCATATAGTTGGGTAAAAATAATTTCTAGTAGTTATTTGAAATTATTTGATGTTGATTTCATTTATTGATGTTGTATTCATTTTTATATGGGTTATTTGCTTTTCCTTATTTAAATCAATTTAACCAATATTTTATTTGTTTTATTGCTTTTTCATAAAATCAGCTTCTAGTTCAGTTTAATTTTTTTTTTTTTGCTTCATATGTTTTATTGATTTCTCCTTTAACTTTCAGGATTTTCATTTTGTCCTTTAATTGGAAATGTATAATTTCTTATTTTTCCGTTGTTGTTGCATGTTTAATTCATGCTGTATTCTTTTTTTCTCATTTTTATTGATGTACATTTTTATAAATATGAATTTTTTCTAAGTACAGCTTTAGCTATATTATACAATTTTAATGTTTCATTGCTGTCATTCTCTTTATTGAAATTTATCAATTGTTTCTGTAATTATTTCTATGCACTTTTTAAATTGCTGATCCACTCAGTCTTTAGAATCCTAAAGGTATTATTTAATTGCCAATTGCTTTTAATGTATACTTCCATGACTTTATTGTACATCATTTTTTTTATTGTGTTATGTTCTGAAAAGGACTTTTTTATGCTTTTCTGCATTTGATTGTGAAGTTTTATGCATTAACACATGTTAAGTTTTTGTGAAAGTGAGTGTACAACTGAGAAAAATATATACTCCTTTCTATTACCATTCAGTTTTCTCCAGAGTTCTACCATATCTAAATTTTATAAGATTTTATTTATCTTAACTTTTTTCTTATTTATTTGTGTGTAGATTCATTTAGTTCTGAAAGGGGAAACTTGAGATCCCTGTTACAATAATTTTGCTATTTTCTTTTGGAATCCATTTAACTTTTAAGAATTTGTATGCCATGCCATTTGATGTATATATGTTTACTATTTTTTTATTTTTATTTATTTATTTAACTTTTTACATTCATTTTCACAAAATTTTGGGTTCCAAATTTTCTCCCCTTTTATCCCCTCCTCCCACCCCAATACCCCAAGCAATCTAATTTTCCCTATCTCCAATCTGCCCTCTCTTCTGTCACCCTCCTTTCTCTTGTCTCCATCTTCTCTTTTCTCCTGTAGGGCCAGATGACTTTCTATTCCTCATTAACTGTATGTCTTCTTTCCTAGTAACAACACAATACTAAACAGTTGTTCCTAAAACTTTGAGTTCCAAATTCTCCCCGTTCCTCCCTCCCCACCCATTCCCTTTGGGAAGGCAGACAATTCAATATAGGCCATATCTGTGTAGTTTTGCAAATGACTTCCCTGATAGTCGTGTTGTGTAAGACTAACTGAATTACCCTCCATCCTAAACTACCCCTCATTGTTTCTCTTCTGTCTTTTGATCCTGTCCCTCCCCAAGTGTTGACTTCAAATTGCTCCCTCCTCCCTTTGCCCTCCCTTCCATCATCCCCCCTTGCTTATCTCCTTCTCCCCCACTTTCCTATACTGTAAGATAGGTTTTCATAACAAAATGAGTGTGCATTTTATTCCTTCCTTTAGTCAAATATGATGAGGGTAAACTTCTTGTTTTTTTTTTTCTCAGCTCTCCTCTTTTTCCCTCCACTAAAAAGTCTCCTACTTGCCTCTTAAATGACATATAGTTACCCCATTCCATTTCACCCTCTTTCCTCCCACTACATTTCTCTCTCACCATTTACCTTAATTTCCTTTAAGATATGGTCCCATCCTACTCAATTCAATCTGTGCTCTCTGTCTCTGTATGTGTGTGCATGTGTGTATGTGTGTGTGCATATGTGTACATGGGTGTGTATGGACCCACCAACTACCCAGATACTGAAAAGTTTTAAGAGCTACAAATATTATCTTTCCATGTAGAAATGTAAACAGTTCACTTATGGTAAGTCCCTTAAGACTTCTCTTTGCTGTTTACTTTTTCACGCTTCTTCTCATTCTTGTGTTTGAAATTCAAATTTTCTTTTCACCTCTGGTCTTTTCATCAAGAATGCTTGAAAGTCCTCTGTTTCATTGAAAGACCATATTTTCCCCTGAAGTATTATACTCAGTTTAGCTGGGTAGGTGATTCTTGGTTTGAGTCCTAGATCCTTTGACTTCTGGAATATCCTATTCCACGCCCTTCGATCCCTTAATGTAGAAGCTGCTAGATCTTTCTAGCTGCTTGCAAGATTTTCTCCTTGAGCTGGGAGTTCTGGAATTTGGCCACAATATTCCTAGGAGTTTCTGTTTTTGGATCTCTTTCGGGTGGTGATTGATGGATTCTCTCAATACTTATTTTGCCATCTGCTTCTAGAATGTCAGGGCAGTTTTCCTTGATAATTTTATGGAAGATGATGTCTAGGCTCTTTCTCCTGGATCTAGTTTCCAGGTCAGTTGTTTTTCCCATGAGATATTTCACCTTCTCTTCCATTTTTTCATTCTTTTGGTTTTGTCTGGTGATTTCTTTGTTTCTCGTAAAGTCATTAGGCTCCATCTGTTCCATTCTTATTTTGAGAGAACTATTATCTTCAGTGATCTTTTGAACCTCTTTTTCTATTTGGCTAATTCTGCTTTTGAAAGCATTCTTCTCCTCATTGGCTTTTTGAACCTCTTTTGCCAATTGACTGAGCCTATTTTTCAAGGTGTTATTTTCCTCAGCATTTTTTCGGGTCTCCTTTACCAAGGTATTGACCCATTTTTCATACTTTTCTTGCATCTCTCATTTCTCTTCCCAGTTTTTCCTCCACCTGTCTAACTTGCTTTTCAAAATCCTTTTTGAGCTCTTCCAAGACCTGAGCCCACCCGACATCCCCCTGGAATGTCTGGGGTACTGAGGCCCCACCCTCCACGTCTTTCCCTGATCGCCAGAATATTTCCTCATCGTCGTCAGATCCAAAAGTCGGGATCATTTTCATCTGTTCGAAAAAACTCTCTATAGTCTTATTTTTCTTCCCTTTTTTAGGCATTTTCCCAGCCAGTTACTTGACTTCTGAGATTCCTGTCCACCCCCGCCTAGTCCGCCCAGCTAGTGCTTGGAGTCTGAGATTTAAATGGGCTTTCCGCCACGTGGCTGCTAATCAATATGAGCTTTAGTTCTGGTGTTGGGGTGGGGGCAGGGCCACCTCCCAGGCTCAGCTCCCTCAGAGGCTTTATGCAGAGACCTTCAGTAATGGAGCGGGGTGGAGCAGGACCATCTCCCAGACTCAGCTCCCTCAGGGGCTTTATGCAGAGACCTTCAGAAATGGAGTGGGTGGGGCAGGGCCTCTCCCAGGCTCAGCTCCCTCAGGGGGTTTATGCAGAGACCTTCAGTAATGAAGATCCTGCCTGCTGCTGGGGGAGTCCAGGGCCACCGCAGCTGCTGTCTCCACTGCTGCCCCTGCCTCTGCCACTGCCACTTCCTCCTGAGGGGGCCCGAGTCACGGAGACACCCCGCTCCCCTCTTCCAGCCCAGCTGTCTCTCTCACTGACCTGTAGCTTCTGTGGGTGGAGGGACCTTCCAGGCCGCTGGAGCTTCCCTCCCTGAAGCCTGCTCAGATCAGCTTCTCTGGGGCCGCGGCCAGGCCAGTGCTGGGGTGGGTTCCGCTTCCCGGGGCATGACGGACCCTGGAGACGGCTCTCCAGGGCTCTCTGGAACGGAAATCTCTTCCACTCTGCTTTTGCACACCTTGCAGTGATCGAGAACTTATGGGGATCTCTTTTTACATTAATTCTATGGGCTGTGGGTTTGGAGCTCGTAAACGTGTGTCTTTCTACTCCGCCATCTTGGCTCCGCCCCCTATATGTTTACTATTTATGTCACTTCATTGTATATGTTGCCTATTAGCAAGATTTAGTTTCCCTGATTATCCCTTTTAATTAGGTATATTTTTACTTTGGCTTTGTCTGAGATCATGATCGTTATCTCTGATTTTTTTTCACTTCAGCCAAGGCATAATAGAATTTATTTCAGCCACTTAGTTTAACTTTTTTTGCATATGTCTCTATTTTCAATGAATTTCTTGTAAACAACATAAAATTGGATTCTGGCTTATAATAATTCTGCTGTCTGCTTTTGTTTCATGGGAGAGTTCATCCCATCCATGTTCAAAATTATAATTACTCTTTCATTCCATCTTATTTATGTCTATTTATCCTTTATCCTTTTTTCATTTCCTCTCCATCTACCATTTCCCTCTCCACTATAGACCTCTTCCTTGTGTGCTTCTTTTCTCTGAGGAAATTCTCCTCATTTACCCTCTCCTTCCTTTATTCTCCAGGGATTCTCTTTTCCTTCCTCTTCCATTTTTTTTAGCATTCCAATATAACCAGATAGCTCCTGCACCTCTTTCTCTGTAGAATTATTTTATCTGTGCTAATCATGATAAAGTTCTTTAAAAATTACATGCATTGTTTTCCAGTATATAGATATAAACAGTCTAACTTTATTGAGTCCCTTATGATTTCTCTTTCTGGTTTCTCTCTCTTTCTCTGTCTCTCTGTCTGCCTCTCTGTCTTTCTGTCTCTGTCTCTCTTTACATTTATTTTGTTTCCTTTATTTGAAAAACCTTTTTTATATTCACCTTTTTTTTCTTTTCATCAAGATTGCTTGAAAACCTTCTAGTTCATTAAATATCTCCTTTTCCTCTAAAAATTAAAATCAGTTTTGTTGGATAGGTTATTCTTGAATGCAGTTCTAGTTCTTTTGCATTCTGGAATACTATATTCCAAAGTCTTCTGTTTTCTAATAAGGTAACCACTAAATCTTATGTGATCCTGATTGTGACTCCATGATATTTTATGGTTTCTTTCTAACTAATTGAGGTATTTTTTTTCTCTTTTTCCTGAGATCTCTGGCATTGTTGTAACATTTTTGATGGATAGTTTTCATTTTGTTATCTTTCATGTGGTGATTTTTAAAATTTTTTAAATGGCAGATTTTTAAGATTTCACTTTTACTTTCTGTTTCTAAGATAGCAGAAGACTTTTCCTTTATAATTGTTGGAAATATGATGTCTATGCTCTTTCTTTGACCAAAGTTTTTGGATGTTCAATAATTTTTAAATTATCTTCAATCTACTTTCTAAATCACTTGATTTTCCACTGAGATATTTCAAATTTTCTCCTTTTATTATTCTTGGCACTTTTATTGTTATTTTTATGTTTCAAGTAATTATTGCCTTCTATTTTTCCAGTTCTAATGTTTAATTAAATTATTGTCTTCATTTAGAGTTCGTACTTCTCTTTCCATTTGTTCAATTCTATTGTTTAAGGTCTTATTTTAAAAATTCAGTGTTTTTGTACCTCTTTTTAAACCAATCTGTTAATCCTATTTTCAAAACTTTCTTTCATTGCTCTAATTTATTTACTTAATCTTTCCTTTACTACTTTTATTTGATTTTGAAAATCAAATTTTAGCTCATCCAGCAATTATTATTAGGCTTGTTTCCAATTCATATTTTTTTTTCCTCCTTGAAGCTTTACTTGTAGGCATTTTGACTTCATTTTCTTCTGAGACTGTGACAGACTCTTTTCTGTCACCACAGTAGCTTTTAATGGTCAGGCTATTTTTTGTTATTTGTTTATTTTCAAATTTATTTCTTGATTTTGAACTCTATGTTAATTTTGGACTCTGTTCCTGGCATGAGGTTGGGAGAGACATTGTCCTAAGCTTCAGGATTTTTCATACTACTGTATTCCTAGCTATTTCTGGAGTTCAAAAGCTTTTAGTCCTTCCATGGTGTTGTGATCTGGGGAGGGAAGTTGTCAGTGCTCTTCTGATCTATGCTCCTGTCATTACCCAGGCGGAAATCCTGATCCCTTGGGCTTGTGATTCATATAGTTCTTCAGGGTTGTTGCTCCTTTGTGACCAAAAGTGATACTGCTCTTCAGAGTCCTTATTCTTGATTGAAAGTGCTAGTCTCTAGTCTCAAAAGGTAATCCAGGATTGAGTATAGGAAATGAATTTGCCAAACCACATCCATTCCTGAATCTATTGATAGAACAGGGGTCCCCTTGTCATCTCTTTCTGACCAGTTGTCAGGTCTCATTATCACCTGTGGCTACTACTGCTTCACCAAATCCTAGTTCTTTCTTCCGTGTGGCTTCCTGACCAGTTGTCTTTCTCCTATCATGTTTCTCCTTCCAACCTCCTTGTTTGTCTGGACCTGGAAGAATGTGCAACCTTCACTCTGTCTCAGCATTGAAAGTCCATAATTCAATTTGAGGCATTGCTTTAAAGTTATTTGGAAGGGAATATCGGGAGAGTTTGACTGGCTATTTCCTCTACTCCAAGATCTTTCCTCCTCAACTCTCCCCACACATACCAAGACTATGTCTTTATGTGATTTCAGGAATAGATGAGACTGGGTTCCTTCATCATTATGTGATGCTGAGAGAATGATTCACTGATGACTGCTACTCAAACTCTAACCAGTATTAGTTGACTCATTATGATTCTAAAAGGGGTAATGATTGTTAGCAATTATTTTAATATGCTTTTCTAGTAACACATATTTAGTCAATCTAGTAATGGTCAGGTATAATAAGCCATGCATTCCTTTAATCCACATTTTGTATAAGTCACATAGGAATAAGAGGGCCCTATAATAAGTCTTGAACTTTAATGTAATGTTTATTACTTGTTTACAAGCTATGGAGGTTACTTGCTCAACCTCAACAATGCTGACACAGATATTTCCATCCTGTTTTGCTCAATTTCATGATCAAACCAAGCATGAATGGTGGTATGATATGGGAAATTTCCCCTCACCCATGTGTTCTTGGAGTGTATAGACATAACTTGTACCATCTTCTCTTGTCGAATCTAAGGAGAAAACCATTCATCTTGTCACAACCTAGTAGGTGAAGACATTCCTTTCTTCACCCAAATTATAACCCTGTTGACATACGATTTTTCCTTATTTGATCTTATTTGTCATTTGCCAACCTATGGGATTCTCTATTTTGTATAGTCACTTTAGAATATTTAGGTAATAAATCCAGTACTAAACCTTATAAAAATAGGGAAATAGAAGGAAGGGTTATCTCAAATTGTAAGGAGTGTCTGAGGTCCATTTCATTGGAGGGGGTCAGGTCCCTTTAATCAGGATCTTTGGAAACTCAGGGGTTTGCCTCAGTTTCTCTTTTATTCATTTGAGGTGATTTTTTCTCCACAGTACCTTATCATGATGTGGGGCTGATTATAGGGTCTTAAATGTTAGGTCAGCATTGTATGAGCTCAATCAGAGAGAAACAGGGTTGGTTTATTGCAAGTGGGCCAGATTTTCCCAATGGGTTATCGTTCGGGTTAGCGTGGCTTCCTTGACTGCTGAGATATAAAAAGTTCAGCTTATTGGTAGTTTGTGATCTAAAAGTTTTTTATGAAATCTCATTTACCTGGAGGATGCCTTTCTGTCCTGAAATTGTCTATTGTGGGAATATACACAGTAAATTATAGCTTTTTAAGCATCTTATCCATAGAAACTGCTTTAAAAAGTGAATTGTATATCCCACGTCTCATTGTTTTCTAATCTTGAGTCTGAAACATGTTATTGCCTTGAACTAAGCCTGGTCTAGACTGGTCTGGAAGCTTCTACCAAGATCCTTACAATACTCCAGTTGAAGCTTTCAAAGTTGTTACCAAAACAACTACGGGAATATTTAAGTCTAACAAGTCAACATGTTCAGATGCTTTTTAAATTGCATTATTATCTAACTCATTTCTATCCATGTCTTGCTAATGAATAGTTGCAAAATGTATCATTTTCAAAAAATTCAGGTAAAGTATTTTACCAAAATTCCTAGACCTAATATTTTAATAACTCTCTCAAAATATAAATAAAATTAGTCTCGATTTTAAGTGCATACTTACTGGTTCTTTTTATCGACACTTTCTCTTCTAAATGTTCAGAAACCCTTCATTTATATTTTTGGAGAAAAAAATCATTCTCTTTGGTTTCTTGATTGCCAGCTATGTTATGTTCTCTTCCTCTCTCTGTTTGTGTCTCTCTGTTTCTCTTCTTTTTCTCTGTCTCTCTCTCTGTCTCTCTCCCTCTGTCTCTGTCTCTCTCTCTGTCTCTGTCTCTCTCTCTCTCTCTCTTTCCCCTTCCCTCCCTTCTCTTTTAATTTGACCACCATTTACTTTTATCCACACTCATTATCCACCCCCTTTTAAAGTTAATTAATTGTTTTCAGTTATCTAGAAAGCCCACGTGTACAAAAATATTTATAGCAGATCTTTTGTGGTGGCAAGAACTGGAAATCAAGGTAATGTTTAGCAATTGAGGAGTAACTGAACAAATTGTGGTATATGAATATTGGAATATTATTGTGCTATAAGAAATGATGAACAGGAAGACTTCAGAGAGTCTTGGAAGGACTTGTAGGAACTGATGCTGAGTGAAAAGAGCAGAACCAGGAGACACAGTAACAACCACATTGTGCAAGGAATTTTTCTGGTAGATTTAGCCCTTCATAGCAATGCAAGGACCTGAAACATTTCCAAAGGACTCTTGAGGCAAAATGCCATCCAAATTCAGAGAAAGAACTATGAAATTGGGACACAGAATGAAGCAGAATATTATTTTCTTGAGTTATGTTATGTTTTGTTTAGGTTTTTCTTCTGTTTTCTCACATTCATTTTAATTCTTCTATGCAACATGACTAATGTGAAAATGTGTTTAATAAGAGTGTATGCATAGAATATAAGATTGTATGCTGTGTTGGGGTGGAGGGGGGAGGAAGGGGAAGAGAATCTAAGACTTATCTATTCTCTTTCAAGAAGCACTGACTCAATTGGGCATGGGAACATATTGATTTTCCACATATATAGGAAATATCCAAGCAGAAGTGAGCTTAGTATAGTATAGTGTCTTTTAGGATCCTATGTCTTATAAAATGCATTTATTTTAAAGATAGGAATAGATGTTTTAGGGGTGATATTTTTTGAATAGCATAGGGCTAAATCCCTAGGAATTTCCTAGCAATGCCACTCCTCCAAGTTTTCAACATCAGTACACTATAACCCTTAGATTAAGTCAGGTGAGCCAAGGAATAAGGGGTATGAAATAGAGGTGTAGTTTAACAAGGCAGAGAGATTGACTTTCATGTAAAACTCTCTTATGCCCTGGATCTCTGCTGAATTTTCAGACAACTATATATCATGATGGTCACTTTTTCTGGCTTGCTCATGACACAGTAAATGGTTAATCAGATGATATAGAAAATTCTGGCCTTTGAAATCTTTCCCATGTGAACCTGCCAAGTTTTTTAGGGGGTGTCAGCAGGGAGGAAGTTAGTCCCACCTTCCAACAAATGAAAAAAAAAATAAAAGAAGATTATTAAGGTTTGGGAAAACATTGACTCTTCCCTTCAAAAGAACATCCTCATTAGCTGATGTCAGGATGCCTTTTTTGAAATGATATCAATTTAAATTTCTGCATGATTCCCCACTGGATGGACCACTTTTTCTAGTACTACTAGTGATGTATAAATCCCAAAGCAAAAAAAAAAAAAAAAAAAAAAAAAAAAAAAAAAAAAAGCCCTACAAACAACAATTAAAGAATGAAATGAGATTAATCAAGAAAATTGTCTGCCACCATGTACGAAGGAGATGCAACTCGCCAACATCCATGTGAGATAATACAATAGAATTTTCAAGCAGTCAGTTCTTTCAACTTGTTCTTGTAATGGGAAGTCACTCAATGTCTGAGTCAGTGTGATTGTATGATAGAGTACGGGCTGCTTCTCTCACTTCAATTTGTAATCATCATTATGGTACAGTCCAGGGTATTGTTCTGTGAAGTTTGGACTCAGCCATAAGGCTGTCCGTAAAGACCTAGAAGGCCACATGTGGTCCAGAGGCTGCAGGTTCCCCTCCCTTGGTGCAGACATACACTAGGAGTCACATTAATGTAATCATGAGGGACTTAAATACTGTGACCAAAAGAGAAATGTCTCTGCAGTCAAATTCTCTACGTACAAATCCCTCTTCTGACATTGAGGGGCTACATTCACTTTTTCTCAATAAGATTACTTTTCCTAGTCTAAAAATGGAGAGAAGTGGATTTTGAGATCCTTTCTATCTCTTGATCAATGGTCCCATACATCTTCTCATTCTCACTAACCTGAGAGTGACACTTGCTTTTCACATCTCCTTCAATTTATACTCTTCGCATTACTCAGAGTCAAGGTCTGGTATATCATAAATACTTTAAAAATGAGTATTGGTTAATTGCTTGATTGGTTTGGTGATATGACAAACATGGTGGTCTTATGCACAGCCCATACACTGTGGCAAAGAATGTCCTTACATATCTGCCTTTAACATATAATCACAGTGATCAGGACATTTTCTCTTTTTTAACTCAGTTAAAAGGAAAGTGATTTACTGTGCTAGGATTGAATACAGAGCACTTTATCACAACATGGCTTCTTCTTGGTTTAGCCTTTCTAGGCAATTTGGCAGGGGAGGAAAAATTGATCCTGTGAGATATACTAAGATAATCTTTTCCTAAACGTTGTCACCTTTAAACAAACAAACAAACAAAAAAAAAAGAACACAGGGAACCAACTATTTCTATTCTACAACTGCTTATCTCTCTGTCTTTGTCTTTGCCACTGTCTAGCTCAGTCTCTGTCTCTGTCTCTGTCTCTGTCTTTGTATCTCTCTCTCTCTCTCTCTCTCTATATATATATATATATAATAAAATCTTAAATATATAATATATAAAAACATAGATATTATATAGTATATCATATTATATTATATATAATCTTAAAAAAGCCTAGATTATAAAGGTAATAATAATGACTCCATTGTGATTCTTAACAAATCTACATATCGTTTTATGTAAATGAACAAATTTGTTGCTCATAATAACCCTGCAATACAGGTATTACTTTAATTCTTACTTTAGGATGAGAAAATTACACCTCAGTAAGTTTAAGCACATAGTGGGAAGCATCTGAAGCAGGAATCAAACTTATTTTTTCTTATTTCCATGTACAACATCATACACATTTTGTTTCATTGAAATTGCACAATTTAATGGGATGATAACAAATAAAATTACATAGTATTGCATTTTTTTTTATGTGATTTCCATATATCATCTCAATTGAATCTTTTTTATCCACTCAGCAAGGTGTATACCATAGACTTTATTATTCTCGTTGTACACATAGGGAAGCTGAGTTTCAGATAGTTTAAGAGTTGTCCATGACCATAATGCTATTAAGTATCAAAGAGAGGATTTTAACCTAGACTTTATTGATGTCAAGTACAGTACTTTATTTATTAAGCTAGCTGCCTCTCTGAATTCAGATTTATGTAGTTGAAATACTTTAAGGCTTTTGCAGAGTACATTAAAACAGATGCCTTAAATCACACATTGATATTTAATTCAAAAAGCAAGGAATAGATGAAAGAAGGAAGGGAATACCCTTTTATTAAGTGTTTACTATGCACCAGTTACCAATGCCAAGGACTTTACAAATATGATCACATTTGATTATCATAACAATCATGGGAAGTTGGTATTAACAGGTTAAGTGACTTGCCCCGGTGTCTCATAGCTAGTAAATATTTGAGGCTAGATTTGAACTCAGGTCCTCTTAACTCCTGGTTTATGACTGCTTACTGTGCAACTTAGCTGCCCATAATAAATAGTGACATTAACAGGCTAACAGTACCAGGTTCAGGATTAAACAAGAAGAAATCTGGGTTGGTTTGGTGTGGCCAGCCATCTCATGCAAGAAACCATTTTCATCAAAGTCATCATTGCATAATTTCCCCAAAGGACATTTATTCTACTAATGTATTTGCCCTACAATTGTACTTTTCAATGGGTTTGTTTCAGATTACAAGATATTTGTGCTTTGATATATATATATATATATTTTTTTTCTCTTTGGAATGAGACAGATGTCATTCATTCATTCATTCATTTATTCATTTATTTATTTATTTGATTATTTATTCATTCATTCATTCATTTATTTATTTATTTTAAATATGAATTTATTTAACTTTTTACATTGATTTTCACAAAATTTTGGGTTCCAAATTTTCTCCCCATTTCTCCCCTCCCCCCACACCAATACACCGAACATCCTAATTTTCCCTATCACCCATCTTCCCTCTCTTCTATCATCCCTCCCTTCTCTTGTCCCCAACTTTTCTTCTGTCCTGTAGGGCCAGAGGACTTTCTATTTTCCATTAACTGTATTTCTTATTTCCTAGTAACAAGAACAATACTAAACAGTTGTTCCAAAAACTTTGAGTTCCAAATTCTCCCCATCCCTCCCTCCCCACCCATTCCCTTTGGGAAAGCAGGAACTTCAATATAGGCCATATCTGTGTAGTTTTGAAAATGACTTCGATAATAGTCATATTGTGTAAGACTAACTATATTTCCCTCCATCTTATCCTGCCCCCCATTGTTTCTATTCTGTTTTTTGATCCTGTCCCTCCCCAAGAGTGTTGACTTCAAATTGCTCCCTCCTCCCATTGCCCTCCCTTCCATCATCCCCCCACCCTGTTTATATCCTTCTCCCCCACTTTCCTGTATTGTAAGATAGGTTTTCATATCAAAATGAGTGTGCATTTTATTCCTTCCTTTAGTCGAATGTGATGAAGGTAAACTTCATACTTTTTTCTCAGCTCTTCTCTTTTTCCCTCCACTAAAAATTCTCCTACTTGCCTCTTGAATGAGATATAATTTACCCCATTCCATTTCACCCTCTCTCCTCCCACTACATTTCTCTCTCACCGTTTACCTTAATTTCTTTTAAGATATGGTCCCTTCCTATTCAATTCACTCTGTGCTCTCTGTCTCTGTATGTGCGAGCATGTGTGTATGTGTGCGTGTGTGCATGTGTGTGTATGTGTGTGTGTGGTCCCACCAACTACCCAGATACTAAAAAGTTTTGAGAGTTAAAAATATTGTCTTTCCATGTAGGAATGTAAACAGTTCACCTTTGCTATGTCCCTTATTGCTTCTCTTTGCTGTTTACTTTTTCTTGCTTCTTCTCTTTCTTGTGTTTGAAAGTCAAGTTTTCTTTCACCTCTGGTCTTTTCATCAAGAATTCTTGTAAGTCCTCTGTTTCACTGAAAAACCATATTTTCCCCTGAAGTATTATACTCAGTTTTGCTGGGTAGGTGATTCTTAGTTTGAGTCCTAGTTCCTTTGACCTCTGGAATATCCTATTCCACGCCCTTTGATCCCTTAATGTAGGAGCTGCTAGATCTTGTGTTATCCTGATTGTATTTCCACAATACTAGAATTGTTTCTTTGTAGCTGCTTGCAATATTTTCTCCTTGACCTGGGAATTCTGGAATTTGGCCATAATGTTCCTAGGAGTTTCTCTTTTTGGATCTCTTTCAGGTAGTGGTTGATGGATTCCTTCAATACTTATTTTGCCCTCTACTTCTAGAATATCAGAACAGTTTTCCTTGATAATTTCATGAAAGATGATTTCTAGGCTCCTTTTTTTGATCATGGCTTTCAGGTAGCCCCATAATATTTAAATTGTCTCTCCTGGATCTATTTTCCAGGTCAGTTGTTTTTCCAATGAGATATTTCACATTATCTTCCATTTTTTTCATTCTTTTGGTTTTGGTTTATGATTTCTTGGTTTCTCAGAAACTCATTAGACTCCATCTGTTCCATTCTAATTTTGAGAGAACTATTCTCTTCAGTGAGCTTTTGAACCTCTTTTTCCATTTGGCTACTTCTGCTTTTGAAAGCATTCTTCTCCTCATTGGCTTTTTGAACCTCTTTTGCCAATTGAGTGAGTCTGTTTTTCAAGGTGTTATTGTCTTCAGCATTTTTTTGAGTCTCCTTTACCAAGGTATTGACCCATTTTTCATGCTTTTCTTGCATCTCTCTCATTTCTCTTCCCAGTTTTTCCTCCACCTTTCTAACTTGCTTTTCAAAATCCTTTTTGAGCTCCTCCATGGCCTGAGCCCACCAGACATCCACCTGGGATGTCTGGGATAGAGAGGCCCTGACCTCCACGTCTTTCCCTGATGGTAAGAATTGTTCCTCGTCATCAGAAATGAAAAGTGGAAGCATCTGTCCCTGAAGAAAATGGCTTTCTATGGTCTTATATTTCTTCCCTTTTCTGGGCATTTTCCCAGTCAGTTACTTGACTTCTGATATTCCTCTCCACCCCCACCTAGATCCGCCCAGCTAGTGCTTGGGGTCTGAAATTCAAATGCTGCTTCCTAGCCTCAGGGCTTTTTGTGGTAGGCGTGGCTGCTATTAAATGTGAGTTTAAGGTCTGGTGCTCAGGTGGGGGCAGGGCTGCTCCCCAGGCTCAGTTCCTTCAGGGGGTTTATGCAGAGACCTTTGTTAATGGCCCTGAGCTCCTGTCTGCTTGGGGAGTCCCCGGCTGCTGCAGCTGCCTCTGCTGCTGCCTTTCAAGGGGGCCCGAGTCACGGAGACACCCCGTTCCCCTCTCGGCCAGCCCAGATGTCTGTCTCACTGACCTGTAGCACCTGTGGGTGGAGGGACCTTCACAGCCGCTGGAGGTTCTGTCCCTGAAGCCTGCTCAGGTCTGCTCCTCTGGGGTCTTGTGGCCCGGGAAGGGCAGGAGTGGGCTTCACATCCTGAGAATGATGGACCCCTGGGGATGGCTTTCCAGGGCTCTCTGGAATGGAAATCTTTCCACTGTGTTTCCACACGGCTTGCAGTGCTGTAAAATTTGTGGCGAGTTCTTTTTACAGGAAATTTATGGGCTGTGGGTTCAGATCTAGTATGCGTGAGTCTACTCCGCCATCTTGACTCCTCCCCCTCTTTGATATTTTTGAAGGAAGCATAGAATTGTGTATTCATTATTTTTTTTCCTTTTAATTTTATTTATTTATTTAATTTTTTACATTCATTTTCACAAATTTTTGGGTTCCAAAATTTCTCCCCTTTTATCCCCTCCCCCCACCCCAATACCCCAAGCAATCTAATTTTACCTATCTCCAATCTGCCCTCTCTTCTGTCATCCCTCCCTTCTCTTGTCTCCATCTTCTCTTTTCTCCTGTAAAGCCAGATGACTTTCTATTCCTCATTAACTGTACTCTTCTTTCCTAGTTGCAACAACAATACTAAACAGTTGTTCCTAAAACTTTGAGTTCCAAATTCTCCCCATCCCTCCCTCCCCACCCATTCCCTTTGGGTTGGCAGGCAATTCAATATAGGCCATATCTGTGTAGTTTTGCAAATGACCTCCCTGGTAGTCGTGTTGTGTAAGACTAACTGAATTACCATCCCTCCTAACCTGCCCCTCATTGTTTCTCTTCTGTCTCTTGATCCTGTCCCTCCCCAAGTGTTGACTTCAAATTGCTCCCTCCTCCCTTTGCCCTCCCTTCCATCATCCCCCCCCTTTGCAATATCTCCTTCTCCCCCACTTTCTTATACTGTAAGATAGGTTTTCTTACCAAAATGAGTATGCATTTCACTCCTTCGTTTAGTCAAATGTGATGAGGGTAAACTTCCTGTTTTTTTTTTTTCTCAGCTCTCCTCTTTTTCCCTCCACTAAAAAAAAAACTCCTACCTGCCTCTTAAATGACATATAGTTACCCCCCCTTCCCTTTCCCTCTCTTTCCTCCCCCTACATTTCTCTCTCACCATTTACCTTAGTTTCTTTTAAGGTGTGGTCCCATCCTATTCAGCTCAATCTGTGCTCTCTATCTCTGTATGTGTGTGCATGTGTGTATGTGTGCGCATGCGTGTACATGTGTATGTGTGGTCCCACCAACTACCCAGATACTGAAATGTTTTAAGAGTTAGAAATGTTGTCTTTCCCTGTATGAATGTAAACAGTTCACTTCTGTTAAGTCCCTTAAGACTTCTCTTTGCTGTTTCCTTTTTCATGCTTCTTTTCATTCTTGTGTTTGAAAGTCAAATTTTCTTTTCACCTCTGGTCTTTTCATTAAGAATGATTGAAAGTCCTCTGTTTCATTGAAAGACCATATTTTCCCTTGAAGTATTATACTCAGTTTAGCTGGGTAGGTGATTCTTGGTTTGAGTCCTAGTTCCTTTGCCTTCTGGAATATCCTATTCCACACTCTTTGATCCCTTAATGTAGAAGCTGCTAGATCTTGGGTTATCCTGATTGTATTTCCACAATACTGGAATTGTTTCTTTCTAGCTGCTTGCAAGATTTTTTCCTTGAGCTGGGTGTTCTGGAATTTGACCACAATGTTCCTAGGAGTTTCTCTTTTTGGATCTCTTTCAGGTGGTGGTCGATGGATTCTTTCAATACTTATTTTGCCCTCTGGTTCTAGAATGTCAGGGCAGTTTTCCTTGATAATTTCATGGAAGATGATATCTAGGCTCTTTTTTTGATCATGACTTTCAGGTAGTCCCATAATTTTTAAATTGTCTCTCCTGGATCTATTTTCCAGGTCAGTTGTTTTTCCCATGAGATATTTCACATTCTCTTCCATTTTTTTCGTTCTTTTGGTTTTGTTTGGTGATTTCTTGGTTTCTCATAAAGTCATTAGACTCCCATCTGTTCCATTCTAATTTTGAGAGAACTATTAAATTCAGTGAGCTTTTGAGCCTCTTTTTCCATTTGGCTCATTCTGCTTTTGAAAGCATTCTTCTCCTCATTGGCTTTTTGAACCTCCTTTGCCAATTGAATGAGCCTGTTTTTCAAGGTGTTAATTTCCTCAGCATTTTTTTGGGTCTCCTTTACCAAGGTATTGACCTGTTTTTCATACTTTTCTTGCATCTCTGACATTTCTCTTCCCAGTTTTTCCTCCACCTGTCTAACTTGCTTTTCAATATCCTTTTTGAGCTCTTCCAGGGCCTGAGCCCACCTGCCACCTCCCTGGGGTGTCTGGGGTACTGAGGCTCCGCCCTCCACGTCTTTCCCTGATGGCAAGGATACGTCCTCGTCATCAGATCCGAAGGTTGGGATCATTTGCATTTGTTGGAAAAAACTCTCTAAAGTCTTATTTTTCTTCCCTTTTCTAGGCATTTTCCCAGCCAGTTACTTGACTTCTGAGATTCCTTTCCACCCCCGCCTGGATCCCCTCAGCTAGTGCTTGGCCTCTGAGATTTAAATGGGCTTTCCTCCTGCTGGCTGTCAATCAGTGAGCTTTAGTTCAGGTGCTGGGGTGGGGACAGGGCCGCCTCCCAGGCTCAGATCCCTCAGGGGCTTTATGTAGAGACTTTCAGGAATGAAGCGGGTGGGGGCAGGGTGGGGGGCCCGCCTCCCAAGCTCAGTTCCCTCAGGGGCTTTAAGCAGAAGACTTCAGTAATAGAGCTGGGTGGGGGCAGGGCCGTCTCCCAGGCTCAGCTCCCTCAGGTTTTATGCAGGAATCTTCCGTAATGAATATCCTGCCTGCTGCTGGGGGATTCCTGAGTCCCGGCCCTCTGTTGCCTCAGCCGCCACCCACACCTCTGCCTCTGCCGCTTCCTGCCCCTGTCTCTGCCACCGCTGCTTCCTCCCGAGGGGGCCCGAATCAGGGAGACGCTCTGCTCCCCTCCTCCAGCCCAACCTCTCTCACTGACCTGTAGCTTCTGTGGGCGGAGGGACTTTCCTGGCTGCTGGAGCTTCCGTCTCTGAAGCCTGCTCGGATCAGCTTCTCTGGGGCCGCGGCCAGGGCAGGGCTAGGGGTGGGGTCCACTTTCCGGGGTGCGACGGACCCTGGGGACGGGTGTCCAGGGCTCCCTGGAACGGAAATCTCTTCCACTCCGTTTCTGCACACCTTGTATTTACCCAGAAGTTATGGGGGACTCTTTTTACATTAATTCTATGGGCTTTGGTTTGGAGCTCGTAAACGTGCGTCCTTCTACTCCGCCATCTTGCCTCCACCCTTGTATTCATTATTAAGAGAAAAAAATGTAGCAGGTATTGGAGAGTGCCAGTTAGTGTCAATTATGACTTACCTGACCTGGCATTGTGTAAATTCCCTTTACGCTCCTACAAAAATAACACTGAAATCCTATTTTTATTGTTACTCTTTTGTAATTCAGGTTGGGGAAATTCATTGTTAAGGGCATCAGAGTTCAGGGATCATGTAGACATGGTTGAGAGGAGACTGTTAAAATTAAGACTTACAATATTATCACACAGGTTTTCAAAAATTCTCTTCTTTCTCAAACTTTTTTTAGTCTGCAGCATTTTAACATAGGTAAGGGATTTTTTTCCCCCTAACATGTTAAGTGGAAGATTATGCATGCAGATATCTGGAAAGATATTGAAAGTGTCTATTTCTACAGGATCTGATAGCAATGATATTTCCTAAACAGTGTCAGGGACTTCCAAAAATATTTAGGGCTTTAAGTCTCAGTGACTAAGTTAAAGATTTTTCAAGTTCATTGCTACTATACTCAGACAAAGCTCTGAAGTCAATTCTAATTTTAGTGGTAGCCATCAGTGAAAAAAGAAGTGGGGATGTATAACTTTTGAATGTCAAGAGATGTGACCTTTCATGTGACAAATGGCAACTGTGAGGTTGTGGATAGATTTTTGGATTTGGACTTGAGGAGAACTGGATTCAAATTCAGTCTCCATTTAAACAGTATTTTTGTTACTTGAGGAACACAGCAAAATACTTCCTCACTTTTTTCACATGTAATATGAGGATGATAAGTAACATGGTTGATACAAAGCTAATCTTGAAAATAGGAAGACAAGGATTGAATTTCTGCATTTGCCACAAATAGTTCTGTGGATAGGATGCTGAATTTCAAGTTAGAAAGGTTTGAGCTTAAATACTGCCTCTGACATTTACTAACTGTGTGATCCTGGGCAATTAACCTCTCTCAGGTACATGTTGTTCATCTGTAAAATGAGGCTGATAGTAGCATTTACATTTTAAGATTGTTGTCTGGATAAAATGGGATAATATTATTAAAGCACTATCATTAAAACCCATTCCTTTAAGTAATACTAGAAAGCATAGGAATCAATAGAATTTTTCTTAAAATGGTAAGTAATCTCTATCTTAAAACCAAGGTCAAGCGTTCAATATTACAGGGATATACTGAAAGCTTTCATAATCAGATTAGAAGTGAATCAAGGATGTTCATTATTGGCACTATTATTATCCCCAAAATGCTAAATATAGCAATAGAAGAAGAAAAATATATTGATGAAATAAATACAGGCACAAAACCCCCAAACCATTACTCTTTGCAGATGATATGATGGTGCACATAGACAACCCTAGAGAATCAGGTAAAAAACTAGTGGAAACAATTAGCAAGTTCAATACCATTAAGAGAATGACTGAACAACCTATAAAATATAATTTTAATGGAATTCTATTGTGTTATTAAAAAAAGATGAGCAAGAGGGTTACAGAAAATCATGATAGTATTTACATGAATTGAAATAATGTGAAGTGAGTAGAACAAAAGGGCTAGTACTTTGAGATAGAACAAGAAATAAAATATATCAGCCTCATGTTTGGAGAATGTACATTTTGTAAATCTAACATTCATAATAACCCTTCATCTATTGATCACCTCCTAGATATGCAAATGCTTTCACAAACATTCTTCCATTTGTTCTTCCTAAGAACAATGTCCAAAAGGTAGAAGTGAAGACATTGTCACTTTGCAAATTTATTTGCTGAGAAATGTAACAATGATAGTAGAATAAAAATAATACAATATACTAACATTTCAAGTTTGGTAAAACATTGTAAGCAAATTTAATCTTCTCATCTTGATATTTGCATAATATAAGTACTCTTGGAACTAAATTCCCTATTTGACCAATGTGTAAACTGAAATTAAGAATGCTTAAATGATTTCTTCAAGATTCCAGATCTTTAAATGCCTAGTGAAAAATTTAACACTGTTATTTTTGACCTCTGAGTTATGATGTGCTTTTAGTGCAGAGAGGGCTATCTTCAGGACCAGAAAGCCCTGAGATCAAGTCTTGTGTGATGATAAAAAAAAAAAATCTTAGAACCCCAGTCAGTTCTCATACACTGAACAAAACAAGATAAAACATGAATTCTAGATTCAGTGACAGGGATTTTCTTAGAAATGGCAAATAGATTTTTTGTGGGAAAAGGCGATCAACTTTGTTATAAAAATTACTTATGTGTATATGTTATAGTCTTTTTTTTCAGTACTATAACTCAGTTTACTTCTGACTAAATATGAATACTTTATGCCCATGAAGGTCACATGATCTGTAAACCTATGCCATTTGATTTCAAATTTATCATCTTTCCACTACACCTCAGAGGGAAGCTCTTTTGAGAAGTTTAAATTGCAGCAAGGAGAATTGTAGTGATATCATAGCCATCAAGTGATAAACAGAAAGAGTTTGAAAATCAAGAATAGATTTTGGAGCTTGATTTGCTAATCCAACTCATAGAAATTACAACTGAAATAATCAGGAAATCATGAAGTTATTTGTCACAATACATATACATACACACAATATGTGTATGTATTTGTATATGCATGAATATATGTGAGTTATATATACATATATGTATATTTATATGTATATATGTGCTCCATTCATCAGAATCTACTTTCAAATCCTCATTGAACACTAATTGCTAAAGAATGTAGGGCTACAGGTACCCTCAAAGTCACAGAAAAATTATCTTCTTAGCTGTGAAAACTAGTGAATTATTTTTCATTCATTGCTAGTGATTGCCTTCATGGATTTTATTGCTTTAGCTTGCTCAAATTATTCAGATCTCTGGTGTTACCCAGTTTATGCCTACCCAAAACAAAATGTGATTACTTGACCTAAAACTGTGCATGATCTGCCCTTCTCTTGTTATTTTAGTGATAAAATAACCAGTAGGCACCATCACTGGTACAATAAAATATTTTCTTGTCTTTTGTCATCTGTGTTCTTGGGAGAATGAAATCCCATGTATCTTTCTGTATCTCATCAATATGAATTTTTGGGAAGTGAACTACTCATTGGTGAAACAGGATTTGTTGTTTTTTGTGTGTGTTTTTCAGAAACTATTCAAGTCATAGGTTGCTGGCATATGATGATAATTTTTCATCACAGATTCTGTTATTTAAGTATAACTGAAAGCTTCACATTCACTTGAAAACAATCAGAAATGTAATGGGAGAAATAATTTCACAAAGTATTAATTGTAGAATGGATGAAACCACAAAAGGAGAGATTAGATTTAAAAAAAAAAAAAACTATGGTGTAACAGAGAGCATTGGATAATATATAAATAATGTAAAATAAGTGAGATCCTATAAAGGGTGGAGAGAGGGGAGGGAGGGATAGAGGAAGAGGGGGGGGTGGCAGGGGGAGAAGAGAGGGAGAGAAAACCATTATTAAGTGGAAAAGAGATTCAGAGAATTCAATACTGCAAAAACAAATCAAAGATTGACTTTTAAGAAGAAAAGGACTGACTAATAGTAGAAAATTATATAGCAAATTCAAGAAGGATGATGATGGAAGAGTTTAAAAAGAAAAAATTTACTTTACCTATTTGGTAATTTAACATCTTCAGGGAGACATAGAACATTGATAAGGATGATTTTGAGAATATCTGAGCGTTACATTGTACAGGGTAGTGAAGGTTCCTCTTATTTATACGATTTGGGGACCATTATCGTTATTCAGTGGTATCCAAACACTCAAGGTCCTCTATTCTTTATTTATAACAAGTACAGGTAAATTAGTCAGAGGAAAAGTGACCTCACAGATGGTCAAATCGAGGAATAGAGAAAACAGGTGTTGTCTCAGCATACTTAAGGGTATGATGTGAGACTGCATCTCAGCAGTCTTTGGTCAATGTTCCCATCTAACTTAGTGGAGCAGGTCTGGTTGTTGCATAAAAAAGGACTGTAGAAATTCTTGTTAACACTTTTGAAGCTTATTTGACAACAACAAATGTAAATTCTAAAATGTCCATCTTTTATTTCCCTCAGCCCACCAATTTCATTGTGTCTTATCATATCACATGCTAGACTCATCAGGAGCAAATTTATGAGATTTGGGATTGGAGTTCAGGGCCATTGCCAATAACCATTAAAATCTGTACACTTGCCAACAACTCCTAGTCTTTCAGGGCAGATTTCATTTCTAAGGCCAGGCAAATTTGTATGGTTGTATTTACTTTCACCAACCTCTGGAGTACTATTGAGTACAACAAAACAGTCATTGACTAAATAGTCCCCTAGCGGCCCAGAAGTGTTAATTTGGAGAGGAAAAACAAGTACAGCAATTTTATCTAAATAACATTTTCAGAGTTCCATGATATCAAGAACTTTTTTCCAAGCTACAAAGAAGGCATTTTCTATACACATCTGAATTTGGCAAAGGGCAGTGAGGGAGTGGGGTGTTTTCTGATCCTAGGCCTTGGTGTTTGACATTGGTCTCCATATACAGGTTTAAGAGAGATTTCCATTGGCATATAGATTTTTGGCAGATCTCATAAAATTATAAATATGTATGAATGATGATTTGTTGGAATAAAGGCCCAGAAAAACTCTTGGCATTCCTTGAGGAAAGCTGCCCTCAAATGTCGATCATTACAGTTCCTCACAGTCCCAAAATGAAAGTGAAGCTGAAGATTTAAACAGATTCAAAAGAAACACAGAATCCTAGAAGCAAATTTCATTTTTAACCATAGTTGAGGTTTATCTAAAGATGTGGTAGGACACTTGAGACTTCTCAGAAATGGTAGAGGGGAAATCACAGTAATTACACATAGAGGCTCTCAAGAATTTACAAGTATTCAGACTCATCATAAATAATTAAACTTGTACTGCTTTGAGGCATTTCATTTTAAGTTCTGTAAGTACTGGATAGCACTGTGGAATGTCCAAAGAGCTTCTGCCTGTCAGTCCTTAAAATAAGAGGTTATGTCTCTTGGATTAAAATAGTATTTTTTCTGGAATAACTGCAGAGGAGAAAATAGGTCTCAGTTTTATAGGAAATTACCAAATATGAAGATTAATATCTTTTTGGAATATCATGAATAGAGATACTTAGCTACCCTCTATGTTATTATATTAGTTCAACGCAGAAAAGTGATGATTACATTATTTTCAAGTGTTTAAGATCTATCACTTGGGTTAGGGATCAAACTTTTATGCTTGGCCCCAAAGGATGAAACTGGGAACATTGGAGTAAAGTTATAATGAGGCACATGAAGTCTTTTTTGGACTTTTCTTGATCTTATGGACCATTTCACACCAGGCCCTTCTGGCCTCCACTATCTCTTTTAAAAAAATAAATAGTCCTTTTTTCAAATTACATGAAAAGATAATTTTCAACATTAATTTTGGTAAGATTTTTAGTTTGAAGATTTTTGTCCTTTCCAAGACAGCAAGCAATATGATATAGGCAATGCATGTAGAATCATGTAAGCATATTTCCACATTGGTCATGTTGTGAAAGAAGAAACAGAACATAAAAGAAAAGTCACACAGACAAAAACACCCAATAACAACAAAAATGAAAATAGTATGCTTTGATCTATATTCAACACCATAGTTATATCTCTGAATATGAATAGCATTTTCCCTCATGAGTCTTTTGGAATTTCCTTGGATTATTTTATTGTTGAGAAGAGCTAAGTTAATCATAGTTAATTATCACAGAATGTCACTGTTACTGTGTACTATGTTTTCCTAGTTCTACTCCAATTTTTAGTCACCACAAAAAAAGAAAAGAGAAAAAAATTGTTCTAAATTTTTGTTGGGGTAAATTTGGGTCATTTTTTCTTCTTTATGATTTCTTTGGGATACAGATTTAGGAGGAGTGTTGCTGGATCAAAGTGTATGCATGATTTGATTGCCCTTTGAGTGTAGTTCTAAATTGCTCCCTAGAATTGCTGGATTAGTTTGCAACTCTATCAACAATGCCTTAGTGTCCCAATTTTCCCACTTCTCCAATATGTGTAATTTTATATCATATTAGTCAATCCAGTAGGTGTGAAGTGGTACCTCAGAGATATTTATTTTGCATTTCTCTAATAAATTATTTAAAACTTATTTTCCTATAGCTATTGATAGTTTTAATTTCTCCACTATCTCCTGAAGACTATTCAAGTTCATGTTCATTGCTTCCATGATAGTATCTGATCATCTCATCTTGTGTCATTTGCTTTTCCTTTTGCCATATTCCCAATATGAGGGTCTTTTTCAATGAGTCATCTCTTCTTATTATGTGACCAAATTATTTGAGCTTTAGGTTCAGTATTTGTCCTTTCAATGAATAGCATGAATTCATTTCTTTAAGAATTGACTGATTTGATCTCCTTGCTGTTCAAAGATTCTCAAAAGTATTCTCCAGCACCACAATTCAAAGATGAAATCAAAAAAATAAGCAAAGAAAGCAAAGCAAATCTTCCTAATGATGGAAACTTCTCCAAAGCAGGAAAGTTCCTCTTCATTCAGCAAAGATTTCTAAAAATCATCTGAATGTTCTCTCACATGGCATTCTGTGCTTATATTAGATGTACTCTAGGGGACCCTTTGATACTCTGGTTGGATTCTGATTTGTCTGATCTCTAATTTGCTCAGCTCTTTGATGGCCTCCTAGGATTTCTGGTTTAAAGGTGGTGGTTTCCTAGGAAGTAAGAAGATAGTGAAGAACAGGTCTGAAAACTGTGAAATTAATGAGTTTAAAAATGGCAGCATTTCAGTCTCAGAGAGAGGCTGTGGTTATACTTTCCCAGGAAACTCTCCTGATGCTATAACAGAGAATATGCTAACATTGTGAAAACTAAATGGCTGAATGAAGAAAAACTTTTATTACGTATTTATTGTGTCCCATACACTGTGCCAAGCATTGGGTATGCTAATACTAAAAAAATTCAAGGACTTTACATCCCAGTAGAAGTAGGCAATTCTTACCGGGGACACCTAATAAGGAAAAGGAACTCTGGTCTGAGGAGTCAAGTGAATAGAGTTGTTTCATTGTACAGTACAGTAAGCGTACTGACATGCGCTTTCTAAAATAATGCCTGTATCAATTTGGTTTCTCTGAGCAGTAGGAGGTAGAAATGGCAAATATACCTGAAGCCTCAGGACAGATAGGAAATGGTAGGATACAGATAGATGGCTGCATGGGATATGAAGCATTGTTTAGTCTGAGATGAGCTAGATATAGTGGGCAAGTCAAAACTGCACATACTCAGTTACCAATCAAAAAAATCTCAGCCCCATAATAGTCTAAAATTGGAAAGATAAATTTACCCAGGGCTGAGACATGATTCCCAGAGGTCTGTGTTGGAGGATGTTTTTATTTTTTTCAGATGGAGAGAAGCAGGGCAGCAGTAGACCCAATAGAAAAATGGTCTGGGGCGCTGGTAGGATGTTTGTAAAACATTGTCTAAATAGAGTAAAATAAGTGAATTGTGGGATAATATTCTTGGAGAGGCCTGAAATGTGTTTAACTATCTTCTTTTGAAGGCAAATTCTGAAATCAGAGGGCAATTGAGGAGTTGGGAGTTCAGGGAAAAACACAGTAGATACAGACTATATTCTTATTAGAACCTTAGAGAGAAGTCAACCTTTTAAACTATGGAGGCAAAATTTCTATTTTTATTAACTTTAAGAGCTTATATTTGCATGAATTTCTTCTATGGATATATACAGAGTTAGACTGCGTTGCTATGAGATCCAAAATAGATTTTATCATAATGGCTGGGCATTTGATAAATTCTGCTTTATAAAATGGAAATTGACTTTGATTTGAATACTTAGATGCTAAGTCTTTCACAAGGTGAAGTGCTTCAGAGTGTTTCAAGGAAGTTTCCTCTCCCAATAAGTGGCTTGCAAAATATACTCTATATTTCTATTTTACAGTCAGGCAACTCAAAATTGTACTTTCTGAAATTATGGGCTATAGTCAGTATATGCTGTCAGGGAAAAGGTGGGACAAGGAGGATTCCAACTCTCTCTTTCTCTCTCTCTCTGTATGTGTGTGTGTATGTCTCTGTGTGTGTATGTGTGTGTGTGTGTGTGTGTGTGTGTGTGTGTGTGTGTGTGTGTGTGTAGAAGCAGAGATAGGGATGAGCAGAGAGATAGAGAGAGACACACGGAATAAAGACAAAGAAACAGAGGGAGAGAAGAGGAGAAAGTGAGACAAAGATAGAGAGATACAGACAGAGACACAGAGAGATATAGAGAGAAGGAAGGAGGGAGGGAGGGATAGAGAGACATAGAGAGAGATGGAAAGAGAGAGAGAGAGAGAGAGAGAGAGAGAGAGAGAGAGAGAGAGAGAGAGAGAGAGAGAGAGAGAGAGAGAGAGAGAGAGAAGAAATACTGACAGAGACACACCGAGAGAGTCACAGAGACAGAGGCAGAACTGGAAGTATATTGACAGAGAGGGATCTAAAAGAAGGGAAATGAAGAGAAAGAAAAGCACAGAGAGATAGAAACAGATATGGAGAGACAGAGATGGACATAAGGAGAGAGTGAGAGACATGGAGATAGAGGTGAGATAACATAAGCTGAATCCAATTATGGGGAAGTTTACTGAACATTTCACCCTATTTGCTGAACTGAATACCTCTATTTATATTACATTTTCTCTCCAGGAATTCAAACCTCAGCCAAAATGACTGAGGAGCAAATTTTAGAGTAAGTTATGAGTGAGATAATATGAATAACATTTTCCACAAAGCATACTAATATTTCGATTCATAACAGACTAGAGAATTCAAACACCATAGGAGAAAAAATAGCTTTGTTTATTCAGATTAAGCTTCTCCTGAATTCTGATAATGGGATTTTGGAATTCTGATAATGGGATTGTTTTTAAATACCCAATTTTGCACGCTCCTCCCCTATCAAACCCATCTATGCAGTCTGATCTCACCTGACAGCATTGCTGGAGAGAATCTCAGGTATGTATCATGAATAACAAATCGCTACTGGTCTGTGCACCTGTTACAAAGAACAAGTTCCATAAGCCCCACACTTTCCTGGATGTCTTGGAAAATGCCTAATTTGAATACCCTAAATGAGATTCCCTGGGAGAAGAATGGGCAATTGAAAACAAAATGAGAGGAATTCATCCTCTGAGCCCTTAGACACAAGGGGAAAAGATGATATGAATGGTAGACACTTCATACTTGGGGGAAAGTACACATGTTGGGAGCTCCTTCAGGACAGAATCCAGTTTTGTCTTTATTTTGGTATCACTAGGCCTTAGTACAATGCCTAGAACACAGTAGATACTTAATAAATGCTTGTTGACCTGACTTTATTTAACAATAGTACGCCACTATGGCACCACATGGAATTAGAGAGAGTAGTTTCTCAGGAAATATAAACCGATATTACTTCTCAAGTCACTGAGAAATTTTGCATGGGTAAGTCCTGGGGTTATTGGAACAGATATGCAAAATAAGTTTGAAAATAGAAGAAGTATTCTGGTCTGGGAGTGTAGCATCTAGCATGTTCTTCCCATGAGGTCTAATTGTGACAGTCCAGATCCTTTAAGAAAAAGACTCAGCATCATCTAGTAGAGGTTGAAAAGAAAATTCCAACCAAAGATATTCAGGATACACCAAACAGTTTGCAATGAAGTAAGAGTTGAGAAAGACTATAGGAATTAGAACCTTGGAGTGTCATGACAAGCAGTAATAAAAGATTACATCTACTGTGAGTAACAACTGACCAAAATTAGTAGGACTGTCCAGATCAAGATCATTAACTGGATCATTAACGTGGATGAGCAAAACTCAGTGGAGTTTTGGGTGACAGGTTAAGGAAGTAACTGTGAATATATGAGTCTCTAGTCACTCAGTGATAGGTGTCATTGATTTCTTTATGCTCAGCCTCAAGTACTGTTTCCAACAAGTTACTAATATAACAGTGTTTGCTGAGTTATGTGAGTTTGTGTTTGAAAGAGGATCTTATCATTTGCTATTACACACATGCAGATCCTTACAGTCCCAGTTCATATGATTAGAGAAAATGAGCCAGAGATATGAATCTACACGTGGGGTTCAAGAATCAAGAAGTCAAGAAGTAGCCTCACATATGTATGACACATAAATGTATAGGTGTGTGTGTGTAGGTATGCATATGTGTATTTCTATTGTAGCTGAATAGCTTCAACCATGTTCATATCTTTGTGATGTAATTTTGCTATATTTTCGCAAAGATGCAGGAGTGGTTTGCCATTCCTTTTCCAGCTTATTTTACAAATGAAGACAATAATGCAAACAGGATTAAGTGACTTGTCCAGGGTCAATCAGTTAGTAAATATCTGAGGCCAGAATTGAACTTAGGAAGATAAGTCTTTCTGATTCTATGTCCAGTGCTATCTGTACTATGCTACTTAGTTGTCCCACATATAAGTGTATATGTTGAGTGCATAGATTTATATATATTTTCTGTATGTGTTATATACAGCACACATAAAAATGTACGCATATATCTATATAGATGTACACATATGTGTGTATGTGTATGTTTGGGTGTGTATGTGTGCTTACTTCTCTTCTGCAGTAAGTCAATTTCAAATTCACTTTCTGAAATAATTGTCCAGTGTATACACACATACACACATACACACACATATACACACTATCTGTGCAAATTCCAATTAAAGACCTCCAGTGAAGGGAGCCATATTACAATTGTAGGCATCCTATTCCAATCTGGGACAGTTCTAAGTATTGACATTTTTCCTGTTAAATCAAAGAGCATCAATAGACCATTTTGCAACTTTAGGCATTATTTTTCTTCTATGAGGTGGTCCTTCAGATATTTGGAAGTATTGTCATGTATTACCAAATCTCTTCTCCTAACTAGAAAAATATATTTCCTTTATTTGACCTTGATATAGCACAATTTTGAATTTCTTCATCATCCTGACTGATTTTCTCTAGAGAACAGCAAATCAGGTATGTCCTAGAAATACAATACCAAGTAATCCAATACTCCAGATGCTATCTCACATGGGAAGAGTATTATTAGCTCCTTCTTCCTTCTGATCATTAGACTTCTGTGAATTCAACCTAAGATTGCAATGGCTTTGTTGACTTCCATGCCACACACTTTTGACTCATTAATTTGCTCTAAAGTAGGGTTTATAATTGAGGGTAATGTGAACTAAAGCCCCATTGTAAAGCTAATGATATTGTCACAATTGATATTAAATTGTCTTGTAGTAAAACTGAACACAAAAAGGAGTGGTTCCATATAGGTCATAGATTGAATGAGTAACTTCCTATTGTCAGTAAGGCAGAGAGCACTTGATTTGTAACTTTGACTTATAATTTAACATGTTGATTGAATGGAGAAGCCAGATTGTTTTATTAAAGGAGGATACCCTTAAACATGAATTCAAAACTATTTCCCTTTAAAAAGGGATACCACTTTCCTTGATCTTCAGAGATGCTAAAACAGTTATTTTTAAATTTAGAATACATTCTGACATACCTTCTACCTAGTCCAGCAATAGTGCTTTGGAGTTAGGCTCCATAATAACAGGAAAGCTATGTAGGGTGAGCACTGATATGGTTAAAATAGTGATCATCTTTGGAATCTATTTCTGAGCTAAGAAAGTCATCCAGGACTGATTCACTCTAGTAAGGCATCTCTCTGAGTTGTATTTCCAATGATAAGTTTTTGATGAAGCTCCACAGTTCTATCTGTACAACTACTTTACCATTTCTGAAGGGAAATTGTTGGGTAACATTGGTGTGTGTGTGTGTGTGTGTGTGTGTGTGTGTGTGTGTGTGTGTGTTCTACTCCATAAACATAATGTGGGGGAGGGGAAGGTGTAGGAACCTGAGGGAAAGCTGAAAGATCTGGGGGTGAATCCTGGCTCTGTCACTGAGTAATCTTGGCCACATCACTTTGTCTCTTGGAGCCTCAGTTTCCTTAACATAAACCTAGGTGTTTGGACTGCTGGGACTCTAACATGCTTAATGTGTGAATCTTTGAATTCCATTGCATAGCTTCTCCCAGAACTAACTGATTTTTTCCATTGGGCTTATTGAATTGACAGTTGTTTTGGCATCTCCTGCATGCAGGTGCCTGGTGCATGACTGATTGAAGGTAGAGGAGGTGATGGGGACAGGGCTTATGCAAATTTTTCTGGCCTGAGAAATGTGGGCACTCAGATGATTTTCTAAAATGCTTTTCAAGGCTGTCATCAAATATTCAGGCTCATCAATCACTTTTGAGTGAGAAGGACATCGTCTTCTCACCTCTGCTGGGCTCTGTCAAGTGTGTGGGATTGCTATTCTGCCAATCAAAATGCAACATTCAGGGACAGTATCATTCCTTTATCTTGACTGCAAAGGAATAGCATGAGGCCATCAGTAAACTCTGATCCTCACTTTATTCCAGTGTGAATGGAGGACTCTAAGCAGTTCCATACTAAGGGACTTTTGGTATGCTGTGCACAACTGTGTGCATGCGTGTGCGTGTGTGTGTGTGTGTGTGCTCACATGCATATATGTGTATGCACACATGCATATGTGTGTGAAATAGAGATATAGAGACAGAGAGTGAAAAAGAGGTGAAGAGAATAAGAGAGATAGAGACAAAGAAACAGATGCACAGTGACAGATAAAGATGGAGAGAGAAAAAAAGGAGAGAGAAAAAGAGATCTATAATGATAAAGACAAGGATGAATCATGGACAAATGTAAAGCAAGGTTGGGTTAGGGCTCAAGTCCATATCATATAAGGATTGATTTAAAAAAGAAGGAATTTAAAACCTGAAAAAGGGGCATGTGTTGATATAATGGAGATTGAGGGAATTCTAGTGGACTTCAAGTCCTTGATGAACTGTCTTGGTGAATAGGCAACCGAGTGTCCTAAGAAAGCACAACTATCTATAGTTGGTAGACATTACAGAGATAAACTTTAGAGCACATAAGAGAAAGTGTTTGCAACCAGGAGAGATAAGGGAAAGCAGATAGGACTGTTTCTACAAGTAGAAATGCTGACATTTGGGTCTTCAAATTAAGACTTGGTAGCCAAGTGTTGCCTATGTATAGAAAGTGTGCTTGGTTGGGTTTCGTTTGAATGATATGGCCTCTGCCTCCCAGTGCTAAGAGTGAAATTCTTTGTATATATTTGAGTTTTATGTCTTTAATTAAAATTCTAGCAGAAAAGCTGACAATATGTGCCCTAGGCAATACTTGTTCCCTCAATAACTCCTTCCTTCCTTCCTTCCTTCCTTCCTTCCTTCCTTCCTTCCTTCCTTCCTTCCTTCCTTCCTTCCTTCCTTCCTTCCTTCCTTCCTTCCTTCCTTCCTTCCTTCCTTCCATCCTGCTTTCCTTTTTTACTACTACTTTCTATACTCTCCACAACTGTACTGGCTCCACCTACAGACCATCTCCACACAGTATTGGAAACAGATTTTACCAGTTGCTCACTTTGTTCTGATAGATGAGTCATTTGCTTTATCTTGAAGAAAACCAGGCATCCTCAATACTTCTTATATTTTCCTATAAGAAAGTTTTGAGAAGCATTAAATAGATGCCCCATCCCTTTTGTCTATTATCCTCGCCACCTCCTTTTCAGTTCATTTTTAAGTGTGGTCTTCTGAATGCTGGGCCTTTCTTGGTTAATTATATTTATGTCCTCAGTACATAGACCAGGTCCTGGCACATAATAAATACATAAATAATCCCTATCTATGCATCTAATTATCTATTATCATCACCTATGTCTATTCTATCTCTCCATTTTTCTTTCTTCTTTTTCTTCCTTTCTTTTCTTTCTTACAAGAGAATATTTTCTATTTAAACAGCTGTGATTATTAGAGAGCACTTTATAAATATGAATATTTTGTTTTTTATATGTCTATTAAAATTACTTAAAAATTAAATTTATAAAGTATTTTATAAACATGAATATTTTGGATCTGGGTTGACTGCACTCAGGCACTGATATTACACCAAGTGAAGCAAGTTTTCTAAGTTTAAATAGCACCTCATACTATCTGGATAACTTTTTGTTTACATGAGTCTGGGATAATGAAATAAAGAAAAGAAAAGAGTGAGAGATATGATTGATCAATAGAAGACAATTTGTCCCTCCAACTGCTAAATTGTATAGTAAACATTTAACGAACTTCAAATAACTCTTATTACAGACAGAAAGAAAACTCCATCAGGACGTATTCAATAATGACAATTCTCTTCGTACTGGTATAATAGTCAGTTTTGTTGTAGGGATGCTGCTGTGGTTGCTGGATGAGTTTAAGTTTCTAAGTTGTATAATAGGCACCTAGGTGGTGTATTGATGAGAAAAGAAGGAAGCAAACATTTATTAAGTGTCTGTTATAGTTCAGGTAATGTGCTGAGTGCTTTCCAAATATCTCATTTGATATCCCAAACTACCTTGGGCGATAGATGGCATTATTATGATCATTTTTTGGTAGATAAAACTGAGGACAGAGCTTGTCTTATTTATATTTGTTTATCAGTCTTGAACAAAGCACTGAGCTTGGAGTCAGGAAGATCTGTCTTGTAATCCTGTTTCAGAAGCTTAACTGCTACATAATCCTGTGCAAGTGACTTTATTTCTTTCAGACTCAGTTTCCTTAACTGCAAAGTTAATATTAACACCACAAATGTGAAGATCATATATGTATACATGGATGCATGCATGTATATATACAAACATATATGCAGAGACATACATGTAAATAGGCATCTATATGTACATTCATATACACACAGACACATTGTGTTGTGTATATGTCCACACATACATATATGTACATATACATACATATAGCACACCTACATACACATATATACACGCTTGCTAGGTGTCCCAGTGTATAGGGTACCAGACCTGGAGTTAAGAAAACCTAATTATTTCAAATCTAACCTTAAGTATCTGCTATTTACATGACTCTGGACAAGTCACTTAACCTAAGTTTCCCTTACAGATCCACTAGTTCAGGGAGCTCATATTATCCATATGTCCAGGACAAGTGAATTTTCCAAGATCACCCAACTATTAAGTGACAAAGCTAAGATTTGAATGAATGACTCATGACTCTAAATCCAACATTAATTTAAGATTATATAATTATTTTAAGAAAGAGTCATTCATCAATAGGAAAGTAGTCAAAAGATATGAAAAAATCGTAGAAGAATTGCAAAATATTTATCATTATATGAAAGAATGATTCAAATTACTAAAAGAAATAGAAATCAAAATCACCATGAGGATTCAGTTCATATCTAATAAATTAGCAAAAAGACACAAGATAGGAATAGTCAGTGTTGGAAGATTTGTGGGCAGAGAGTGACACTATCATATTGTGGGTACATCTGTATTCAGGACAAACTTTTCAGAAAACTATTATGCAAATAAAGTGACTAAAATTTCCATGTCCTTTGGAACAAAGATTCCATTACCAGAAGTATCCCCCTAAAAGTTATTGAAAGGAAGAAAGTATTCATTTAAATAAAAAAAAATATTTGTAGCATTTTTTTTTGGTGAAAGTAAGGAAATGGAAACAATGAACTCATCAATTTACTAGGTTAGTCAATTGAATCCACTGGAAAATGACTAAAGAAATTGTGATACATAAATATAATGGAATATATCTGTGCCATAAGAAATTATATACATGATGAACATAGAGAACCATGGAAAGATCTACATTAACTGCTGTAAAGTAAGCAGAGTCAAGAAAATAACGTACACAGTGACTACAACAACATAAGCAAAACAATCATGCATGCACACATGTACAAACACATACACAAATAAAAATGAATGTTGCAAAATGACAAAGAACAAGCCTGGCTTAAAAGAAGAACTATGAGAAAATGAAAAACAAAACTCTCACCCCACCTTTCTGCTGGACGGGGAGGATTGTAAGCGCTATACATTGCATATATATTCAGACTTTCTTAGATGTATCAGTCATGCTAATTTTCCCTCTTTTCATCTTTAAAAAACGTTTGTTATGTGGACTAGCTCTCTGGAAAATGGAGGAGAAAGGCTACAAGGGAAAATTATGGTGGTGTAAAAAATACACTTATGTGAAAAAAAAACACTTGTTCAAATATGAACTTGTCTTATGCCTTCAAGCCAAGAGACTTTTCTAATTTATTTTACAGATGAGCAAATGCTAATTTTTATTAGATCAAGGCATCATTTTATCATATTAGTCACCTTCATTTCATTTCATTCTTCTACTATTAATTCTCCTCTTTCTCTCTCTCTCTCTCTCTCTCTCTCTCTCTCTCTCTCTCTCTCTCTCTCTCTCTCTCTCTCTCTCTCTCTCCTCTTTCCTTTCCTTAATCTTTGTTCTTTTCAGCTCTAAATTTATGTTTCCATGATCATTCACGCATACACAGAAGCAACCAGATATGTGTGTACAAATACCAAAAGGTGGCATAGTGGCTAAAGTGTTGGGCATGAGAAATATTACTTTGGGGAGGGGCATGTGTATTCCTAGCATGTTACACAATGCAGAAAATATCAGGTATTTACTAAGTGCTAGTTGATGGATTAAAATTCTGCCTCATATATTTACTAGCTCTGTAAGCTTGGACTATTAATGGGATTCTTCCTGTGCCTCACCTTCCAATAAAATCAATGGGTATTTTTTGTACCTACTATGTGCCAGATCCCATGCAAGTACTAGGAGTGCAGGGTAAATGGTGTGGAGAACAGTTCCCACTTTCAAGGAGCAGTCTAATGGCGGTGTCTCCATAGAAAGAATGTACATTCTTATGTACATTCGAAATATATACAAGCAAAAGGTATATAACAGCATCTCATCATCAGGAAGGCAGTAATGTTAACAAAAGGCAGAACAAAGATGGCAGAATTAGAGCAACAACTCACTTGAGCTCTTAAACAAACTCCTTCAGATACCTTGAAGGAGAGAATCTAACCAAATTTTGGAGGTGCAGAATCCAATAGGAGAAAGACTGTGGCAAATTCATAGCCCAGCACAGACTGGAAGGTCAACAGGAAAGATCTGGGGTGAGCCCAAAGTGCACAGTGCAGCATGTCCAGCACAGCTGAATGAGAGTGCTCCAGGGAGACCTGAGACAGCAGCAGGCTAAACGGTGGAGTGGCAGCCCAAGGCAAGAGACCAACAGAGCTGAGTGGGTGACATCCGCTGAGCCCCAGATATCAGCCACAGCAGCTCCTGAGACTTTTCAGCCCACAGATTAAATGTCTGCAAGGCACCTACTTGAACTTCCAGGAGCCAGCGTGATGGAGTGATCAGTAAATACCCTCTCATTCCCCCCTGATGACCTCGAAAGAACCATAAATTATTTCCCCAGAAAAATCCTGGATCAGTGGGAAGAGCAGAGGCAAGAAACATGAGGCAAGATAAATAGCATAAAACATGAGGCAAGAAAAATAGCTAAAAGGGATTCCTCCTCCTGTGGCAGAGGCCAATCATAAGGAAAGGGGACCCAGGGCAGTGGAAACTCACACTAGGACTCATCCAAGCCTCAGTACTAGAAGAGGAGCCCCAGGAGGGGTGGAAACTCACACTAGCATCCAGGCCTGCCTCAGAACTCCAGGGGAAAAGGGAAGACAATAGGGCAGCTGGGATTACCAACCCCTGAGCTTGTATTTCCCTCAGCTCTGCTGAGGAGATCTCCCATGACCAGACCCCACACTTAACAAGCTAGCCCCAGGACTGATCAGGAAACACAAAACAAAAAGATAAAAAGACACTTGCCCTTAGTTTATTCACACCCCTCTGCTCAACACCAAGTTCTGCAGCTTCTAACTGAAGGAACCAAAAGCCACAACACACAGTCACCATCATCCATCTGAAACTTCAGAAGGAACTATGAACTGCTCGCATGAACAAAAAGCTCTCCTGGAACAGCTGAAGAAGGAAGTAGAATAGAAACTGGCCAATGATTTCAAAAATATGAAAAAAGAATTCTAGGAAGAGAACATCTCTTTAAAAAGGAAAATTGAACAAATTGAAAAGGAAGTTCAAAAACAAACTGGAGAAAATAATTCCTTAAAAGGAATAATTGGGCAGATGGAAAGGAAGATGCAAAAGTTAACTGAAGAAAACAATTTGATAAAAAGTAGAATTGGGCAAGTAGAAACTAATGACTCTATGAGACAGCAAGAATCAGTCAAACAAAATCTAAAGAATGAAAATATAGAAGAAAATGTAAAATATCTAATGGGAAAAACACCTGACCTGAAAAATAGATGCAGGAGAGAAAATTTAAGAATTATTGACCTGCCTGAAAGCCATGATGAAAAGAAAAAGAGCCTGGACAGTATCTTCCAGGAAATCATCAAGTAAAACTGCCCAGAAGTGCTAGATACAGAGGGAAAAATAGTCATCAAAAGAATCCACCATTCACCTCACAAAAGGTATACCAAACTCAAAACTGCAAAAATATCATTGACAAATTCCAGAACTATCAAATGAAGGATAAAATACTACAGGCATCCAGGAAAACAACAACAACAACAACATTCAAATATCGAGTAACTACAGTTAGGATCATATAGGACGTTGCAGCTTCTATATTAAAATATTGAAGGAATTGGGATCCGATATTCCGTAAGGCAAAGGAACTGGGACTACGGCCAAGGATCATCTACCCAGCATAACATTTCAGGCAAGGAGATGATCATTGAGTGAAGTAAGGGACTTTCAGACCTTCCTGACAAAAACGCCAGAAGTTGATAGAAAATCTGATCTTCAAATGCAGGTCTCAAGAGAGGCATAAAAAGGTTAATGGGGGGCAGGGGTAAGGAGAAATTTGTTACTCAATTTGGGAAAACTTCTTACCTCCCTATAAAGGAAGATGATACCTGTTAATCTTAATAATTACACATCTATTATGAAATATAAAAGGGATATACATAGAGGGTATGGGCATAAATTAAATGATATGATGATAAAAATATGATTTAAACATGTGAAGGGATTGTATCAGGAGGTGTGAAAAGGAGGGAGCAGAAAATGGTAAATTACATCACAGGAAGAAGTACAAAATTATAGTAGAGGGAAAGAGGGGAGGGAGATGAGCATTGTTTGACAGGTAGTCTCATCTGATTTGGTTCAAGGAGGGAATGATAAACTTAATTAAGTATATAATTCTAATTAGCTCTTTAGGCAGTAAGAGAGAAAGGGGGAAGAAAGGGGAGGGGAACCTAAAAGGGAGGGAAGAAGTAGTAAGGGTAGAGTGGAGTAAAAAGGAGCGGGGCTAAAAGAAGGAAGGGAAGGGTGCAGGAAGTAATGGTGAAAAGTGAAAGCTATTGAGGAAGAGAAGGGAGATGGGGGGACTAAAAGCAGTGGGAAAGAGGATGAAGGAAAGTACATAGATTGTAATCATAACTGTGAATGTGAGTGGAATGAACTCTCCCGTAAAATAGAGATGGATAGCAGGATGGTTTAAAAGCCATAATCCAACAATATGTTGCTTACAAGAAACACAAGAAATGGGGGGGATACACACAGGGTGAAGGTAAAAGGTTGAAGCAGAATATTTTGTGCCTCAACTGATGTAAGAAAAACAGGTGTAGCAATCCTAATCTCAGACAAAGCAAAAGCAGAAATAGATCAAATCGAAAGGGATAAGGAAGGAAACTATATCCTGCTGAAAGGCATCATAGACAAAGAAGCAATATAATTACTAAACATGTATGCTCCAAATGGTATAGCATCCAAATTCTTAGAGAAGAGGTTGGAGGAGTTGAGGGAAGAAATAGACAGCAAAACTATACTAGTGGGGGACCTCCATTTCCCTGTCTCTGAACTTGATAAATCTAACAACAAAATAAATAAGAAAGAGGTTAAGGAGGTAAATGAAACTCTGGATTAGGTAGATATGATAGATCTTTGAAGAAAAATGAAAGGGAATGGGAAGGAATATACCTTTTTCTCAGCAGGACATGGCATATATGCAAACACTAACCATGTACTGGGACATAAAAACCTCAAAATTCAGTGCATAAAGACAGAGATAATCACTACATCCTTCTCAGATCATAATGCAATAAAAATTATATGTAATAAAAGGTCATGGAAAAATAAAACAAAAATCAATTGGAAATGAAATAATCTAATCCTAAAGAAGGAGTGGGTTAAACAACAAATCATAGAAACAATCAACAACTTCATTTAAGAGAATAATAATGAGACAACCTACCAAATATTATGGGATACTGCAAAAACAGTTCTTAGGGGAAGTTTCATATCCTTGAATGCCTACATAAATAAAATAGAGAAGAAGGAAATCAATGACTTGGGCATGCAGCTGAAAAAGCTAGAAAAAGAACAAATTGAAAATCCCCAAGTAAACACCAAATTAGAAATACTGAAAACCAAAGGAGAGATTAATAAAATTTAAATTAAGAAAATTATTGAATTAATAAATAAAACCAATAGTTGGTTTTATAAAAAAACTAATAAAATTGATAAACATTTGGTCAATTTGATTAAAAAAAGAAAGAAGAAAATCAAAGTACTAATATCAAAAGTGAAAGTAATGAACTCACCTCCAATGAGGAGGAAATTAAAACAATAATTAGAAATTACTTTGCCCAACTTTATGTCCATAAATCGACAATCTAAATGAGATGAATGAGTATTTTAAAAAAATACAAATTTCCCAGATTTATAGAAGAGGAATTTGAATACTTAAACAACCCCATCTCAGAAAAAGAAATTGAACAATCCATCAATAAACTCCCTAGGAAAAAATCTTCAGGTCTGGATGGATTTACAAATGAATTATAAAAAAACAAACAAACAAACAAAAAAAAAAAAACAAAAACATGTAAAGAACAGTTAATTCCAATATTGTACAGACTGTTTTTGAAAACTGGGGAAGAAGGAGTTCTCCAAATTCTTTTTATGACACAAATATGGTTTTGATTCCTAAACAAGGAAGAGACAAAACAGAGAAAGAAAGTTATAGTTCATTTTCTCTAATGAATATAGACGCAAAAATTTTAAATAAGATTTTAGCAAAATGAACACAGCATCTCATCACTAGAATAATACATCATAATCAGGTAGGATTCATATCAGTAATGCAGGGCTGGTTTAATATTAGGAAAACTATCTGCATTATTGATCACAGCAACAAAAAAATGAAGAGAAATCACATGATTATCTCAATAGATTCAGAAAAAAACTTTCTTTTTTATTATTTATTTTTATTTTTTTGGTGTTCTACAATCACTTCCTTAAAATTAAGATTTTATCCCCCCACCCTCCCAACTTTTCCCCACTACCCCCCTCCCTCCCCACGACAGCATACAATTCTGTATAGGTTCTACATATACTTCCCTATTGAGTATATTTTCACAATAGTCATGTTATGTAGTCGAACTAAAATAAATGGAAGAAATCATATAACAAATCAAAACATAATACACTAAAACCCACACACATACAAATATGATCTGCTACATTTTGCAAATTATTTCCACATTTGGAGGTAGAATACTGCCATTGGGATTGTTTTTTTCTTGGTAAGTTCTTGTGTTATTACGAAGTTCCAAGTCTAGAGAAAAAACTCTCACACACTGTGGACGTTGCTGTGCACAAGGTTCTCCTGGTTCTGCTCCTTATGCTCAGCATTAGATCATATGAGTCCTTCCAGGCCTCCCTGAAGTCTTGTTCATCTTTTCTTATGGCGCAGTAGTACTCCATTATATTCATATGCCATAATTTATTCAGCCATTCCCCAATTGATGGGCATCCCCTTGATTTCCAGGTCTTGACAACCACAAAGAGTGCTGCTATAAATATTTTTGCACATGTGGGACCCTTTCCCATTTTTATAATCTCTTGGGGATACAGTCCTACTAGTGATACTACTGGGATAAAGGGTATGCACATTTTTGTAGCCCTTTGGGCATAGTTCCAAACCGTTCTCCAGAATGGTTGGATGAGCTCACAGCTCCACCAACAATGAATTAGTGTTCTCCCACATCCTTTCCAGCATTTATCACTATCTTGTTCTGTTATGTTAGCCAATCTTATAGGTGTGATGTGGTACCTCAGAGTTGTTTTGGTTTGCATCTCACTAATCAGTAGTGATTTTGAGCACTTTTTCATATGATTATAGATATCTGTAATTTCTTCCCCTGAAAATTGCCTGTTCATATTCTTTGACCATTTATCAATTGGAGAATGACTTATATGGTTGTACATTTGAGTCAGTTCTCTATATATTCTAGAAATGAGGCCGTTATCCCCGAGCTTAGCCATAAAATTTTTTCCCAATTTACTACATCCCTCTGAATTTTGGTTGCATTGGGTTTGGTTGTGCAAAAACTTTTCAGTTTAATGTAATCAAAATTATCCATCTTGCATTTCATAATGCTTTCTATTGCTTCTTAGTGAAAAATTCTTCCCCTCTCCATAAATTTGATAAATACACCATTCCTTGCTTCTCCCGTTTATTCATGGTATTGATCTTTATACCTAAATCATGTACCCATTTGAACTTTATTCTGGTGTATGGTGTCAGACATGGGTCTATACCTAATTTCCACCATACTGTTAACCAGTTCTCCCAGCAATTTTGTTCGAACAATGAGTTCTTATCCCAGAAACTGGGGTCTTTGGGTTTATCAAACAGAAGGTTGCTATATTCCTATACTACTGTGTCTTGAGTGCCAAGTCTATTCCATTTGTCTACCCGTCTATTTCTTAGCCAATATCAAGTGGTTTTGCTAATTGCTGCTTTATAATACAATTTGAGGTCTGGTAGCGCTAGGCCACCTTCCCAAGTATTTCTTTTCATTAGTCCCTTTAATATTCAGGACCTTTTGTTCTTCCAAATGAATTTTGATATTATTTTATCCAGCTCTACAAAACAATTATCTGATAGTTTAATTGGTATGGTACTAAATAGGTAAATTAATTTAGGTAGAATTGTCCTTTTTATCATATTAGCTCAGCTTACCCATGAACAACTGATGTTTCTTTTTTTTTTAATATGAATTTATTTATTTAACTTTTTACATTCATTTTCACAAAATTTTGGGTTCCAAATTTTCTTCCCGTTTCTCCCCTCCCAGCACCCCAATACACCAAGCATTTTAATTTTCCGTCTCTTTCATTGAAAGACCATATTTTCCCCTGAAGTATTTCACTCAGTTTTGCTGGTGATTCTTGGTTTGAGTCCTAGTTCCTTTGACTTCTGCAATATCTTATTCCATGCCCTTCGATCGCTTAATGTAGAAGCTGCTAGATATTGACTTATCCTGATTGTATTTCCACAATACTGGAATTATTTCTTTCTAGCTTCTTGCAAGATTTTCTCCTTGAGCTGGGAGTTCTGGAATTTGGCCACAATGTCCCTAGGAGTTTCTCTTTTTGGATCAGTTTCAGGCGGTGATTGATGGACTCTTTCAATACTTATTTTTCCCTCTGGTTGTAGAATATCAGGGCAGTTTTCCTCAATAATTTCATGGAAGATGATGTCTAGGCTCTTTTTTTGATCATGACTTTCAGGTAGTCCCATAATTTTTAAGTTTTCTCTCCTGGATCTATTTTCCAGGTCAGTTGTTTTTCCCATGAGATATTTCACATTCTCTTCCATTTTTTCATTCTTTTGGTTTTGTTTGGTGATTTCTTGGTTTCTCATAAAGTCATTAGACTCCATCTGTTCCATTCTGATTTTGAGAAAACTATTATCTTCAGTGAGCTTTTGAACCTCTTTTTCCATTTAGCTAATTCTGCTTTTGAAAATATTCTTCTCCTCATTGGCTTTTTGAACCTCTTTTGCCAATTGAGTTAGCATATTTTTCAAGGTGTTATTTTCTTCAGCATTTTTTTGGGTCTCCTTTACCAAGGTATTGACCCGTTTTTCGTGCTTTTCTTGCATCTCTCTCATTTCTCTTCCCATTTTTTCCTCCACCTGTCTAACTTGCTTTTCAACATCCTTTTTGAGCTCTTCCATGGCCTGAGCCCACTGGACATCCACCTGGGATGTCTGGGATAGAGAGGCCCTGACCTTCACATCTTTCCCTGATGGTAAGAATTGTTCCTCATCAACAGAAATGAAAGGCGGGAACATCTGTACCCCAAGAAAGTATCTTTGTATGGTCTTATTTTTCTTCCCTTTTCTGGACATATTCCCAGACAGTTACTGGACTTCTGAGATTTCTCTCCACCCCTGCCTAGATCTGCCCAGCTAGTGCTTGGGGTCTGAGATTCAAAGGCTGCTCCCCAGCCTTGGTGCTTTCAGTGGCAGGTGCAGCTGCTATTCAATTTAAGTTCTGGTGCTCAGGTGGGGGCAGGGCCGCCTCCCAGGCTCAGTTCCCTCAGGGGCTTTATGCGGAGGCCTTTGGTAATGACCCTGAGCTCCTGTCTGCCCCGGGAGTTTCAGGCCACCACTGCCTGTGTCTCGCTGTCTGCCGCTTCCTCCCATGGGGGCCTTAGTCATGGAGACACCCTGCTCCCCTCTCCACCATCCCAGAAGTCTCTCTCACTGACCTGTAGTGCCTGTGGGCAGAGGGACCTTCATGGCTGCCAGAGATTCCTTCCCTGAAGCCTGCTCAGATCTGCTCCTCTCAGGGCTGTGGTGCCAGGGCAGCACAGGGGTAGGATCCACTGTCTGCAGCGTGACAGACTCCTGGGGACAGCTTTCCAGGGCTCTCTGGAACGGGAATCTCTTCCACTGTGTTTCTGCACAGCGTGCAGTGCTCCAGAATTTGTGGGGAGTTCTTTTTACAGGAAATTTATGGGCTGTGGGTTTGGAGCCAGCATATGTGAGTCTTTCTACACCACCATCTTGTCTCCTCCTCCGATGTTTTTCTGCTTACTTAAATCTCACTTTATTTGTTCAAAAAGATTCTTGTAATTGTGTTCATATAATCTCTGGGTTTGTTCTGGCAGGTAAACTCCTAAGTATTTTATAGTGTCTACCCTAGCTTTAAATGGGGTTTCTCTTTCTATCTCTTGCTGTTGTACTTTGTTGCTAATATATAGTGATGCAGAAGATTTATGTGGGTTTATTTTGTAACCTACAACTTTGCCAAAGTTGTTTATTATTTCAAGTAGTTTTTTACTTGAATCTCCGGGATTCTCTAAGTATATCATTATATCATCAGCAAAGATTGATAACTTAGTTCCTTCTTTGACTATTTTTGTTCCTTCAATTTCTTTATCTTGTCTAATTGCTACAGCTAACATTTCTAGTACCATATTGAATAATAGTGGTGATAATGGGCATCCTTGTTTCACCCCTGATCTTATTGGAAATGCATCTAGCTTATCCCCATTGCGTATAACACTTATTGAAGGTTTTAGGTAGATACTGCTTATTATTTTATGGAAAGTTCCCTTCATTCCTATGTTCTCCAGTGTTTTTAATAGGAATGGGTGTTGTATTTTGTTGAAAGCTTTTTCTGCTATCTATTGAGAAAATCATGTGTTTTTTGTTAGTTTTGTTGTTGATACGATCAATAATACTAATAGTTTTTCTAGTATTGAACCAGCCCTACATTCCTGGTATGAATCCTACCTTTTCATAATGTTTTATTTTCGTGATAAGATGCTGTATTCGTTTTGCTAAAATCTTGTTTAAAATTTTTTCATCTATATTCATTAGAGAAATTGGTCTATAAATTTCTTTCTCTGTTTTGTCTCTTCCTGGTTTGGGTATCAAAACCATATTTGTATCATAGAAAGAACAGAAAAAACTTTCGACAAAATACAACACCCATTCCTATTAATAATGCTGGAGAACATAGGTATAAAGGGAACTCTCTATAAACAATAAGCAGTATTTGCCCAAATTCTTCAGTCAACATTATATGCAATGGAGATAAGTTAGATCATTTCCAATGGATCAGGGGTGAAACACGGATGTCCATTATCACCACTAGTATTCAATATGGTAGTAGAAATGTTAGCTATAGCAATTAGACAAGATAAAGAAACTGAAGGAATAAGAATAGGCAAAGAAGGAACTAATTTATCATTCTTTGAAGATGATATGATGTTATACTTAGAGAATCCAAGATATTCAAGTAAATAAACTATGTGAAATAATAAACAACCTTCGCAAAGTTGCAGGTTGCAAAATAAACCTGCACAAATCTTTTGCATTCCTATACATTAGTAACCAAGTCCAACATCAAGAGATAGAAAGAGAAATTCCATTTAAAGATAAAATATTTGGGAATTTACCTGCCAAAACAAACCCAGGGAATATAGGAACACAATTACAAGGCACTTTTTGCACAAGAAAACATCAGATCTAACTAAGTGGAAAAACATCAGTTGCTCATCGGTAGGCCAAGTCTATATAATGAAAGTGATAATTCTACGTAAATTAATTTTCTGTTTTAGTGCCATACCAATTAAATTATCAGATAATTATTTTCTAGAGCTGGATAAAATAATATCAAAATTCATCTGGACGAACAAAATGTTCAGAATATCAAAGGGACTAATGAAAAGAAATGGTAGGGGAGGTGACCTAACCCTACCAGATCTCAAATTGTATTATAAAGCAGCAATTATCAAAACCACTTGGTACTGGCTAAGAAATAGAAGAGTAAACAAGTGGAATAGAGTAGGTACACAAGACACAGTAGGCAAGGAATATAGCAAACTCCTGTTTGATAAACCCAAAGACCCCAGTTTCTGGGATAACAACTCACTGTTCAACAAAAATAGCTGGGAAAACTGGAGAACAGTGTAGCAGAAACTAGGCATAGACCAATGCCTGACACCCTAAACAAGAATAAAATAAAAATAGTACATGATCTAGGTATAAGGATTGATACCAGGGACAAACTGGAGGAACAAGAAATAGTGTATTTATCAGATATAAGGAGAAGGAAAGAATTTTTGACCAAAGGAGAGATAGAAAATATTACAAAGTGCAAGATGGATAATTTTGATTACATTAAACTGAAAAGTTTTTGCACAAACCAAACCAAAAAATGCAACCAAGATTCAGAGGGATTTGGTATATTGGGAAAATATTTTTACAGCTAATCTTGGGGACAAAGGCCTCGTTTCTTGAATATATAGAGAACTGAGTCAAATGTACAACAACACAAGTCATTCCCCAATTGATAAATGGTCAAAGGATATGAAAAGGCAAGTTTCAGAGGAAGAAATTAAAGATATCTATAATCATACAAAAAATTAATTGGGAAAACACTGCACTCCAATTCAACCATCTAAGAAGAATAAGGATATTTTTATGATTTCCAAATTTCATAAAATCTTTTTTTTATTATGTGATAATTCAGGCATATAAAATATCACTTCATTTTATATCACAAACCTACTCTGACCAAATATTTGCTAAGTTCTTACTGTGTAATACACACTGTACTAGATGCTAAAGGAAATAGAAGGTATGGATAAATCATATTATTTTCCTTAAGAGGACGAACAGTCTAACAGGGAGATGAGGCACATATACATGTAATTTAAAATATACAGACTACATTTTAGTATATTAGAATGATGATGGGACATGGAGGGAGCATGGTTCCAATAGAGATTGCATTCTGGAAATGGTAACATTTAAATTGAGGTTTAAAGAAGTGGCAAGCTCTTAATAGATACCTGCCAGGCATAGAGAGTTTGGGAACAAACAGAATTAGTAAAGCACATAGATTTGTGCTTGCTCAGCAGATTGCCTCATTGATTTTTATTCCTTTCCTGTGTAAAGACAATTGTTTTTCTGTGTTCTGATAAAATTCTTTTCTTTCAAACCCGCAAAAAAAAGACACAACCTCACTTATTCTGCATTTCCTTATTGCTGATCATTTTTTCTCTGTCATCCATTTAACTGGCAAATTTCTTGGTAAGACCATTTACAATCATTACCTATACATGGTCTCCTCTTACTTTGTTCTCATTCTGTATGGTCTACTTTCTGATAGCATCATTCAACTGAAATTTTTCTCTTCACAGTAACCAAACATTTATAGTCACTAAATTTAATGTATTTTTCTTAATGATATTCTTTCTGGAATCTTCTGTAGCCTCTTACCCTTTCAAAAACCCTCTTTTCTTGCACATACTTTTTTCTCTAGGTTTTCATGACTTAAATCTCCTACCTTTCTAATAGCTCCTTTATAATCCTCTTTGCTGGGTATTCATAGAACTCATACCTACTAACCACAAATATTCCAAAGAATTCTGTTCTGATTACTCTTCTCTCTATATACTATTTTGTTTACTGATTACACAAACTCTCATGTATCTTATTTATGCAAATTATTCTCAGATTTATTTATCCAGCTCTAATCTCTCTCCAAAATTCCAGTTATGCATCTCCGACTCGCCATTAGATATTTCAATCTAGGTCTCTTATAGATATATTAAACTCAACTAATTCAAGGGTAGAATAATACAATTGGCCTGATCATGGAAAGATGTTTTAGGAAACAAGGCAGAAAATGTATGATGATAGACGATTAACCTAGGATGTAAATATCATTTGTTTTTAATTATATATGCAACCAAAATTATAACTTTCTGTTTTAATTCACTTCTTAACTTAGATAGACAAGCTAAGCATGTACCTCTGACAGATGAAGAGAGACAGAGAGAGACAGAGAGACAGAGACAGAGAGACATAGAGAGAGATGGCACTTCATAATGGGTTCAATATTAAGTCAAGGGCAAATCAGTCCATAGTGGTCCTTTTTGTCTTTCCACATATACTTCACTCCATTATGATAAACACTCAGATATACTAATACTAATAAAAATAATTTAACAAATCATCTGATATTAATCTGATTTGAAAACCCCTTATTAAAATATGTACATGAAGGAAAGTTTAAAGAAAACAAAGCTTTCCCCAAAGAAAGTAATGTAAATTTTCCAGACTGTTCAATGATAATATAGGCACACAATAATCTGGGAAGCAGGGTAAAAATCATATTGATTGATTAATGTGGCAGAAAAGGGGAGATAGTAAGAACAGGATAAATTCACCAGGGCTTATTAGACAGGATAGGTGAATCATATGATTTTGACTAGTCAGATCCATTATTGAAAGGATCAGTAAGTCAGACAAGTACCTCTTAATGTTAAAGTAGCTGATGGAAAGTGTAGTGTTTCCCAGCTATATGTAGGTTCTGAATACTACAACTGCTTATGATTATATTCAGTGTAATACAGAAGTTCCCTGTCCTCTCTTTGGGCCTGAATGGTTCCCATGCTTCCCCACATTTGGAAACACCCTTTTTTCCTATATGTCGTTGGGAAATAAAAACTTCTCATCAGCCTCATTGACAATAAGAGATTTCATCTGTACATATAATATGTGTATTCTACTTTGTACACACTTTCCACAATATACTCAGTTATTCACATTAGTCAATCATTATACTTTTAATCCCAGGTATGCCTCCTAGATTTGGGGGTGCCCATGTTGTCTTAAGCTATTTTATTTTTCCATAATCTCTCATTTTTACTTCTTATTGCAATGACTGCATGATAATTGCTTTGTTCATAAAATGTAATTAATAGATGCTTACCGAATCAATTTGCATTTGCCTGATTTTCATAGTCATATCTATGCTTGACCTCTTATTGCCAAGCCAAGTCTATAGTAATACAACTCATTATTTGTTTTTAAACAGAAAGCATTCATAGGAACAGAGGTCTAGGACTAGAAATAGATGCTGAGAATATTGAGCCCAAATTCCTCCTTTTACAAATTAGGAAACCAAGTCCTGATGAAGTTACCTTAACCCCAAGGTCACACAAAGTGTCCATCTTGAGATCATAGATCCAGAATTTGAAGGGAATTCTCAAGTTATATTTTCCAACCCTTTCAATTATAAATGATGAAATAAAGGTTTGGGTAGATTAAATGATGTGAACAAAGTCACACAGGTGGTAAATATCTGACTCCAGATCCAGAGCTCTTTTCCTTTGTATCAGATTTTCTCCTGTTAATACTTCTATTCTCATGCGTTTTTGTAAAATAAATAAAGAAATCAACCAACTGACAGTTCAGAATATTGTTTTACTTATAGTATCTATGCACATTGGGAAATCAATGAATTATGCTAAAGTAAATAGTTTTCTTCCTTGCTGGCTTGCTCTGAAAATTCAGCACACATATGAACTATAAGTGTATACTTATATAGAATTATAAACACACACACACACACAGACAAGGTGACAAGGAAACTAAAATATGCAAACAGAAGAAGATAGCAAAGTCAAAACTCCTACATCTAAAGTTTCTGGAAAAATATGAATTGGTCTCAGGTTAAGGAAGAGACCAAAAAGAATTTTGAAAATCAAGTAAGAGAAGTAGAGGAAAAATTGGGAACAGAAATGAGAGTGATGTAAGAAAATCATGAAAAATGAGTCAACTGCTTACTAAAGAAGACCCCCAAAATGCTGAAGAAAATAACACCTGAAAAATAGACTAACCCAAATGCCAAAAGAGATCCAAAATGCCAGTGAGGAGAAGATTACCTTAATAAGCAAAATTGGCCAGATGGGAAAAAAGGTCCAAAAGTTCACTGAAGAAAATAATTATTAAAATATTAAAATGGAGCAGATGGAAGTTAACACCTTTATGAAAAATCAAGAAATTATAAAAAAAACAAATGAATGAAAAAATAGTAGACAATGTGAAATATTTCATTGGAAAAATAACCAACCTGAGAAATTGATTCAGGAGATACTATCTAAAAATTATTGGACTACCTGAATGCCATGATCAAAAATGAGCCTAGACATCATCTTTAAAGAAACTATCAAGGAAAGCTGCCCTGATATTCTGGAACCAGAGGGTAAAATGGTATGGAAAGAATTCACCCATCACCTCCTGAAAGATATCCCAAAAGGAAAATGTTTAGGGATATTGTAGCCAAATTCCAGAGCTCCCAAGTCAAAGAGAAAATATTGCATATATCCAGAAGGAAACAATTATTGTGGAAACATAATCAGGATAACACAAGATCTAGAAGTTTCTTCATTAAGGGATCTGAGGACTTGGAATATGATATGCCAGAGGTCAATGGTGCTAGGATTAAAACCAAGAATCATTTCCTCAGCAACACTGAGTATTATACTTCAGGGAAAAAATGGTCATTCAATGAAATAGGGGACTTTCAAGCATTCTTGATTCAAAGACCAGAGCTGAATAGAAAATTTGACTTTCAAATTCAAGAATCAAAAGAAGCAAGAAAAGATAAACAGGAAATAGAAATCATAAGGGACTAACTAAAATCGAACTGTTTACATTCCTACATGGAAAGATATTATTTGTAACTCTTGACACTTTTCTCTGTACTAGCTTATTTGGAGGGATTATATACATATAGAAAAAAAGATACAGGGTGAGTTGAACATGAAGGCATGATATATAAAAAATATAAAATTAAGGGATGAGAGAGGAATCTATTAGGAGAAAGTGAAAAATAGAATTGGGTCAATTGTCTCTAACATAAAAGAGACAAGAAAAAGTTTTTTTCAATGCATCAGAAGAAGGAGGGAGTGAGAGGGAAAAAGTGAACTTTACTATCATTGGATTTAGCTTAAGGAGGAAATAACATGCACACTCAATTTGGTATGAAAATCTATCTTATACTACAGGAAAGTAGGGGGGAATGGATTAAGCGGGGGAGAATGATAAGGTAGGGCAAATGAGAGGAGGGAGTAATTAGAAGTAAACACTTTTGAGGAGGGATAGAGTCAAAAGAGAGACTAGAATAAATGGGAACAGGATAGGATGGATGGTAATATAGTTATTCTTTCGTGACATGACTATTGTGGAAATGTTTGCATGACTACACATGTGTAACCTATATCAAATTATTTACTTCTCACTGGGAGTAGGTGGGGAGAGAGGAAGGGAGAGAAGTTGGAAATCAAAGCTTTTTTTTTCGTTTGTTTGGGTTTTTATCTTTCTTTTTTCCAATTTATTTATTTGTTTTTAGTTTTCAACATTCATTTCCACAAGATGTTGAGTTTCATATTTTATCCCCTTCTCTCCCCCTCCCCCACCCCATAACTCCAAGCATTCTGATTACCCCTTCCCCCAATCTACCCTCTCTTCTGTCACACCCCTCCCTTCCCTTACTTCCAAATTCTCTCTTTTCTTGCAGGGCAAGATAACTTTCCATACCACATTACTTGTATTTCTTATTTCCCAGTAACATGCAAAAACTATTCTCAACATTCCTTCTTAAAACTTTGAATTCCAACTTTTCTCCTTGCCTTCCTGCACTCATCCCCACTGAGAAGGCAAACAATTCAATATAGGCTACATATGTGTAGTTTTGCAAAAGACTTCCATAATAGTCATGTTGTAAAAGACTAACTATATTTCCCTCTGTTCTATCCTGCCCCTCCATTTATTCTGTTCTCTCTTTTGACTTTATCCCTCCCCAAAAGTGTTTGCTTCTAATTACCCCCTCCTCTCATTTTCCTCCCTTCTATCATCCCCCTCACACTCCACTTAACCCCTTCTCCCCTACTTTCCTGTAGTGTAAGATAGATTTTCATACCAAATTGAGTGTGCATGTTATTCCCTCCTAAAGCCAAATTTGATGAGAGGAACCTTCACTTTTCCCCTCTCACCTCTCCCTTTTCCCCTCTATTGCAAAAGCTTTTCCTTGCCTTTTTTATGAGATAATTTGCCCCATTCCATTTCTCCCTTTCTCCTCCAATTACATTCCTCTCTTGTACCTTAATTTTATTTTTTATATCATCCCTCCCTATTCAACTCACTCTGTGCCTTGTCTATATATCTATATCTATATATGCATATATACGTATATGTATGTATATATGTGTATATGTGTAATCCTTCAAACTACACAAATACTGAGAAAAGTTTCAAGAGTTACAAATATTATCTTTCCATGTAGGCATGTAAACAGTTCAACTTTAGTACGCCCCTTAGGATTTCTTTTTCCTTTTTACCTTTTCATGCTCCTCTTGATTCTTGTGTTTGAAAGTCAAATTTTCTTTTCAGCTCTGATCTTTCCATCCAGAATGCTTGAAAGTCCTAGAACCCAAAGATTTAAAAACAAATGTTAAAAATTGTTTTTACATTCAACTGTGAAATAAGACATAAAAGATAATGGAGTATAGAAATCTATCTTGCCCCACAAGAAAATAGATGGGAAGGGGATTAGAGCAGAGAGGGGTGTGATAGAAGGGAGGGCAGATTGGGGGACAGAGTAATGCATGTTGTCTTAGGGTGGTGGAGGGGAGAGATGTGGAAAAAATTTGGAACTCAAAAATCTTGTGAAAATCAATGTTGGAAACTAAAACTAAAGAAATTAATTTACACGAAGAAAAATAATCCCTCTGGCAAAAGAAATATGCCTACTAGCCCAGTTCATTAATTTTCTAACTATTTTCTATCACTATTTTTAAAATTTTATAGAAACCATGTCTCCCACAAAAGATCATAATTTAAAATTCACAGTGAATTTTATTCCTACAAGATATGTAGAATTGTCTGGAAAGAATATATGTGTCCTAGGTATGAAGCTATATATTTGTTGGAGATCATTTCAAACTGTAGTTGTCCATGAACTTCCTTTCCCTTACCACGAAGTTACTCAAATGTCTTTATGATAACAATGATGGTGATCAATGAAAACCACTGATATTGTATAGGATTTGATAGTTTCCAATATGTTCTAGCTATGTTATTTCAGGTGAGACTCACAGACACACTGTGAGACTGATAGATGTAGGAAATGGAACTGTCATTCATTGACACAGTAAATTTTCAAGTAAGAAAATTCCATTTACTGATACAGGTCAGCAGCTTTCCTAAAACTTAAAATCTTGGGAAAGCTGGGTGGCACAATGGCTAGAGAGCTGAGCCTAAAGTCAAGAAAACTCATCTTCCTAAGTTCAAATGTGACCTCAGATGCTTCTTAGCTATGGGAGTTTGGGCAAGTCACTTAACCCTGTTTGTCTTAGTTTCCTCATGTGTAAAAAGATCTGGAGAAGGAAATGGCAAACCACTCCCATATCTTTACCAAGAAAACCTTGAATTGGATTATAAAGAGTTGGACAAAACTGAAAAGACTGAACAACAAAGACAAAGGATTATAGACCTGCCTGTGGCAGTGAAGGTCAATTTGCTCAGGGTCACATGAACAGTATGTGTGAGAGATAGAGCTTGGACCCATTTCCTTCAGTCTTCACAATTCACTTCTTATCCAGGATTTCTCAATATTTTTCACTTACTAAAGTAGATACAATATTTGGTCTCTTACATAGATGAAAAAATAGAATCTGGGAATGGATGAAATGCCTAAAGTCAGAACACTAGTAATTATTAGAAGTAGGATGTCAATCAAGCTCTTCTTGATTCCAGGTCAAGTGATTTGGAAAATATAAAGCATTATAGTAATGCCAGCTATAATTGTGTTTATCATTCTTGATAGAAACAATGTGGCAGAGTTGCTGGAGAGCTATCTGCATCAGAAATATGGTGCCTGAACAGAATGGTAATTAAATGGAAAATCTTTCATGTTCATTAATAGGCCCATGTAACCTGCCTGAGTCATATGGAAGCCTGAGTCACATGGAGCCTCTGCTGGGATCAGTTTGCTGAATGAGTAGAACAGGAAGAGGTGGAACTGGAGGAGAGCTGAGAGGTAGTTAGTCATGAGAGCCATCCAAGCTAGGACAGTTGTAAGCTGCTGGCTAGAATGAGTGAAAGAGCTTGTTTGTGATTTTGCTAAAGGGAACCTGCTTTGTGATTTGTTTAATGGAGCTGGTTTGTGGGTAGCCTAGTAGGGGGAAGGCTTGAGGATGGTGTTGTCCTCTTCATTATATAGATTTTGCTACTATGATGGATTTGGCTATCTGGTGTCTAAATAAATGTTTTGCTTCTGTCTTCCTTGTAAAGAGTGTGGTATTTCCCAATTCTGAATTGTGCTGGGATAATCATGGCACTGTGAGTATCACACTGGCCCAACACTGAGTGATCCTGGACAAGTCACGTTTCCTCTGAATGCCTCAGGCCCTTTCTATCACATGAAACCACATAGCAGTTACATATTTATTCTAATAAGGGAAGTATATTCCCAGTACTTCCATATAACAATCAAATCTCAGGATGAAAAGCACCGTTTTAGGGGTAGAGATCTTTTGTATTTCTCAAATTCTTCCCCACTATTTTAGGCAGCTAGTTCCAATATATTGGCTTTAATATTTATAGCTGATCAATTTTCAACCATGAATATAATCCTCCTTTACAGAGGAGGAAGAGCTCCAGGAATTGACCATGTGTTTTTATATATGCATAAATCCTTGAAGGCTACAAGTGTTAACAATCACACTCAACCAATTCGTCTAAGAAATTTTGGTTGAAGTCAGGACAGCACTCCTTTTAGAAATGAACTTGCGCCCACCCTCCTCCATGTCTTTGTCTGAGGCATCAATAAAAATGAGAATATGGTCCTAAAGAATTAATCTTTTAGGCAAGTAGCTGACACCTTGCCTTTGTTTTAAAATAGCATCATAAATCCTTTATTAGCATAATTATTGATGATATATACCCCGTTAGTTAATAAAATCTGACAAACTTTCCACATTTCAACTGCCATCAGCATTTCTCTGAATGCTTTATGATACAGCTAGATTAAGGAGACCAGTCCTGAGTTCTAGTCTTAAAATAATAATGTAATGAAACATGCTCTGTATTTATGTCCCTGGAAAAAAAATTAAAAAAAAATATTACTGTGGGAAAAGGTAAACACACATTTTCCCGTCTCATTCATAGAGTTCATTAATAAAATAAAAGGAAATAAAAATAGTCAGGACAGGCTTTTTCCCCTCACTTTATCATGTCATTGTGTTAATTATTTTGTAGATAGAAATGTAGTACAAATGCGAATGTAGGTTAGGTGTTGCAGATTGTGCACTATAGACTGTGATAATTGGCAAGTGAGGGAGAATATGTATTGTCATGGTTACATTTTATGAATTGTCCATTTAAGATAGACAGTGGGAGTAATCTAGTATTTCTTTGGAGAATTGATAGGTTTCTTACCAGAGGAGTAAATTATGAGGTCTGTCACCTATTAATTGGAAGGAATTTATTTGATTACTGAGGTGAAGTCTAGAATATTGGAGGAACCACAGAAGGGAAATATAGCCAATGAATCCTCCTTTTCAAAGAAACATGGGGATTTAAAAAAAAAGTGTACGTGTGATTCTATGCACTAATAAGTAAATCAAAATCTGGCTCAAAATTGGGAGAGGAGGGAGATTAAGAACCAGGGGCGTGTATATCCCTTAGAGGCAAGAAAAAAAATGAGTGAATGAGAAGGGAATAGGGGAAATGATTTTCACCTTGATTTGAGGACTGATTAAAATTCTAATGCCACCCCACCTCCTTCAGTCTGTAAGTCTTAAGTGAAACTTACTCCACTTCACAGTTTAAAGTTTAAGCTTTACAGTTACTCATTCAATTGCTTCCTTCTCTTCCATCAGATTGATCAATCAATCAATCAGTCAAACAAGGCACATAACTGTGTGCCGGGTACAGTGAGCAGGAACCAAAAGAATAGAAAATACTGCTTATCCTCAATTATGTTGCTCTTGTTCATTTCAGTCCAACTTTTTGTGATGCTATAGACAATATCACATTAATACTGTCCATATGATTTTCCTGGCAAACATTCTGGAGTAATTTGCCATTTTGTTCTCTGATAGATTAAGGGAAATCAATGTTAAGTGACTTGTCCAGAGTCAAACAACTAGCAAATGTCTGAAGTTAGATTAGAATTCAGATCTTCCTGACCCTGGGCCTCCCTCTCTGTCTGCTCTACCACTGCATCATCTAACTGCCCCCCCCACCCTCAATTAGTTTACATCTCATTAAAGGAAACATATAGAGATATATCTCAGACAATATACATTTATTATATACAAACACAATGACTTTCACATGTGACAATTATTATTCATCAGTTAAAACAATTCATGGGGCTAATAACAAAACATTAAAAATGAAAATTTATGCCTTTGAGGAGTTTACAGTCTAAGGAAAGTAGAAGAGAAAGAACATCAAAGGGGAGGAAGAGACCCAGAGCAACTAACATGAAGTGATGTGTATGCGTGTGTTCATTAACTCAGGAAAAAAAGCTAGTAGACATCATCAATAAAACATTATTATTAACCTAGCAAAATTAATTGTGGTATTGGTGGTAAAGGGTGTGGTTTTCATATTAGTACCCATTGGCAAAACTAATATTATCAGTTCAGCTCATAAGCCAGAGTTCTCTAAACACAAGAGAAGGCAATTCAATTTGATTCATTACAAAGCATATATTTATTAACTACCTACTATGTAGCACACACACACACACACACATATATATGTATATATATACATATACACAACTACATACATATACACATACATAAATATATAACTCATGTCATATAAATATATTATACATATTAAATATTATAATTTAATATGATAGTATATTGTGAAAAATTTACTTTTTAAAAAAGTCTTATTGCCTACTCAAAAGATATTTTAAAAACTTAAAAATCTAAACATGATGATTTTTTCCCCAAATAAACTTGTCTTTTTGCACTTAGGCTACATATACCTGTCCTAGGATACTTCAAACAGTATAATGATACATCACTAGAGCTAAATTATAGAATTCTGATCAAGATAGCTCAACAGATTTGAAAGTTCAGTTATTATAGGAAACATATGTGCTACTTTTGCCCATTAGAAAATTAGTACCAAAGATTAGGGTCTCATTTTTTATGTGTGATTTTAGTTCCAGGGTCTATCAGTTCGTGGCTCATAATAGGCATTTACTACATGACTGCTTTGGAAGGCAGATAGATGGTGCAGTGGATAGAGCACCAGTGCAGGAGTCAGTAGGACCTGAGTTCAAATCTCACCTCAGACACTTGGTACTCACTAGTTGTGTGACCTTGGGCAAGTCACTTAATCCCAATTGCCTCATCCTGGGTCATCTGCAGTCATGCTGATGTATATCTGGTCACTGGATTCAGATGACTCTGGATGAGAAGTGAGGCTGGTGACCTGCACAGCTTTCCCTCACTCAAAACAAAGTCAAGTGCAAGTCATGTCATTATTTCTCTGATGGCATGGTCTTCTTCAGCAATGAAGGATGAACACACATGCTTTGGACTGAATTCTATGAAAGGGAATTGCCCTCTGTTGTATTTTGGGAACTAATGCACCACCAATTGTGGCTTCCCAAGAAGTTTTCAATATAAATACCACATCCTCTACCATCATCTCGATTAATCTTACTAAGTTAGTGATGCTAAGGTTTATGGATAGTACCTACTGTCCTCTTTCCTGGGTTAGTATATTCAGCTACAGCATCCGTCAACATCATCAACAGCCACAAAACATTAGGAAGGGAAAATATATTTTATTCATTTGATAAAAAATAATACCACATTTAGACTTGTAGTTGCCACATTTTAGAAAGCACATTAAATAGTGTTTACCATTATTTGCTACCCAAAATAAAGTGATGACAGTGATGAAGAGAATCAAGATTAAATCATGAGATTTCAATTGAAGAAACTGGGTATATTTACCCTGGAAAAGAGAAGTCTTTGGAGGGAGTGAGGCATGATAGCTATGTTCTTTTACTCAAAAAAATGTCTTCTACAAGACAGATGAGACTTGTTCCATTCATGCTAATGAGTCAAATCTGGAAAAAGCTTTAGGCTTGTTTCAAGCCAAGTTAGAATCAAAACCAGTTAAGGATATCCAAACATCAGGTGAACTTCATTGGGAGATGATGTTCTCTTTATCAGTGGTGATAAAATGGAGGCTGGATGAACATTTGGAAGGTTATTGCTGAGGTGACTCCTATCCAAGTATGATTTTACTTTGTGGCTCTGAAGTCCCTTGCCCTTTATAAATTCTATAGGAGGATAACCATCTGATTTTTATCATACCTTTCTTGTCTTATCTCTTCTAGACTCTGGGAACATGGTCCATTCATATTCTTCTCTTCTCTCTCTCTCTCTCTCTCTCTCTCTCTCTCTCTCTCTCTCCATCTGATTCTTTTTTCTCTTTGTGTGTGTCTGTTTACATACACATGTATGTAAACATGTGTTTACATACACAGATAAACATGTGTTTATCTGTATGCTATAAATATGCATATATATATATATATGTTAACTTTTTTGGTTACTTTTCATCATTAACATTACTGAACATTTCAAATTAAAATTGTGATTGATTTTTCTCTGATCAACATCGATAAGCATAGAAGAGACTTTACTGAAGTCCCATGTTACATAGCTATTGGGTGGTAGAACCAGGTATTTGAATCCAAGTCACCCGACTCGAAATTCTGTGGTTCATTCACTGCACCACATGACCTCCCGGGCATCTTGTATTTACCACACAAACCAACAGAGCAGATCAGTGCATTAAAGACTTCGTAGTGAAATATAGCATAATGGGAAGAGTAATGAAATTTGTGGCAAAGGATCTTTGTCTTTATCTTGGTTCTTTCATCTTCTATCTGTAAGACCTTGAACAAGCCACTTGCTTTCTATGTGCTTCATTTTTCTCACTTGAATAATGAGGCATGTTTTGCAAATTCCCAGTCCAGCACATTATCAACTGCATCTCACTTTTTTTCTTCTCAATAGACAAAATATTCTCATATTTTCCTCTGTTTGCTTTGCTTTGCTGTGTTGATTCATTTCAGCACACTAGATCATAGAATCAGATTTAGAATGGGCCCCAGAAGTGATCTGGTTGAGAGGCAGCTAGGGAATGCAGTAGATAGATCACTGGATCTTTAGTCAAGAAAATCAGAGTTAAAATTGGGCCTCAGAAACTATCTATGTGATTCTGAGTAACTAATTTATCCTCTTTTTTCTCCTCATTTTCTTTATCTGTAAAATGGAGGCAAAAAAATGACACCTACATCTTGGGATTATTAAGACTACATGATGAGATAATATATCTTCTGTACTGTATAATCCTTAAAACCCTATGTAAGTATTAGTTGCTTTTATTATAATTATTAGTGTTACCACCATCATCATTATTATTAACCATTCTGGATATAAGTATGAATTTCCTTTATAACATATGGTTATTTGACCTATTTGAAGTCCTCCAATGCAGAAGAGGGTTTCTTTTTTAGATTAGCCTTTGAAAAGCTTTGATTAGCTTTTTCACACCTTTGAAAAATCCTAGTGGCCAAGACATCTCTTCTTATATCAACTGATAATGACTGCTTCTATATAATTTCAAACCATTTGCCTAGAATGCCATAAGTTCCTTGAGGACACACCCTGTAGTCACTACTTCTTTCTTTAGCAATGTTTGTATATATAGCAGGCAGGAAACCAACATGCTGTAATTGCACAAGAAGATGAGATGTACATTAGAAAACTTGTCATTGAATTATATGGTCATAGATTTAAAAGCTTTAAAGAATCTTAGAGGCCATCTAAATAACTTTTCCAGAGTCACACAGCTAGCAAGTGCTTGAAGTTAAAAAAGGATATTAGCACTCTGAGGTCAGCATGAATGATTTATGAATAGCCAATTCAGCCTAGCCCATCAGATCACTTTTATCACAAGAAAAAAAAAGACAAAAGGAGTCATTAAACAGATGCAATGGAGCATTTGATATGGTGCTGTATTGTAGAACAACTTCTAGGAAGAGGGAGGAAATACTAATGAACTCTGTGAATGGTAATGAGTTTCAAGGTGTGGCAAACAGACATGAGGGCAAAAAAACCCATAAAAATAGATCTAAGGAGATGAGATTTATAAAAATAGTGATAAAAATAAATTTATTAGGGAAAATACAAACTTAATACTTTCATGGGGAATTTGCCTATGAATCTCCTATCCTTTTGCACATAAGCAACTGCTACCAGTGAGTTTGAAAAGTAGACAAGACAATTGCCTTCACATATATTTTCAACATATTGAAATGACATTATTTTCTTGTAATTGTGCTGTTGTGGAATGTGAAAGGGATATTCAAATTCAAAAGGAGATGATTTCATTGTTTTTAAAATTTTGTTTGCCTGCTACATTGTGAGAATTTCAGATTTCCAAGTTATATCAGTCATACCAGAGCAAAGACCAGGAGAGTAGTAAACACACCTCTCCTCCCACCTTGGGAGAAATGAAAACTTGGAAGTCCCTAGAAGCATCTCAGAAAACATTTTCACAAAACCCTTGAAACTTGGGATGGTGTGCCCTTCACCCTAGAAGAAGAACCCCACTGTAGCAGAGTTAAAAGTCAAGAAATATATTGGAAAAATGAGCAAACAACAGAAAAAAAAAAACAATTCTGACTATAGAAAGATACTATTGTGATAAGGAATATGAAAACACGTTCAGAAGAAAATAGCAAAATCTAAATTCCAATATTCAAAGCTCCAATAAAAATATGAATTAGTCTCATGACATGAAAAGACTCAAAGAATATTTTTAAAATTAAGTAAAAGAGATAGAGGAAAAATTGAGAGTAATGCAATAAAATAATGAAAAAGAGCCAACAACTTGGTGAAGGAGGCACACACATACACACAAATACTGAAGAAAATAACACCTTATAAACAGAAGAGACCAAATGGTAAAAGAGGTTCAAAAAGTCAATGAGGATATGAATATTTTGAAAAGCAGCATTGACTGAAGGGAAATAGAGGGACAAAATTTTACTGAAGAAAAGAACTCCATAAATACTAGAATAGATCAAATGGAAAAAAAAGAAATACAAAAGTTCATTGAAGAAAATAATTCCAATTAGAATTAAGCAAGTTGAAGCTAATGAATCTATGAGACATCAAGAAACAATAAAACAAAACTAAAAGAATGGGGAAACTATGACAGTGTGAAATATCTCATTGGAAAAACAACTGAACTGGAAATTAGATCCAGGAAAGATAAACTAAAATTATTAGACTTCCTGAAAGTCATGACAAAAAAAGAACCTAGACATTACCTTTAAGAAATTATCAAGAAAAACTGACCTGGTATTCTAGAATCAGAGGGTAGAATAGAAATTTGGAGAATGCATTGATCACCTCCTGAAAGAGATCCCCAAAAGGAAACTCACAGGAATATTACAACCTAAGTCCAAAGCTTCTAGGTCAAGGAGAAAATATTTCAAGCAGCCAGAAAGAAACAATTCAAGTATCATGGAGTCAGAGTCAGGATGACATAATATTTAGAAGCTTATAGATTAAAGGATCACAATACTTGAGATATGATATCCCAGAGGGCAAAAGAGCTAAGGTTACAACCAAGAATCACCTACCCAGCAAAACAATGCAGTCCTTCAGGAGAAAAAATTGAACATTCAATGAAATAGGGGACTTTCAAAGTTCTTGATGAAATGACCAAAGTCTAACAGAAAATCTGACTCTAAGGAGCATTAAAAGATAAACAGGAAAATAAAATCATAAGAGAGTTAATATGTTAAGGTGTTTACATTCCTCCTTGTGAAGATGATACTTGTAACATGTAAGCTCTTCCTCGTTATTATGACAGTTAGAAGAAGTATATAGAGACAGAGGACACAGGTATATTGTGATGGAAAGATATATAAAAAATAAAAATAAAGGGTAAGAGAGACAAATGCATTGGGAGAAAGGGAAAGGTAGAATTAGGTAAATTTTGTGACATAAAAGAGTCATGAAAGAGCTCTTAAAGAGGAAGAATGGGGTGGCAGGGAATCTTGGACCTTACTGTCATTATTATAATTGGTTCAAAGAAGGAATGACATACACACTCATTTGAGTATAGAAATCTATCTTATCCTACAGGGAAGTAAGAGTGAAAAGGTATAAAAAAGAAGTGTTCTCATATAAGGAGCATGGATTAGGGAAGGTAGTAGTCAGAGGTAAAATACTTTAGAGGACGAGAAGGTGAAATAAGAGAGAGAATAGAATCAATGAGAGGGATAGGGTGGAATGAAATATAATTAATACTCATAAGTATAAAAAAATTGAAGGAAGTTTCTCTGGTAAAGACCTTCTCGCAAAAATATAGAGAAATGAATCAAATTTATTTTAAAATAATCCCATTCTTTAATTGATAAATGACCAAAAATATAAAATATATTTTTTCAGGTGAAGTAATCAAAGCTGTCAATAGTCATATAAATATTCTCTAAATCTCTATTAACTGGAGAAATTCAAATTAAAATAATTCTGAGTCATCTCCTCACGTGTATTACCTTTGACAATAGGTCAGAAAAGGGAAATGACAAATATTGAAGGGGATGTAGGAAAGTTGAGACACTAATGCACTGCCAGTGGAGTCATAAGCTGATCCAACCATCAAGTAGGGCAATTGGGAACCATGGCCAACGATCTAAAAAACCAAGAATATTCTTCAACCTAGTGGTACCACTATCAGGTCTATATCCCAGAAGTTAGAAAAACAAAAAGGAAAATAACCTATATATACAAAATTATTTATGACTGCTCTTTTCTTGTGGCAATGAATTGGAAATTGAGGGGATAACCATAAATTGAGGAATGGCTGAACAAGTCATGGTATATGATTGTGTTGGAAAACTATTATCCTATGAAAATGATGAACTAAATGCTCTCAGAAAAAAACTGAAAAGATTTACCTGAACTAATGCAAAGTGCAATGAGTAGAGCCAGGAGAAAATTGTATACAGTAAGAGCAATTTGATGATAAACTGTGAATGCAGCGATACAATGATCCAAGAAAATTTTGGAGGACTTACAATGAAAAATGCTATCCATTCCAAGAGAAAGAACTAAGGGAATCTGATTACAGATCAAAGCAAACCTTTTTTTTTTAAACTTTGGTTTTCTGTTTTTAAATTTTGATATATATTTCCTTTTAGAATAGAAGTAATATGAAAATACATTTTGTATGACTACACACATGTATAGCCTATATCAAATTGCTTATCTTCTTAATGAGGGAGGTGATGTTGGAGGGAGAGAATCTGGAATTCAAAATTAAAAAAGAAATGTATGTTGAAAATTTTCTTTACATTTAATTGGGGAAAATAAAATACTAAATGAAAAAAATAAAATGAAGGAGAATCTAAGAAATTACCTATTCTTACCTCTTTGTTTTCCGTTTAACCTCAGGACACCAGGGCTTTACCATCTATGCTGCCACCAAAACTTTTGGTGTTCTGTAGCTTTCCATCTGTCTTGAAGTTGAATTCCACCATATGTGTTGGCTTCCCCTAATACAGCATGAGTTCTTTGAGACTGACTATTGTTTTGATTTTTCTATTTATGTGCACAGTCATATGCACATAGTGAACACTTTTATCTATAACTAAATAAAAGCTTATTGTTTATTAGGAAAAATGTTACATTTATATTTAGGCATTGTAGGTTCAATTCCTGACTCTTCCTTTTACTTCTTCATGATATTGCCCAAATCACTTTAGCTCTCTGGACCTCAGTTCCTCATCTATAAAGTGAGTGTGTTATAATAAATGACTTTTATGGTGCCTTCTACCTTTAAATCTATGATCCTAAGTTTACTGCTATATAGTTTAAGAAAAATGCCATTAGTCTGGGAGTAAAAAAAAATCTTTTAAGCCCAACTCTTGAATGACTTAGCTGTATAACCTTGAGAAAATCACTTTTCCTCTCTTTGGTCTCAAGTTTTTCCTCTGTATGATGAAGAGCTTGGACCAGATTATCTTTGGGGCTTTTTTAAATGCTGATGTCCTAAGATACTATTTATGTTGCTTGCTTTCCATTATGGCAATGTCACTTACAACCTATATATGACCTTGGTGACAGCAGGACTAAGTACAATGGATCCCCACATCAGCCCCAGGCCAGTTTAGGGATTAGACAGAAATAGAATATAGAAGGAATAGTGACAGGAAAGGATTCACACTCATATGCAAGTTCTCCTATGGTATAGTTGGGACTTCTTTTACTATATAATTTTCTTACGTAAGTTTACATTCTTCCAGGCTCTGGGTATACATTCTTTCTCAGGAGGAAGAATTTAAGAAATGTCAGTAAAATTTTATCAGAAAGAGTGGAGCTAGAACAAAGAAAGGGCACAATGATGGTTGTTTATCAGAACTCTTCTAGTCAAAATGTAACCTACAAGTCTTTCTGTTTATTAACTTGCTTAGATTAATGCACTCGAATTCATGGAGTATATCAAGCATTGTATCTGAGAGTATTAAAATATCATTATACATACAACCAATATTGCATGGGATATAGAGTTAATGGGACTTTAAATATCACTTAGTTGAACTCTTTTATTTGACCATCTATAAAACAGATAGAGGGAGCTGAACTGATTTACCCAAGAAAACACAGAGTAAATAATAGCAACCAAGATCTGAACACAGGTCCTGAGAATCCAGATCATTTTGATCAGTCATTCAATCAGCATCCATTTATTTGTCACTCTGTACTCCAAACTGTAATAATGGGGGAAGGATAAATTTTTTGCCTATACTATTACAATATCATTTTAACTAGTCTTTCTTCTTCTAAACTGACATTGTCTCAAATATATATCTCACATGGCTACCATAATGTGGCTACTTCTTGTAACTCAGATCTGATCATGTTCTTTCCTGCTTAAAAAATCCCTAATGGTTTCTTATCTTCTCTGGGACAAAATACAAAAAAAAGAAAAAGTTTTCTGAAAGATGTTTAGAAACTTCCCCAGTCTAGCCTCTACCAACATGTAGGTTCTCAAACTGGTTTTGACACCTGGCATTTCATTTTCCACTTGCATACCTTACCTTATTCTATCTCCTAGGCCAATGATGCACTACTTTTTAGTAGTCAATGCTTAGAATACTCAGTTTTAAGTAAGGGCCAGACACTATCTTATTTTCTTTTTCTTTATACCTCTGGGACTTGCAAAAGGTATTTGACCACTAAAGATGTCCAATAAATGTTTATAGAATTGAATTGAAACCAATTGGTTCCATGTGGTTGCTCTCTCTCTAAAAATCTGGATTCTAAAATTCCCTCAAAAGTCAAATAAGATAAGATAAAAAGTGTTTTGGAAGATGAAAAGGGCTAAATCAATGTTGATTTCGTTATTTTTTAAATATTGTTCAAGATTAAATGCACGTATTATTTCCAATTTGATGACATATCCAGAATTGGTTAGCAGGAAATGATTAATCAAATGATTGCTCACCTGTTGATGCCAAGGTGAACTTGGAAGCTAATGAGTGTTTGTCATAATGAGGAGTTAAATCATCCATTTTGATTTTTTGAAATAGAAATATTATTTTTGTTCCAGGAAATCATGGAAAATTAAAATGGATAGTTAACTATACAATTTAGTCTTTAAGTAATGAATTATTAACTTTTTTTCAAAACAAAGTTTATAAACACACAAAAATGAGTCTATATATATGTATGTACATGAATATAAGAAAATAATAATGGCTCACAAAAACAAGGATACTTATTATATATAAATGTTAGTATTGCTATATATACATATATACAACATATGACACATACATAATAAGGCAACATCTGTATAGAAAAATGTATATGTGACATACGATTGGGACATGTCACTGCACATAATCATATGCTCATAATATGTATTTTTTGCTCTCTGTATATATTTATGTGCATATATATGCATATGTATAAATGTATATATGCATGTGTGTGAGAGAGAGATAGAGGAAAAGAGAGAAAGAGAGAGAGAAGAGAGAGGTTTTGTTGTACAAAAATAGAATGAAATAGGTACCTATGAATATACATATAGAAGCTTATATCATTTTTACATTTTTTATTAGATTTATAATTTCATACATGGAGCATGCTCTGTAGAATTAATGCAAGTCAGCACCTTCTCTTTACCTTATAGGCTTAGAGAGTTGCCTAAGTCAGTGAGAGATTGAGTTCAGGGATTTATTCCTGATTCTTCAGAGGATGACTTCCCATTCACAATGATTTCTCTTGTGTCTATCTGTAGAAATTAAATTTTAAAAGTCCTCCAACTCATCTAGATAGAACAGATTATTCACCTTTCCCTTTACAACAAAAATCTCACATTTATAAGTGTGACACATTGAAATATGTAAATTATTTTCTCTAAAAAAGCATTGGGAAAGTCAATTAAACTCTCTGGACCTTGGGGTGTCCCTCAATAAAATAAGAGGGGTGCAGCTGATGGCTCTGACATCCCTTCTCCTCCAAAATCTATACTCTTTTTTACCCTATGCACCTTTGATGGTAGGTTATACATACATTTTATAGGTTTTCTCCAATTTACTAATGGAAAGGAAGAAGAAAAATCCATTTTTAATTACTTACTTTGTCCAATCACTGTGCTATTTTATACACATATTTTGTTTGATCTTCACAATAACCATGTGAAATTGATGCTAGTTTTCGCATTTTACAGCTGAGAAAGTTGAGACAGAAAGAGGTTAAATGACTTGCCCTGGATAGTTCAGCTAGCTTTTGTAGCACGATTCAAAATCAGGTATTCTTGACTGTAGTATCATTACTCTATCCACTGATGAAGAACTATAAGATAATGAAACAATGAAATACAGCTTGTTCATGACCATGTGTCCATAAATTGTGTAAGACATCATTTGAATCTCTCCATTGTTTCACCAAGTTCCATTCTCATGCTGTTCCCCATGCTCCTTTCTCCCCTCAATGGGACACAGCAATAGCCTTGGCCCACTCACATGGCTATTGCATACTTATTTTTTCATAGCATTTTTCTATCAATTATGAACCATATCACAAGATTGCTCTAAAGTTGAAGAAAAAGTAATTATATTAATGAGAAATGGCCTCTGACATCCTATTCAATCCAGTATGTATTTATTTAGCCTCTGATCAGCACAATCTACTGTCCTAAGCCCCCAGGTCAAAAAGACAAAAAAAATCTTCAAGTAGTTTAAGGCCTACTAGGTAGATAGGACATGTGGATATATGCATACATACATACATACACATATGCATATAGGTATATGTGTGTTTGCATGTGTGGATATGTGTTTGCATGTGAAGGCTAATTTGAGAATTCAGAACTGGGGGATTAAAAAAAAATATAATTCTTATACTCAATGGCCTGATATACACTGTTCTTTCTATTCATGAGTGAAATAATTTGACTTTTGCACTAGAAATAAAGAAACACATTTGAATATGCAAATTAAGGCAGTAAAATCCATGTGAACAAAATCACAACTCAAATTTATATTCAAATAAAATTTATAGAAAGCTTTATATGCTTATCTATGCATTTAAATGGTGCAATATGAAGAGAGTTATGAACATGTATTAGAAATGCTAATGCTGTGCAATGATTCAAACCTGTCATTCTTTTTGGTTGCTTTTAAAAATAAAATAGTAAATATTGCTGAACTCATCATGGGACTTCAGGAATGTAACCTCTTCTGACCCAGCTGGAATAATTGGATTCCTATACCTACATTCTTATTAAAGGGCCAGCAGATTGGGAAGTCAGCTAAGTAGGCATTTCAAGAGACTCTGAAAAAGGGCAATTATTATTTAACTCCAGAATGCAAATAGGGTCCTACATCGGAATCCTATACAAAGATAGCAGTGAGTAGCATTCGTGACAGCAGGAACTACAGGGTCCTTTTAATATTTTTCTTTAATTATCTAGTATCATACAAGAAACTTGACACAATTAACAGCTCCTAACTTGAATTCAATTTAAAACCTGTGGGAGATAAAAAGGATGTTGGTAGAACATGTTTATTTTAGTATCTAGGATTTCTAAGCATGGCTTTCTTTTTGTAATGTTTTATTTTAGGGTTCAACATTCATTTCTACAAAATTTTGAGTTCCAAATTTTCTCCCCATCTCTCTTCTCCCCCCACCGCCAATGTTGTGCATTCTGATTACCTCTTCCCCCAATCTGCCTTTCCTTCTGTCACTCCCCTCCCTTCCCTTCCCAATCATCTCTCTTTTCTTGTATGGCAAGGTAGATTTCTATAATCCATTACCTGTATTTCTTATTTCTTAGTTGTATGCAGTAACAATTTTCAACATTCATTCCTAAAACTGTCAGTTCCAAATTTCTCCCTTCCTCCCTCCCCACCCATTCCCAGTCAAAAGGAAAGCAATTCAATATAGGCTGTACATGTGTAGTTTTGCTAAAGACTTACATAATAGTCATGTTGTGTAAGTTTAGCTATGCTTTCCTCCATCCTATCCTGCCCATTTATTTTATTTCCTCTTTTGACCTTGTCCATCACCAAGTGTTTACTTTTAATTACTCCTCCATCCCATTTGCCCTCCCTTGTATCATTCCCCTACTCCACTTATCCCCTTCTCCCCAACTTTCCTATAGTGTAAAACAGATTTTCATACCAAATTGAGTGTGCATGTTTTTCCCTCCTTAAACCAAATGTCATGAGAATGTTACTTTTTCGCTCTCACCTCCCCTTTTCCTCCTCCATTGAAAAAGCTTTTTACTCCCTATTTTATGAGAGATAATTTGCCCCATTCCATTCCTCCCTTTTTCTTCACAATATATTCCTTTCCCATCCCTTAATTTTATTTTTTAGATATCATCCCTTCCTATTCAACTCATCTTGTGCTTCCTGTCTCTATCTGTCTATCTATCTATCTATCTCTCTATCTCTCTATCTATCTATATGTATATATGTGTGTGTATATATATATACACATATGTGTGTATACACACACACACACACACACACACACACACACATATATATATATATATATATAATCCTCCCAACTACCCAAACCAGAGAAAAGTTTCAAGAGGTACAAATATTATCTTTTCATGCAGGAAAGTAAGTAGTTCAACTTTAGTAAGTCCCTTATGATTTCTCTTTCCTGTTTACCTTTTCATGCTTCTCTTGATTTTTGTGTTTGAAAATCAGATTTTCTATTCAGCTCTGGTCTTTTCATCAAGAAAGCTTGAAAGTCCTCTATTTCATTGAATGACATTTTTCCCCCTGAAATATTATACTCAGTTTTGCTGGGAAGGTGATAATAGTTCCTTTGATTTCTAGAATATCATATTCCAAGTCCTTCAATCCCTTGATGTAGAAGCTGCTAGGTCTTGTGTTATCTTGATTATATTTCCAAAATACTCGAATTGTTTCTTTCTAACTGCTTTCAATATGTTCTCCTTGACCTGGGAACCCTGAAATTTAACTACAATCTTCCTAGGAGTTTCTCTGTTGGAGACTCTTTCAGGAGGTGATCGATGAATTCTTTCAATTTCTATTTTGCCCTCTGGGTGTAGAATATCAGGACAGTTTTCCTTGATAATTTCATGAAAGATGATGTCTAAGCTCATTTTTTGATCATGGTTTACAGGTAGTCCCACAATTTTAAAATTATCTCTCCTGTATCTATTTTCCAGGTCAGTTGCTTTTTCCAATAAGATATTTCACATTGTCTTTACTTTTTTAATTCTTTTGATTTTGTTTTGTAATTTCTTGATTTCTCATAAAGTCATTTATCTTCCATCTGCTTCATTCTACATTTTAAAGAAATATTTTCTACAGTGAACTTTTGAACCTCTTTTTCCATTAGACTAATTCTGCTTTTTAAAGCATTCTTCTCCTCATTGTCTTTTTGGACCTCTTTAGCCAATTGAGGTAGCCTATTATTTTTTTATTTTTCATATTTTATTTTTATATTTTATTATTTTTTCTTTTAATGTTCTACAATAACTTCCTTAAAAAATTAAGATTTTATCTCCCCAAACCATCCCCCCACTACCCCCCTCCCTCCCTGCAACAGCATACAATTTTGTATAGGTTGCACATATAATTTCCTATTGAGCACATTTTCACTATAGTCATGGTATGTAGTTGCACTAAAATAAATGGAAAAAATCATATAACAAATCAAAACATAATACACTGAAACCTGCACACACACAACATGATCTGCTACATTCTGTGAATTACTTTCATGTTTCTTTCTCTGAGTGTGGAAGGCATTTTGCCTTAGAAAACCGTCATTGGGATTTTTTTTTCAATTAAGTTCTTGTGTTATTATAAAGTTCCAAGTCTACCAGAAAGCATTCTCACACACTGTGGTCGTTGCTATGCACAAAGTTTTCCTGGTTCTGCTCCTTTCAGTCAGCATCAGATCATGTAAGTCTTTCCAGGCCTCCCTGAAGTCTTCTTGTTCATCATTTCTTATGGCGCAGTAGTACTCCATTACATTCATATACCATAATTTATTCAGCCATTCCCCAATTGATGGGTATCCCCTTGATTTCCAGTTCTTGACTACCACAAAGAGTGCTGCTATAAATATTTTTGTACATGTGGGACCATTTCCCATTTTTATAATCTCTTGAGGATACAGTCCTAGTAGTGATACTGCTGGGTCAAAGGGTATGCACATTTTTGTAGCCCTTTGGGCATAGTTCCAAACAGTTCTCAAGAATGGTTGGATGATCTCACAGCTCCACCAACAATGAATTAGTGTTCCAACTCTCCCACATCCTCTCCAGCATTTATCATTTTCTTGTTCTGTCATGTTTGCCAATCTTACAGGTGTGATGTGGTACCTCAGAGTTGTTTTGATTTGCATCTCTCTAATCAATAGTGATTTAGAGCACTTTTTCATATGATTATAGACATCTTTAATTTCCTCCCCTGAAAATTGCCTGTTCATATCCTTTGGCCATTTATCAATTTGGGAATGACTTGTATGATTATACATTTGAGTCAGTTCTCTATATATTCCAGAAATGAGGCCTTTATCCCTGAGCTTAGCTGTAAAATTATTTTCCAATTTACTACATCCCTCTCAATTTTGGATGCATTGAGTTTGGTTGTGAAAAAATTTTCAGTTTAAAGTAATCAAAATTATCCATCTGGCATTTCATAATACTTTCTATCGTTTCTTTAGAAAAAAATTCTTCCCCTCTCCATAAATCTGATAAATACACTCTTCCTTGCTTCTCCAGTTTATTCATGGTATCAATCTTTATTCCTAAATCATGTACCCATTTAGACTTTATTCTTGTGTACGGTGTCAGGCATGGGTCTATACCTAATTTCCACCACACAGTTAATTAGTTTTCCCAGCAATTTTTGTCAAACAGTGAATTGTTATCCCAGAAGCTGGGGTCTTTGAGTTTATCAAACAGAAGTTTGCTATATTCCTCACCTACTGTGTCTTGAGTGCCAAGTCTATTCCATTTGTCTACCCCTCTGTTTCTCAGCCAGTGCCAAGTGGTTTTGATAATTGCTGCTTTATAATACAATTTGAGGTCTGGTAGAGCTAGGCCACCTTCCCAAGCATTTCTTTTCATTAGCCCCTTTGAAATTCTGGACCTTCTGTTTGTCCAAATGAATTTTAATATTATTTTATCCAGCTCCAGAAAATAATTATCAGATAGTTTAATTGGTATGGCACTAAGTAAGCAAATTAATTTAGGTAGAATTGTCATTTTTATTATATTAGCTCGGCCTACCCATGAACAACTGATGTGTTTCCACTTACTTGAATCTGACTTAATTTGTGCAAAAAGTGTCTTGTAATTGTATTCATATAATCCCTGGGTTTGTTTTGGCAGGTAAACTCCGAGGTATTTTATAGTGTCTATGCTAGCTTTAAATGGGATTTCTCTTTCTATCTCTTGCTGTTGGACTTTGTTGCTAATATACAGGAATGCAGAGGATTTGTGTGGGTTTATTTTGTAACCTGCAACTTTGCCAAAGTTGTTTATTATTTCAAGTAGTTTTTTACTTGAATCTCCGGGATTCTCTAAGTATATCATCATATCATCCACAAAGAGTGATAACTTAGTTTCTTCTTTGGCTATTTTTATTCCTTCAATTTCTTTCTCTTGTCTAATTGCTACAGCTAACATTTCTAGTACCATATTGAATAATAGTGGTGATAATGGGCATTCTTGTTTCACCCCTGACCTTATTGGAAATGCATCTAGCTTATCCCCATTGCATATAATGCTTGCTGAAGGTTTTAGGTAGATGCTGCTTATTATTTTATGAAAAGTTCCCTTTATTTCTATGTTCTCCAGTGTTTTTAATAGGAACAGGTGTTGTTTTTTTGTCTCAAACTTTTTCTGCATCTATTGAGATAATCATGTGGTTTTTGTTAATTTTGTTGTTGATATGATCAATAATGCTAATAGTTTTCCTAATATTGAACCAGCCCTGCATTCCTGGTATGAAACATACCTGATCATAATGTGTTATTCTCTTGATAAGATGCTGTATTCATTTTGCTAAAATCTTGTTGAAAATTTTTTCATCTATATTCATTAGAGAAATTGGTCTATAATTTTCTTTCTCTGTTTTTTCTCTTCCTGGTTTGGGTATTAAAATCATATTTGTATCATAGAAAGAATTTGGGAGGTCTTCTTCTTCCCCAATTTTCAAAAATAGTCTATGTAGTGTTGGAATTAACTGTTCTTTCAAGGTTTGATAGAATTCACTTGTGAATCCATCTGGTCCTGGAGATTTTTTCCTAGGGATTTCATTGATGACTTGTTCAATTTCTTTTTATGAGATGGGGTTGCTTAAGTATTCGACTTCTTCTTCTCTTAATCTGGGCAATTTGCATTTTTAAAAATATTCATCCATCTCATTTAGATTATCGAATTTGTGGGCATAAAGTTGGGCAAAGTAATTTCTAATTATTGTTTTAATTTCCTTCTCATTAGAGGTGACTTCACCCCTTTCATTTTTAATATTAGTAATTTGATTTTCTTCTTTCTTTTTTTAAATCAAATTGACCAAAGGTTTACCAATTTTATTAGTTTTTTTCATAAAACCAACTATTGGTTTTATTTATTGATTCAATAGTTTTCGCAATTTCAATTTTATTAATCTCTCCTTTGGTTTTAAGTATTTCCAATTTGGTATTTTCTTGGGGATTTTGAATTTGTTCTTTTTCTAGCTTTTTCAGCTGCATGCCCAAGTCATTTATCTCCTCTTTCTCTATTTTATTTATGTAGGCATTCATAGATATAAAACTTCCCCTAAGAATTGCTTTTGCAGTATCCCATAAGATTTGGTAGGTTGTCTCATTATTGTCATTTTCTTGAATGAAGTTGTTGATTGTTTCTATGATTTCTTCTTTAACCCATTCCTTCTTTAGGATTAGATTATTCAGTTTCCAATTCATTTTTGCTTTTTCTTTCCATGGCCTTTTGTTACATATAATTTTTATTGCAATATGATCTGAGAAGGATGCACTGATTATCTCTGCCTTTCTGCCCTGGATTTTGAGATTTTTATGACCTAGTACATGGTCAATTTTTGTAAATGTTCCATGTGATGATGAGAAAAAGGTATATTCCTTTCTATTCCCTTTCAATTTTCTCCAAAGATATATCATATCTACCTTATCTAGAGTTTTATTTACCTCCTAACTCTTTCTTGTTTATTTTGAGGTTAGATTTATTAAATTCAGAAAGAGGGAGGCTGAGATCCCCCACTAGTATAGTTTTGCTGTCAATTTCTTCCTTCAACTCCCCCAACCTCTCCTCTAAGAATCTGGATGCTATACCACTTGGAACATACATGTTTAGTAATGATATTGCTTCATTGTCTATGGTGCCTTTTAGCAGGATATAGTTTCCATCCTTATCCCTTTTGATTAGATCTATTTCTGCTTTTGCTTTGTCTGAGATTAGGATTGCTACTCCTGCCTTTCTTACGTCAGCTGAAGCACAAAAAATTCTGCTCCATCCTTTGACCTTTATCCTATGTGTATCCCCCCATTTCAAATGTGTTTCTTGTAAGCAGCATATTGTTGCATTATGGCTTTTAATCCATTCTGCTATCTGTCTCCTTTTTATGGGAGAATTCATTCCATTCACATTCACATTTATGATTACAGTCTGTGTATTTCACTCCATCTTCTTTCCCACCATTTTGGCTTTTAGCTCTGCTGTCTTCCTTCCCCTCCTCAATAGTATTCACTTTTAACCACCTCCTCCTGCCACCTTCCCCACCTTCTTTTAGCCCCCCTCCCTTTTACTCCCTTTTGCTCTTACTGCTTCTTCCCTTTTAGCCTCCCTCCCCTTTCTTCCCCCTTCCTCTCCTACTGCTTATAGAGCTAGTTAGGATTATCTACTTAAGTTTATTGTTCTGTCCTTTAAACAAATTAGATGAGACTACCTCTCACACAATGCTCATCTCCCTCCTCTCTTTCCCTTTGTGCTGAGCTGATGTGTGAAAAAGCTAAAAGCAGGTTTTTGTTTGGTGTTTCCCTGATCAGCCCTGGGTTTAGCTTGTTAAGTGTGGAGAAGGAGTGGTCTGGTCACAGGAGATCTCCTCAGCTGAACTGAGGCAAAGGCAAGCTCAGGGGCTGGTAATCCCAGCTTCCCTATTGTCTTTTTGATTCCTCTGGAGATCTGAGGCACACCTAGATGCTAATGCATGTTCCCACCCCTCCTGGGGCTCCTCTCCTGGCACTGAGGCTTACCTGGTTCCTAGTGCGAATTTTCTCTGCCCTGGGTCCTCTGTCCTTCCTGTTTGCCTCTGCCACCATAGGAGGCATCTCCCTTAGCTATTTTTCTCGTCTCAGGTGTTATGAGACTATTGATCTCCTTCTGCTGTTTCTACTGATCTGGGATTTTTCTGGGGAAATATTTTATGGTTCTTTCATGGTTATCAAGGGGGGGGGAGAGCATTTACTGATCACTCTGCCTTCGTGGGTCCTGCAAGTTCAAGTAGGTGACTTACCAAAGTTTGCTCTTCTGGCTGAAGGTCTCAGAAGCTGCTGCACTGATATCTGGCACTCGGGAGCTCTCACTGACTCGGTTGGCTTGTCTCCTACCCTGGGTGCCGCTCCTCTGGTTCCAACTGCCACTCAGGTTTCCTGGGTCTCTTCTGCTCTGCTGCACTGGCCATGCTGCGCTGTGCATTGTGGGCTCACCCCCACAGAACAGATCCTTCCTCTGGACCTTCCAGTCCAACCTGAGCTCCGAATCCGTCACAATCTGTCTCCCACTGGATTCCGCACCTCCAAAATTTGGTCAGATTCCCCTTTCAGAGGTACCTGGAGGAGGTTGTCTGAGAGCTTAGATGAGTCATTGCTTTCACTCTCCCATCTTGGCTCCACCCAAATTAGCCTATTTTTAAAGGTTTTATTTTCTTCAGCAATTTTTTTGGTCTCCTTTAGGAAGCTGTTGACTCATTTTTCATGATTTTCTTTCATTACTCTCATTTCTCTTCCCAATTTTTCCTCCACCTCTCTTACTTGATTTTCAAAGTCCTTTTTGAGCCCTTCCATGGCCTGAGACCATTGCATATTTCTTTTGGACATTTTGGATGCAGAAGCCTTGACTTGTAGATCTTTCTTTGATGGTATGCATTGTTCTTCCTCATTTGAAACGATTGAAGAAAATACCTGTTCACCAAGAAAGTAGCCTTCTATAGTCTTATATTTTTTTCCCTTTTTGGGCAACTTCCCAGCCAGTCACTTATCTTGTGAGTCCTTTGTGAAGAGGAAGGTTCATTCTGGGGACCTGCAAGTTTTTGGTTCCTCCAAGGTGGCACAATCAAGGGAGAGGAGTTTACTCTTCTCATGACCTGTGCTCTGGTCTGGGAGCAACCACAAGCACTCTTCTGTGCCCAAGATCTGTGATTGGATGTCATTTTTCACAGCCTCCACCAGCTCCACTAGGCCAGCTGGCACTCCTCCTCAGCCCAGGAGTGCCATTCAAGGCTGATATCTAGATCAGCCATGTGATTCCCCCAGAGGCTTTAGGCTGAGGGCTCCTAAAATGGACCCTGTGCTGCAGCAATCGCTACCACCCTGGGGCTGCTGGGGCCAGAGTGTATTCCCTTCTCAAGCAGGTGAAAGAGTTTTCTCACTGACCTTTGAAGCTTCCTTTTGTGTTTGTGCATTGAGGGATCTGGAAACTAAAGCTCCTTCCAGGGATTCCACCCCCTGAGAACTGCTCTGGTCCTGTTTGTGATGGGCCATGTGGCCAAGGCTGAGGTGCACTTTGCTCCATGCTTGGTGTGACATACCTTTCATGTTGACCTTCCAAGACTCTGTTGTTTTGTGGCTTCTGGTGCTCTAGAATTTGTTCAGTCATTTTTTACAGGTATTTTATGGGCTATGGTGTAGCAGATCGCCTGTGTCCCTACACATCTCAGTGATGAGGTGAAGAAGAAAGACACAGGAGGTGGGAAAAGATAGACAAACTCCATTTATTGATCTTAGGGTAAGAGTATTTATAGACTGAAACTGCAAGCCTAAGTGACATTCTGCTTGTCTCCTGCCCTAGTGATTTAATCAGTCTTATCTTAAAGACTGTGAGCCTAGACAGCATCTATTTTACATATCCCTTGTTTTCTGTAGTTCTCTTGTTTGTCTCATGGAGACAGCAACATCCAGGGGGCATGGAGAGCCATTCCAGATGATAATGAACATAGTCTCAAAGAACAGTTTCCTGGAAGGTCTATCCTGATCTTGTCAATTGCACTCCACCCTGGCCCTCAACACTATGAGGGGAGCTTCTACAGGTCTGTCCTTCTACTCTGCCATCTTGGCTCCACCCTTAAGCATGGCTTTCTTAGAAAAATAAAAAGCCTTCATTAAATGTTTGTAGTTTTAACACAGTTTTATCCCTGATGAGAATAAACCAAAAGACAAAAAGAGACAATTTCAACAAACAGACAAAAACAAAAATGGTTAGAACCAAGAACTACAAAGAATGTACATGTCTGTCCATTGGGGAGCAGGGTATGATCTATGAAAGAAATAATCTGTTGTCATACTATAAGAGTTTACATGTATGGGAAATGTAGATAAACATGGAGAGATATATGAAAAAAAAAAAAAACAGAGTGAAGGAAGCAGATGTAAGCCCAATATGCAAGACTGCTTTAAACAATTCAAATGGAAAGAGAAACAAACAAAAAAAAGTATGATGCAATGGAATTATAATGACCAATTCAACCTGGACAGATAATATATCTCCTTTTCCTTGGGAATTTGTGGTGGATGGGAGCTGTGGAATGCTTGAACCCTTGTAAGATGAGATTCATGTGAAATATTTTTTCCCCTTTATTGAAAAGGAAGGTCCTTGTTTGGTAATAGGGTTAGAGAGTCTATCTGGCAATAATTACTATAAAAACAAAAAAGCATGGCTAGAAGTTTAAAAGAAACAGATATAAACTGGAAGTTGGGTGGAACTGCCTTAGCCTCTCAGATGAGAGAACTCCTCTTCCTTAGAATGGAAGCCTGAGAACCACCTGACCTTGGCACGTAATAGTTTTTCTCAACACTCACCTGTCTTCCCTATTCTCACTGAGTTACTCTGATCTTGACTGAAGGTGATCTCACTACTGGTTCTTTTCCCTGATTGTCTTACTCATTCCTTCTAAGCAAAGGAATATGGACAATTGAAATGCTTATATTTGTTGAAGTCCATCTGTGCTCCCCTCTCCCGACCTCAGTTTAACCTGCTTTCTCAACAGTCATTCAGCAGTAACAACTACCAGGGAACTTAGTTTCTCTCTGCTTTTTCCTTCGCTCTCATTGTCAGATGCACTTAACCACCTGCACACCATTTATAGTCACTAGTGTATCCTGGGATCTTTGACCTTGGCTACTCTCACAGGCATCTTGGAGAGTTTCTAGACAACTTAACCTTTTAACTCCTAGAGTCCTAAAGTTAGGCAATGAAAACAAATGGCACATCCCCAATCTACAGAGATAGATGAGTTGGGCTGGAGTGAGTATCACAGCAAAAGAGAGAAATAAGAGCTCTAAGGTAGGAATGCCTACCTGTTCCTTCTGATGCACTTATTAGACCTTGGTCAAAGAGGTTTACCTTAATGAGCTTCAGTTTCCTCTTCTGTAAAAGGATGAGATTGGACAATTTGAGTAGAGACTGTTTCACCATTTGTAAACATGTCTCTGTCACCTAGCATAGTCAGTGGAACATGGAAGTGCCTTATAGCTATTGGGGTTCCATCTCGTTGGAACATCAAATTGACCCATGACCTTTTCACAGTTACATATCTCTCTGACAAACTGGTTCTTTTGGTAAGTTCCTTCTGGGGTCTTCCATATTGAGTAAGTTCCCAGAAATGAGAGGCTTCATTCCCCTTCTCTCTGTGTGCCTGGATTTCTAGACTTTATTAGCATGCCTCATCTTTATACTTATTCTGGAACCTCTCTCAGCACCTGGAGCCTCTCTCATCCTGGAAACATCTATCAACTTCTTACTGGTTGGTCTTATTGTTGAAGATCTCAACTTCAAAACCGTGCCATTATATGTGTAACTTGATGCTCCCTCAACACCCCAAATTTGTAGTTCCATCTTGCATGTTGGCTTCCCCCATTAGCTTATAAGTCCCTAGAAGACAGGGATGGTCTTTGTTGGGGACCTTTTTTTGTATTCCCCATGATTAGCACAGTTTCTGGCACATAGTGAGAATTTTATGCTTGTTTTCTTATCTTACTTTCCTTTGTCTTAAAAATTTACTACTTGCTTGATGCTATTTTGTGACATTCTAGCTGTAGTGCTATGAGCCTATGTTTTGTATATCAAAAGAAAAGAATCCTGACATAGTAATGAAAGTTTTAGACTTGCAGTCAGGAAGATCTATCTGATTTTAAACATTCCTGTTACCTCTCATTAGCTGTGCTACCACAGGCACTATACTTAAGGTCTCTGATTCCCAGGGAGCTACCTATGAATTATTGACTAAAGAGTAGGAAAATTAACATCATATTAGTGGAAGAAATCCTCACATTGATTGCCCCAATGAACAATACAATGATGCAGTGATATGAGTGATACACATCCTGGCAATGTCTTTGAGCATGAAAAAGATAAACCTAGGCTGATACTATTGGATCATTTGATCATAGATTTCAAGATGGACGAATTCATACTTTTCCAAATGAGAAAGCAAAGGCCTACTTCAGTAGGCTAATTGATGTATGGGATCATAAATAGAGAGCTGGAGAGGGCCTCAGAAGCCAACTAGTCTGACCTCTTTTTTGTAAATGAGGAAACAGAGGGCAAGTAATTTATGACTGAGGCAAAGAACTGAACTCATTTATAGCTAATATTTAAGCACAGTTTGTTATCACCAGTCCTGTTTCTCTATGTCTTGAATTGGTCATGTAGGGGGTGTTGACCAATTTTGCATCCAGTCAAGAGAAAACTAGATGAACTGTCTCCCTGTAACAGTTTGGCTATTTGGGATAGATATAGGGATGAAAGAGGGATTAGCCTTGTTCTCTTAGTCTCCAGAGAGAGTTCAAAAAGCAATCAGCCTTCTATTAAACAGTTCTTTCTCTAGATACAGATAACATCTTCCTTCATATATATTTTGTAGCTAATTTGGATATTTATAATAGTGAAAATGATTTTGATTATATATATGTGTGTGTGTGTGTGTGTGTGTGTGTGTGTGTGTGTGTACTTTTGCCTAATTGTAATCATCTCTAGGGTGGGGAAGAGGAAAGAAAAAAGGTAACAATGAAATTTACATGATATGTGTAATATATATTTAAAAGAAATAGCAAGTTGTAGTAACATAGTTGCAGTTTTATACAAAATCATTTTAATTGTACTGTGTTATGGAAATGCTTATTTTATTCCATAAAATGAAATAAAATGAATACAAATTTTAAAATCTGTCTTGCTATTAAAAGATATAGACATATGACTCAACAGTTATTTATTTGAAAAAAAAATATTAGACTTTTCACGACTGGAATATATCAGCCATGAAAGCCTAATGAAATCTTAAGCTGAAATTTTTAAAAGACCACGTGTTTGGGGCAGCTAGGGGTCACAATGGTTACAGCACTGGCCCAGGATTCATGAGGACCTGAGTTCAAGTCCAGTCTAAGATGCTTGATGCTTTTTAGCTATGTGACCCTGAGCAAGTCACTTAACTCCAACTGCTTCTCAAAAAGATCATGTCCAAACTAAAGAAGATGATACTTTTATTATTCTCTGCCCTGGTAAGACCACATATGTAGTATTGTATTCATTTCTTGCCATCACATTAAAGAATAGCGTTGATAAACTTGCAATCATTCATAGGATAGGGAAAGAAGGAAAATAAAGGACATTGGAATTGTATTCTCTGGTGAGTGGTTGAATTTAACTGGGAATGTTTAGATTAGTAGAAAGGAGACATACAAGTCCATGAAATCTGTGAAGTGTTTAGGGAGCTGTCAAGGCAAGTCGCCATTTGACATATTCTTAGATTCAGAGGACAAAACTAGGAGCAAAGATTATAGGGGAAATTTAAAATAATAATATACCTATATATATATATATAATAAAGTAGCATAATATACAAACAAAAATAAAATAATCAAAATAGGCAAAATAGGTAAATTTTAATATCGGGGAAATAAAAGTAACCAAACAAAAATATAAGTGTATACACATTCATGCATGTGTGTGTGTGTATATATATATACACATACATATATATATACATACGTTTTTTAAACTTTCATTTCCCTTGACATTATGAAGAAATTTACATATTTTATATACTACATGTGCATGGATGTGCATGTGTGTGTCTATACACAATATATGTGTATCTATATATGTGTGTATGTGTATATATATTTGTATATGTATACACACATATACGCACATGTACATGATATATGTGTATGTGTGTGCACATATATGTATATACATGTACGCGCGTGTATGTACACACACACACAAATCCTAACATTTAGCATAATTCAAACTACAACAAGCTTTCTTGGGAGGTTGCATATTCCTCCTTACTGGTGCTGTTGAAGCAAGAAATAGATGTTCACTTTTGAGAACTAAGTGATAGTTTAGATGGATTCTTTATGTGAATCTTATTGTACTTAATGAGTTGGTATTCCTTCCATTTCTAAGGTGCTATAATTCTTTGATTTCATGTTTTTTGTGATAGGACCTATGAAGAAAGACTTTATCATATATCTTTCATTTATAAAGAATTGCTAAAACTTACGTTCTCATGCATCACAAACCTGCCCCATTTACAATATCATGCCTGAAATTTCTCTGTTAAATTTAACTCCTTTAGTTTGGAGTTATGTAGCTATATATTGAATGTTCCAATCAGAATGTTGTCAGTTTAAATTGTCTTTTGTCAAACTTGGGAGATTTTTTTATGGGGTTAAGATGATACTTGAATCATTCCTGTCTCTGCTTTCTAATTACAGTAATTTGCCTAAATGTTAATTTTTCCCTGCGATGATGATGGTTTTAGTAGAAGTTTAGATGATTTTTTTTTTCCAGGATAATGTTATCACACAATCAATTTCCATTCCTTTTGATGGTCTCTTACTTGGACCATTATGCAACATGCATGTATTAATGCCCTTTGTAGATACAGCATACCACGTTTGTTGCTATATATAACTGAGGATGTTTATCATAAGCAAGTCTTGCTGTTTACTCAAAAATATACCTGCACCTTCAACAGTAATTTTGGGTAGCTTCTGTTGTCAAGGCAACTGCCCAGATGTGTCCGGGTAACAAATGATTTTTCATTAAAACGTTGAAAACACTGGCTCGTGTAAATAACCTGAAAAATAATAGTAACAATTTTCTCTACTCCCAGTGGTAGTTTCCAACATTGAGACCTAATAAGTTGCAAGATTTTCATATAGAACCTTTCATTACTAGCTACCAAAGCATATGGTAGAAAGTAATTGGTTCTTACTGTATTCCTAAGCCTTGACTTACAAATAGGTCTTGATGTAAATAACATTTATAACTTTTCTTCATTTCTCTAAATGTCACATCCCTAAGAAAATATATTGCCCTTTAGGGCAGATCTTTTTTTTTTCATCTTTTTTGTTCATGTGTCTTGTTTGTGTCCGTAGGAAGTGCTTGATAAATACTTGTTGAATTTTAGTTTGAATCAAGGGAAATGTTAAGTTTTATATTAAACTAGACCTGAAAAGCAGACTACAAGAAATATTATGCTAAATTTAGAAAGAATTCTAAATACAGAGCAAGAGTTACCTCAGAAGCTATATGGTCGAGCAAAATTATTTTACACCTGAGGAAACTGTGACCTATGAAGGAAAATCAACTTCCCCAGTGTCACACAGCAATGAACATCCATAACAAGATTTGAGTTCAGGTTTTCTGACTTTGACCCTTTTCTCTGTATAACATGGGAGTCCATTATCTCCCTGAGGATTTAGTTAAAAAGGCATTCTTTTTGACATCAGAGGGTGGCAGTTCTAGGCTTCACTCCACAAATTAATGTATTCATGTCCTTTGACAAATCATTTAATCTTCTGGGCTCTCAATTTTCTTTTTTGGAAACTGAATGCAGATGGTTGGCTGGATGTCTGTGAGGACTTTTGTAGCTCTAAACCCTATGATTGACTTCTGTGTAGTTTCTTTTCCTTCTTTTGATCATACCAACATGTGATATGCAAATGCTGACAGATTGAATCAGGTCATTATCTCTAGATTCAATTGGTATTTTTAATATCTTCTATACTACTACTCAAGAGCTAGATTGGATAGTGGATAGAATAATTGACTCGAAGACAGGAAGACCTGAGTCCAAATCCTGTCTCAAGCATTTACTGAGTGACCATGGACAAGTAATTTAACTTTTCTATGCCTCGGATTCCTCATCTGTAGAATGTGGGGGTTGGACCCAATGCCATCTTCAGTCTCTTCTAGTTCTAAATATATGAGGCAATGGTTCCTAATTATTGCACAGTTAGGAAAAAATCCAAGCCACATTTACCATTTTGGGCAAGTCTTTTAGACACTATATAAGAATTGTCAATCTCTAGCTGATGTTAAGCTCTGATTTTCTCTATTTGACAGACACACAAAAAATAAGTGGGCCACATTAACTCCCACTTAGGAGAGAACTAGATATCTCCTCTGTATAGTACCATCTTTTTCTAAGTTAAAATGGAACCCAAAGTTCAGATATCAAATCACCATTGATAAACCTCTATACCTTAATGTTCTTGCCTGTACTGTAGATGAATTCTTTATGTCAAAACTCACAGTGCTTCTTTCTTCATCCTCAAACCCTGTCTTCAAATGCCATCTACTTGCAACATGGTTAAATAACATGTGTTAGGGCTTTAGTAATGCCCATAACTTTCATTTCATTGTTAGAAAAGTGATAGAACTTGCCCTTTCTATTCTTTTTCAGTTTAGGGACCTGTCAGATAAACGAATGCCATCATACATCTGTTATCATAGCCATATGTTCCTCATAGGCATAATAGTTAATTGTTTGCACATACCATTGATGGCTTCCATTGATCTTTAATTTCCACCCCATTTTCTCCATTTCTTTGGGTAAAGGCATTATATATCTAATATAATTTAGGAAGAGATCTATTTACTTGAACTAAACAAGTTGATATAAATACATAAAGTAATGAACATATAACAGAGATAATAAGGTGTGATTGTGATCAACTAAGTGAAAATTTGTCTATTCTCCTCCTCCTGCCTGACCTTATTATTCTATAACAATACCTGAAAAGCTTTTCCTTATTGAATTTGAAGGAGACCTAGTCATCGGCCAACTAAATATTTACCAAAATTCCTGCTAGCTTTCAAAAATGAGGTTTGCCTACTGAAGAGGTATTGGAGGATGGGAGCAGCTGTGAGGATTTTATTCCCTATACTCTACCAAAGGGTAGTAGTCAGGGAAGAGATTTTATTTTCCCCTCCCACTCATCAGGAGTGAAATCTTGCAGGATATCTATGTGCTCAGTAGGTGAAAACAAATTCACCTAGGGGGAGACAGAGATGCCAAGATATTGTGTGTGTGTGTGTGTGTGCATGTGTGTGTGCACATGTGCATATAGGGGAAATAATCAGTGTCCAGAGACATATCCTCTAGCAACAGAGATAAGAGATTATGATGGATAATTATTGTCATGAGAACCACCGCTGGAAGTAAAAGGTAATAGAGATTCAGAGAGAAACAGGCCTAAGATCTCAGGTGAGTGAACCACAGAGCAGGCAGAGATGCTACTGGAACTGGAAAGGGGGGTTGTGGGCAACATCATGAGAAAACTGAAAGAGAAATGATATCAAGGCCTTGAAGTACCAAAGATGCAAGTTATCTTGGAAGCATGAATTTGCCTTTTTACTTCACTCTTACTGTATTCTATATTTGTGCCCACAATTCCCACTGATATCATGTACATTTATGGAATGCAGCATCCTGGTGAGTGTGGGGGGGAGGGAGGTAAAGGCTGTGGTACAGTTATTGTTTATACTATGCCATCTGAGTAAATTCTTTCCTTTGTTTGGTGATTCACCTAGTGACTGACTACTAAAAGTGAGTACCTGAGTATGGACTGCTGAACTCTAATTTTGATAAATAGAATAGAAGAACATAATATAGAATTTGGGAGCAGAGCCCATCCTCTGTGAGACTTAAATCTTCCATGTAATTTGGGGGAAGTAGCACAGAGTATACTACAAGTGTGTTTCAAAACATGTAAATATCCCCAAAGGGATGCTGTAATAAACAACTATTGATTGCTAATACCACAGCACTGATTAGATATGCAGATGAACTAGTTGTCATGAAAGTAATGAGAAAACTGTTGAATGAATAGGAAAGAAGATACATAAATTTTGATAAGGGAAACAGTCAAGTCTTGCTAATGAGAGATCAACTTGCATGTACCAACCACCACAAGGAGAGCCTCTGAGAACCTAAATTGATTTGATTATTTTCCTAAGCAATGGGTGTTTTAAGTTAGGGGAAAAGAAACTCAAAAGACAAAGATAAGGGGTATCAGAAAAAAGGTGAAAATGTGTCAAAAAGCTAAAGACCATTTTTGCTAAAGACCAGTGCTTTAACTTGTTTATATAAAGAGATAACCAGAATTCTATGCCTACTCTTTCTCCTCACCTTAATTAGTGAGTATGAGCATACTGAGCCTGACTGAGGCAGCTGTATGTGTTTGTCTTTTGTTGCTGAAGAAGACCATGCTATCAGAGAAATAATGACATAACTTGCTCTTGACCTTGTTTTTTGAGTGAGGGAGGGATGTGCAGGTCACCAGCCTCACTTCTCCTCCAGAGCCATCTGAATCCAATGACCAGATATTCATCGTACGGGAGATGTCCCAGGATGAGGGAATTGGAGTTAAATGACTTGTCCAAGATCACACAACTAGTGAGTGTCAAGTGTCTGAGTTGAGATTTGAACTCAGGTCCTCCTAACTCTTGCACTGGTGCTCTATCCACTGCACCAACTAGCTGCCCCTATCCAGAGGCAGCTAAGTGAAAAGAAATGGATAAAAAATAGACTTCAGAGTAAGACAGACCTGAATTTTAAAACTACCTCCAACATTTACTATCTTTATGACTTTGGACAAGTTACATAACCTACTTTAACCTCAGTTTCCTCATCTGTAAAATATAATTATAAAACTTGTGACACAGAGGAACAAATAAAACAATATGTCTAAAGAGATCTGGAAAAACTCAGAACTAGGTAAATGCTATTAGTAGTAGTAGTATCAAAATGATATTTAGCTAAATGAATTCCAAAATCCATCTGCTTTTGTTTACAGGTGAGTATCCATTATTTACATTGAAACAGTATAGTGCAATGGTGGAGAGGTGAACACTGGACATGGATCAAGGAGGGGCAAAGGTTGGAATTTCACCTATGTGATCATGGGCAAGGCAAGTGTCAACCTCCCTGAGCCTCAGATCTCTCAAATGCAAAATAGGACTCAAAAGTTGGTAGCCCAGGGTCAGTGTCAGGCTAAGCAGAGATAATATGTGTAAAGAACTTTCTACCCCTTAAAGTACTATATAAATGTTAGCTATTATTTTTTGTTCTACCATCTAATTCTTTCTCAGTCTTTACTTTAACTGTGAAATCCTTCTCCATTAAATCCTGTTTCAGGTCTTTTAAATGTTAAATCCCTCCAGGGAAGAGATTCTCAGAAGCACCCAGACATTTCAAATTTTCTGGTCCCCTAAAAGCTTTACAGAAATCTTCAAGGTAAGTGTGACAGCAATATATGGATATCTTTTAAAACTCAGACTGGTATTTTGGAAAGACTGCTGTAATTAAACTCTGAAAATCTAGGTTCAAATCCTGGCTCAGATGTTCCGTTCCTGAGAAACCAGAAGTATATACTGTAACCTCTCTGAATCTCAGTTTCTACATCTTCAAAATTGAAGAGGATATACTTTCACTGCCTACTACCACAGAAATATTGTGAAAAGAGGACTAGAGATAAATGCGTATTATCAGTATAATACAAAATTCATCTTACCAGGGCTGATGAACTCTATTTAATCAATCAATCACCAAACATTTATTAAGAACCCACTATACACCAACCAAGGGCATCTAGGTGGCTCAGTTGTCAGAGCTCTTGGCCTGGAGTCAGGAAGATCTCAGTTCAAACCCTACCTTATACACATACAAGCTATGTGACCCTGGGCAAGTCGTTTAACCTCAGTTTGTATTTATCCACAGGAGAAGGAAATTGCAAACCATTCTGGTATCTTAACAAGAAAACCTGATGGACAGCATGGTCTACAAGGTCATGGAGAATCAGATAGGATGGAATGAGTAAATAATAATAATAACATCAGCCATTTTACTAGCCAATGGAAATATAGAGGCAAACAGAAAATAACTCCTATCATCATGTGTTTCATATTCAATTAACTATAAGACTCTTTAGAGAATGAGTTGCTTGTATTTTGAATGACTCTCTTTTGAAAGTAAGTCATCTCTTCTTCAAGATTTATCCCTAGACTAATGCTGCTGATTATCTAAAAAAACGACAAATCTGAAATGCCCTCACTATCCTCTTAGAACCATGCACATTATCACCTGATCAGGCTATCACATTGACATCAGTAAATTTAAAATATAAATCCACGGTGGTCAGGAAAAAAAAAAAACCTACTTCCCCAAAGGTGGTATAGCCAGATGAATATTTACATCCTCCCTCTTCCTTCCAGGGCTATGTCTCAGTGATTACCCCCTCACTGAGCAACTGTACTGAGCCATGAAAGTGTTCTCCCCAGGCCCATTTTGTTTATGGAGAATGTCTGTTAAACAAGATATTGATTCTGAGATGAGACTTTCACTCAGTTATAATCCCAAACTCAGAGGTTTGACCTTTTCTTTCAATATTGTCATTCATGGATCTTATGTTCATTTAATAGGGCTTATGTTCACAAGTTAACCCTAGGGAGGTTGAGATTTACCTGCAAACTGATTCTGGTCATCATAGCTCACTAAAAACAAACCTTGGAGAGACAGTGTGGAATAGAGGAAAGAATGCCAGACCTCTGAGATTACAAATCTCAAAGGCCCTCTGACTAATCCATTCTTTTTACAAATAAGGAAACTGAGACCGACAGAAGTTAAACCATATGCCTAAGGTTACAGGAGCTGTATCACAGACAGGATTCAAACCCAGCAGGTCTGCCTTCAAATCCAGGAGACTTTCCCTAATACAATATTGTCTTTGGTAAAGAAATGTGTCCTTTGGACTACAGGGTTTCCCTTGAGGACTACTCATGCTAGTGTACGTTCTATTTAGTTTTGATGACATTCCATTTCCATTGGACAAGTTTGTAGGTCATTGCTACTCACTGAACTACAAGACCCATGGGAGAAAGGATCAGAGATTTTAGAAGGGACCTCATAGTCCAACATGCTATTAGCAGTTTGAGGCCCAATACCAGTGAGGCATCAACAGAATCTACAAACTAGAAATGTATTTCATTTTCTTACCCTGAAAGTCCATTCTCAACCCTTCCCTTCTGTGAGAAGGCATGACTCAAGAACATGGGAGAATGGTATCATTTTTACGTCAATTCTAAAACGACTGATACTTTAGGAGGTCTCAGAGTTTGAGAGTCATCTATACAGAAGACTGTCAAGGAAGATAGCTTTTTGATTCAACTAAACTAATGGCAGGCTGTCAGTGGCCAGGTCAGACCCATCTTTGTATAAAAATCTCTAGGTCTTCCTCCATTAATACTATGGAAATCCTGGCCCTTAATGGTATTATTAGAATTGGAAGAAGCTAGAGAACTGTTCTGATAGAGAATTGGTATAATGAGGATCTTCATGGCCACTCATTTTATAAAATATTCTTGTTTTCTTTTTGGGCTTGGGCCACCCCTCTGGATGAGAAAACTGCCTTAGGAGCAGACTCTGTAACAATGATGGCCCTTCCAACTACCAGTTGGAAGAACCTAGAGGACTTGCGGTCAAGGATCCCTGTTGTTCTCGACTCAAAATTACATTACAGTGAACAGCTCCATCAGACCTCCCCTTCCTGACAACCAGCAATGAGGCAGAGTATGGCAAGACTGTGCCCTCTCCTCCCTCCTATCACACTATTTAATCAAAAATAAGCTTCTGGAAGCCACTTAGTTGAGTCTTTTTCCATATTTAGGTGAGCCCCATCCAGAGAGAATTATGACTTTGACTTGAACATTCTGGGATGATGCAATAATTTAACAAAATTGTTATAGAGTTTAAACATATGTCCCTCTCCTAACTATCTATTCTTCTTACATTTTACTCCACAAAATGGACTTTTTTAGTCAATGACCTTCTTTCCACATGTTCCACAAACAAGACACTCTATCTCTTGGCTCCAGGCATTCTCTCTGCCTATCCCCATTGCCTGGAATCCTTTCCCTCTTCTGCTCATACTGATAACCCTCCTGGCTTCCTGTAAGTCCCAAATGAAATCCCAAATTCTACAGGAACCCTTCCTTTGCCGCTCTTTAATTCTAGTATCTTTCCTCTGTTGATTAGTACCTATTTATCCTGAGTATAGCTTGCTTTGCATATTTGTTTGCATGTTGTCTCCCCCTTTAAATGGTGAGCTCCTTTAACTCAGGGACTGCCTTTTGACTTTTTTTGTATCCCTAGAGATTAGCACCTTACCAGGCAAACAGTAAGTGCTTAATATTTATTGATTGATGCTGTACCAACTAGAGGCCCTTTATAAGTGTGTATATCTATATCAATGTATGTATGTATATTCACACACATATACACATACACATACATACATACATGTATATGTATATATAAATGTGTTAGAGGTAAACATTAATAAATACATAATCATTCACCCTTATAACAGTCTTCTATACATTCAAGATTTAACATCGCACCTAAGAAAAAATGACAGTACTTTGAATAATACATAATTCTCTAAGAAAATTTAGCAAATCCTATATGTATGAATATTAATAAAGAGATATTACTATTGGAAATAGATAGATATAGGGAGAAAAGACAAACAGGATGGTTCACTATATACCAACATACTCATAAGAGGGATTTTTTCTAGGAAAAAAAACTAGAAAAATATATTCATTGATTGAAGAATAACACTGATGCACAGGGACAAGTGAAGGAATTTGGAGGCAGGACCAAAAGACCTCAGTTATAAATATGGCTCTTCATGATGATGGTGGTGATGATGATGATGATGGCGATGATGATGATGATGGTGATGATGGTGATAATAATGATAGATTTTTATTCAAGGCACCTAAGTCAATAGAATGCCATCTCTGGAGTCAGGCAGACTCATTTTCCTGAGTTTAAATCTGATCTCAGATAATTACTGGCTGTAGGGATCTGGCCAAATTATATAACCCCTTTTGCCTGAGTTTTCTCATCTGTAAAATGAGCTGAGGAAGGAAATGACAAACCACTCCAGTATCTTTGCCAAGCAAATCCCAAATAAGGTCATAAAGTATTGGACAAGGCTAAACAGCAATGGGGTCTTTTATTATACTTTAAGATCTGCAAAGCTCTTTGCAAATATTCTTATTTTGTTCTCATAGCTCTCCCCTATAAGCAACTGTTTAATGTTTTACTGTTAATTAAAGAATAATCTCTCCCCCTCATCTTTTCTTTGTCTCTGTGTCCATCTTTATCTCTGTCTTTTATGTCTGTCTCATATCTCTATTACTACCCACTCATTCACCTCATCCCCTCAGTAATGAACTCCATAAAAACAAATAGGTCTTTTCTTCAGAACTCTGGTACCAGAAGGGAGGGGAGTAGTGAGGGATCAGATGGTCCACATTTTTGATCTCACAAAGACCAGGTAGTTCATGGTGTGTGTGTGTGTGTGTGTAAAAGAGCCTTAGTTAATGAACTTGAGAGATCAGAGGTCCTGAAAAAAAAATAGTAAAGAGTGCAGGAGGAAAGAATACTGAATCTGAAAACCAAAAGTAAACTCACTAAACAGAGGTACACAAGGAAATTACATTATGCTGAAAGAAACCTAAGACAACAGACCTATATCAATATTGACCTTATACGCTCCAAACTGCAGAACATCTAAATTCATAAAAGAAAATAAATAACTGAATTGTAAGAGGGCATAAATATTAATACACAACTGGATCCTAGCATTCTTAGTAGTCACTAAAGTCAGAAGACTTACTGAAATGAATGAAATTCACAACTTTCTCAATGTCATTTTAGTTACATTATTTCCAATGACCTACTTAGCCAGTATATGGCAATAAGGAAAGCATTGATCCTTCTTTACTACAGCAAGATATATTGGTGAAGTCCTTAAGTAAATTTTGGTAGAACTTTGTAGGAGTTATTTTTTTATGGAATGTACAGGAATTTTGTTATACATACATGTGCACATGCACATTATGTGTGTATGTGTGTGTGTGTGTAATTCAAGGATACTTACATAACAAAATACTTGGGTTTTTTTTGAAAGTCAATAAATTGTGATGAACCCATTTTCAGTATACTATGCAGATGCATGAATTATATCTGTCACTATACAGTTATATACATCCCAGGGAGGATTCACCAGGTTTTGAGATGAGGTAGGTAGTTCAATCTGACAAAAATTAATTGATGAAATTCAGTGATTTGTATATGACTGAAATCTAGGGAATGCAACTTCTGGTCTGATATTAAAGACCTGCCCCAAGTGCAATTAAGATTTCTTTTTATGAAAGAAAATATAATATGTAGTAACAATATTCTGGCTACACATAATTAATAGATTTTTGTTTTGCTTCTCTTTGGAGGACAAGTTGTGGTGGTAGTAGTGATGGTGTTCATGCCTGACTGGGGGATATGTGTATTGTCTGCTGCAATTCCTGAATAATGCATTAAACTTCTCTGAAGTGCTTTTAACATTCATTCATTCAATGTGTTCATTTCATATTGTAGATTCATGTCAATTCCAATATGAGAGAGCAAAGAAATGAACCATTCTTTCAGTTACTGCCATGTTCCAGTCCCTCAGTTTTCATCTACTCTTTACATTTCTTTGTACCTCTTTTTAATCAATTGGAAAATCGTATGGCTTCATGATTACATTGCTGACATCTTTCTCCTTCTCCCCCTCAAGTGGGCACCACCTTCCTTTAATCCTTTTTTTTTTTTTGCTCTTGCTTTGACTGCCTTTGTCCTTTAGTCTGTTTTTTTTTAATAGGGAAACTTTTTCTTTCTCCATTCTATATTACACGGAACACCAAAGCATTGTTCCTAAGGTGTTGTTTTGATCTATCCCCCTCGAAAAATTACTTTGTATTTGTATTTATGTATTTTATTTGAAAGACAGTGTGGTATGGTGGATACAGAGCTAAACTTGTAGGAAGTCTTGAGTTTGATCTCTGCCTCTGATGTGGACTTGCTCTGTTACTCTGGTGAATCACCTAAACTCCCTATGCCACAGGCTACTCAAAGTTGTAAATGAGGGGACAATCTATATCAGTGGAGCACTAGTTCCTAGGACCTCATAACAATTAATTTGTAGATCTGGTAAAAAACAAAGCAAAAATCATATTTGTGCACCTATTACATCCCCTCAAGGACTAGGAGTCTTTCTTTTTCCATCTCTGTATTCCCACTGTTTAGCCAAATACCTTGCATTTTATGTCAAAGTTCCCCAGCATTTATCTATTTCAGAATTCCAGATGTACAAACTTCATCCATCTGATCTAGACTGACAACTAATCTATAATTTATATGTAGTATTAGAGTTGCCTGAAATATTTGGATGATGACAGGATCATAGTTTCAGATCCTCAAGGGATCCTAGAGGCCCTTAAGTTCAATTTTCTCATTTATGAATAAAGAACTAAGAGCAACAGTGTGTAACTTACCCAAAGTCATCCTCTGAGTAGTTGTCAGAGGTAACAATTGAAAAGAGGTTCTTCTCACTCCAGTGATCTCTCTCTGTTTAGTATAGTACTTTGCCACATCTTTTTTTTTTTTTTTTTTTTTTTTTTTTTTTTTGCACAGAGTACAAAATAAGTGGTTTTTGCATTGCTTGGAATTGAGTGGTTCCTGTCTTCGGAGATAATACAATATACATAGAACATTCCAAATCCCAAATAAAACATCTGGGTCTATTTTCTGTGCTATGTGGATTTTTGACTTGCTGCATCTCCTAAGTCAATATGCAATTCAACTAAATTGGCATTTATTATGTTCCTCCCTAGGGCAACTGGGTGACACAGTGGATAGGGTGCTAGGTCTGCAATCAGGAAATTATCTTCATGAACTCAAACACTAACTCTATGAGCTTGGAGAAGTCAATTGACCCCTATTTATCTCAGTTTTTCATCTATAAAATGAATTGAAGAAGAAAATGGCAAACCATTTTAGTATCTGTGTCAAGAAAACCTCAAATGAGTCACAGTGCTGGGCATGGCTGAATGATAACAACGTACTCTTATGTAGCAGGCACTGTAGCATACATTGGTAATACAAAGACAAAAGTGATGTAGTCCCTGCTGTCTAGTAGCTTACCTTGCACTGAATTCCAAGAAGAGAAAGACAAGAGGCACAGAGCTAAGTCAATCAAAAATTCTGCAAAATAAGAATGAATTAAATACGGAGGGAAAAATACAAGTATGGGAATCAGGAAAGACCTTTTCTAGGAAGCAGCCATTGACCTGAGCCATGAAGGAAGGAGCAATTTCAAAGGACAGAGTCAAGGAAGGAAAGCATCCCAAGCATAAAAAGCATTTTGGACAAATCCATAGATATGGTTAGTTTTAATGGGAGTTAAAAATCTTCCCTGCCCATTGATAGGCATAGGGGCTTATGGGGAGGAGGCTATTTTGTATGGGGGCCCATACCTGGTGAGGCACTAGGTCACAAGGTGTTGTATGTCCTCTGGCTCTGAAAAAAAGTATATACACTCTGAGATGAGGTTTTACTTTGGGGTTTAGGGTTTGGAAGAAGGTTCTTATGCAAGATGAGACTCCGGGAATCTATTTTAAGAACCACCCCCCAACTCCTCCAGGGTTGAAAACTCAGATGTTGGTGCTTCTCTCTCTGGTAATGATGTACGTATTGCTTATGGTCAGGCAGTTGGAAACCCTGTGTGTTGGTCCTGTTTGTATTTGATATATGGGTTTGATTGAAGTGATTGTTGACCCTTCAAACTAGCTGTCCTCTTAGAAAAGCAGATTAAGAACCTGTACAGCAGGCCCTCCTATGTATGCTGGAGTCCTTGCTGTTACATTAGTTCAACTGAAATAGAATGTGTGAGCAAACATAATCTGATATTTATCTCAAGAGTTTGGCACCATACTGGGAAGAGATGCAAATGTCATTTGGAGGAATTTGTCTTTTTCTTTCTCCAGATGGAATAAGTGTCACTAAAATCCTTGAACAAGAAGTCTATCAATAAGCATTTAGGTGCTTACTACAATCCTGGTACTTTAGTAAGTGAAGGGAATAGAAAGAAATGAAAAACTGCTCTCATTCTCAAGGAACTTACAGTCTAATGGGGGAAACACCACACAAACAACTATGTACAAACAAGTATAAACACAGAGTATTTTTTGTATACATACATGCATGTGTATGCATGTGTATATACAAATAAAATACATAAACACATATATTACACATAATATATCATTATATAAAATACATATATATATACACACAAGCATACAAAGACATGCATGTTCAGGTAATATTAATGCATATTTACATATGTATACATGCATATATACGTATATATGTGTGTATATATACATACATATATATACATATATACACATACACACATATATATGTATATATATACATATGTGTGTGTGTGTGTGTATCACACCAAGGTACTGGTCCTCCCTGAACACAACCTATACCCTATACCACTATTTTATGGAAAACTCACATGAGGCAAGCAATCACAAGGTGGTCAGAAGAAGCGCTAAAGGACACTCTGAAGGTCCCTCTCAAGAACTTTGGATTTGACTGTGCAACATGTGAGACATTGGCACAGAACCACTCAGTATGGCATGCCCACATCAGAAAGAATGCTATGTCTGTGAGTAAAGCAGAACTGAGACAGCATAAAGTAAACATCAGATACACAAATTTGGAGTATCCACCTCAAAGCTCTTACACACTATCTGTGCCCAACCTATGATAGAACATTCCAAGCTCATATTGATCTGATCAGCCATAGTCAGACACACTGAAACTTCACTTTATCATGGTAATGTCATTTTCGTCCTCTTCCAAAGTGATGCATACATATGTACATACATACATGCATATATACATATATGTACACACATGCATATATATGCGTGTATGTATGTGTGTATACATTTATATGTATATATATATACATATATATGATGTTGCAATCTTGTCAAATCTATCTGAGAAACTCTCAACTTGGTACCAATTGGTACCATTGAATTCTCATCTTGCTCCCCTCTTATTCCCTTAATTTCTTCCGGGAGTTAGGCAACTTGGCTACACATCCAAGGAATACAAGTGAGTATGTTGCCTCAGTGCTACTTTTGACAAGTCATTGTGTCCTTATCTCAATATTTTTTTTTGCAGAATTTTGATTTAACATGTAAGCAAGCCCACATTGACTTTCTATTTCTATTTCTTTCTAGGATTTATTCCAATAGAATAGCATGTGATATAAACGAAGAGGTGTGTCATCAGTGCCCTGACATAGTGTGGAGAATTAGCTGATCTGTCAGAAGGAACTACATCGAAAAATAAAAATTACATCATCTCTGGACCTTATTTGAAGAATTTCAATTCCACAATTCTATTTTTAAGCTAAAATGTACATTGTGTGTCATCTAGATTTTTAAACTTTAATATTGTCAAGCTGGATAGATATGATTGTCCCCAACCATTTACTTCCTAGTCCTTCAGATAGAATTACTTTTTATATTGTACTATGCTATTAGGTGATGAGTTTCTTTTTTTATTCTGATTTTATTACTTTTCAAAGAATCCCTGTTTCTTCAGTCTTCAGGTTTGACGCACTTTTCTGACAGAATTTCAGTTTTAAACCAAGAAGTTCTCTCCCATAATTTGGTAGCTTCACTGGCAAAAAGAATAACCTTTTAAGAGTCAAATCTTCAATTTCATACTCATCATGCATGACTGGAAAATTAATCTGTAAGTGAGAGAATGGAGAAAAAATAAAACTGAAAACAAAAAGCAACATATAACCACCAGCTCTGTATGACTCACTATGTTACAAAATAATTATACCTGTCACATACTTTGTTTGAATGACTTGAAAATTCTAACTTTTCTTTAACAAAAATTAAATTCAAAGAAACCATCTGGTAGAATAAATAATGCTATATTTGGAGTTTTCCCTTTCATCCAAAAGGACAGTGGAGGCACTAGCCCCTATTTGCTACCTTTCCATTGTTTCAGAGTTCAACTAAGAATCTCACAGACCTACTGGGGCAAGTGAGTATGAAAGACAGTAACACTTTCTCACAACAAAAACAAATCTACCCTTACAAGAAATAGGTAAACAGATGTTCAGGAGAGTCTCTTCAAATGGATATATAAATATTCTCATAACATGGCTTATCATTGAAACTGTCATAACATTATTCCTTTCAATGTATTTCTGTTGCCTTTTATGAGCTGCCTTTCATCACCGTGTGATGTTGTCAAATGGCTTATTGCTCCCTGAAGTTGACTTTCCATCCTTTACTCATCCCCATGACTTCCACAGGTCATCCTCCAATATTTTAATGCACTCTTTTTTCATCTCTTCCTTTTCAAAGCTATAACTTCCTTTAATGCATAATCATTGGACTAATTCCCATAGAACATTTTTATTCCTTTATTTATTAATATTTTCTTCCTCCTCCTCAAATACACATGTCTACCTATTTACATAATATCTTCCCACTCCCATGCCTGCGAGTAGAAAGTAAACTCCTTAGGGACAAATAGTGTTCTTCATTTTCCCTTTTTGATTGAAATATTTATCAGGTTTTTTTTCTTATTATAGGAGGCTCTTGATAGTCCTTGGATTGCCTTGGACTAGACAAGTCACTATAACATGTTGGGGTAGGTTTTCCTGGAAACACATTTCCACCGAGATCCAACAATTACAGCTACAATGATCATAGCTAACATTTGTATGTGACCTACTATGTGCCAAACACTGTGCTAAATACTTTACAAAGATCATCTAATTTAATTCTTTTTTTATTTTTTTTAAAATTAAACTATTTCAAACCTTTAAAGAACAGTTAATTCCAATACTATATAGACTATTTTTGAAAATTGGGGAAGAAGGAGTCCTCCCAAATTCTTTCTATGATACAGATATGGTTTTGATACCCAAACCAGGAAGAGACAAAACAGAGAAAGAAAATTATAGACCATTTTCTCTAATTAATATAGATGAAAAAATTTTCAACAAGATTTTAGCAAAACGAATACAGCATCTTATCAAGAGAATAATACATTATGATCAGGTAGGTTTCATACCAGGAATGCAGGGCTGGTTCAATATTAGGAAAACTATTAGCATTATTGATTATATCAACAACAAAATTAACAAAAACCACATGATTATCTCAATAGATGCAGAAAAAGTTTTCGACAAAAAACAACACCCATTCCTATTAAAAACACTGGAGAGCATAGAAATAAAGGGAATTTTTCATAAAATAATAAGCAGCATCTACCTAAAACCTTCAGCAAGCATTATATGCAATGGGGATAAGCTAGATGCATTTCCAATAAGGTCAGGGGTGAAACAAGGATGTCCATTATCACCACTATTATTCAATATGGTACTAGAAATGTTAGCGGTAACAATTGGACAAGATAAAGAAATTGAAGGAATAAAAATAGCCAAAGAAGAAACTAAGTTATCACTCTTTGCAGATGATATGATTATATACTTAGAGAATCCCAGAGATTCATGTAAAAAACTACTTGAAATAATAAACAACTTTGGCAAAGTTGCAGGTTACAGAATAAACCCACACAAATCCTCTGCATTCCTGTATATTAGAAACAAAGTCCAACAGCAAGCGATAGAAAGAGAAATCCCATTTAAAGCCAGAGTAGACACCATAAAATACCTAGGAGTTTACCTGCCAAAACAAACCCAGGGATTGTATGAACACAATTACAAGACACTTTTTGCACAAATAAAGTCAGATTTAAGTAAGTGGAAAAATATCAGTTGTTCATGGGTAGGCCGAGCTAATATAATAAGAATGACAATTCTACCTAAATTAATCTACTTATTTAGTGCCATACCAATTAAACTATCAGATAATTATTTTCTAGAGCTGGATAAAATAATATCAAAATTCATTTGGAAAAACAAAAGATCCAGAATATCAAAGGGACTAATGAAAAGAAATGCTTGGGAAGGTGGCCTAGCACTACCAGACCTCAAATTGTATTATAAAGCAGCAATTATCAAAACCACTTGGTGTTGGCTAAGAAACAGAGGGAGGTAGACAAATGGAATAGACTTGGCACTCAAGACACAGTAGGCAAGGAATATAGCAACCTCCTGTTTGATAAACCCAAAGACCCCAGTTTCTGGGATAAGAACTCACTGTTTGACAAAAGTTGCTGGGAAAACTGGATTACAGTGTGGCAGAAACTAGGCATAGACCCATGCCTGACCCCGTACACAAGAATAAAGTCTAAATGGGTACATGATTTAGGTATAAAGATTGACACCATGAATAAACTGTAGAAGCAAGGAATAGTGTATTTATCAGATTTATGGAGAGGGGAAGAAATTTTTTCTAAAGAAACGATAGAAAGCATTATGAAATGCACGATGGATAATTTTGATTACTTTAAACTGAAAAGTTTTTGCACAATCAAACTCGCATCCAAAATTCAGAGGGATGTAGTAAATTGGGAAAACATTTTTACAGCTAAGCTCGGGAATAATGGCCTCATTTATAGAATATATAGAGAAATGACTCAAATATATAACCATACAAGTCATTCCCCAATTGATAAATGGTCAAAGGATATGAACAGGAAATTTTCAGGGGAAGAAATTAAAGATATCTATAATCATATGAAAAAGTGCTCTAAATCACTATTGATCAGAAAGATGTAAATCAAAACAACTCTGAGGTAGCACATCACACCTATAAGATTGGCAAACATGACAGAACAAGAAAATGATAAATGCTGGAGAGGATGTGGGAGAGTTGGAACATTAATTCATTGTTGGTGGAGCTGTGAGCTCATCCAACCATTCTAGAGAACGGTTTGGAACTATGCCCAAAGGGTTACAAAAATGTGCATACCCTTTGACCCAGCAATATTGCTACTAGGACTGTATCCCCAAGAGATTATTCAAAATGGGAAAGGGTCCCACGTGTACAAAAGTATTTATAGCAGCACTCTATGTGGTAGTCAAGAACTGGAAATCAAGGGGATGCCCATCAATTGGGGAATGGCTGAATAAATTATGGTATATGAATGTAATGGAGTACTATTGTGCCGTAAGAAATGATGAATAAGAAGACTTCAGGGAGGCCTGGAAGGACTTATATGATCTGATGCTGACCGAAAGGAGCAGAACCAGGAGAACTTTGTGCACAGCAACGACCACAGTGTGCGAGAGTTTTTTCTGGTAGACTTGGAAGTTTGTAATAACACAAGAACTTACTGGGAAAAAAAAATCCCAGTGACGGTTTTCTAAGGCAAAATGCCTTCCACACTCAGAGTAAGAAACATGCAAGTCATTTGCAGAATGTAGCATATCACGTTTGTGTGTGTATGGGTTTTTGATTTGTCATATGATTTCTTCCATTTATTTTAGTGCAACTACATAGCATGACTATAGTGAAAATGTGCTCAATAGGAAAGTATATGTAGAACCTATACAGAATTGTATGCTGTCATGGGGAGGGAGGGGGTTAGTGGGGGGAAGGTGTGGGGGGATAAAATCTTAATTTTGAGGAAATGATTGTAAAACGTTAAAAAATAATAAAATATAAAAATAATAACAATAAAATAATAATAAATAAATATTTAAATATTAAAGAAATTAAACTTTTTCATTTGTTTTCAATGTTCACAATCACTTCCATATATCTTAGACTTTTTTCACTTCCTCCCCTTCATTCCCCCCTCTCTTCACACTCCCTCCCTGAAAAAGTGTGCAATCTTATTTGAGTTCTACACTTACATTTCTATTAAATGCATGTTGTGTAGAAGAATAAAAATAAACAGGAGAAACCATAAAACAAAACAAAACAATACAAAATGTAACACAAAAGAAAATGATCTGTTTCTATCTGTGATCCAATTTCATAGTTTTTTTCTCTGGATGTGGGAGGCGTTTTGCCTCAAGAGTCGATTGGAAATATTTTTAAGTTCATGTATTGCAATGAAGTACTAAGTCTACCAGAAAAATTCCTTGCACGCTGTGGTTGCTGCTGTGTACAAAGTTCTACTGGTTGTGTTCCTTTCACTCAGTAACAGTTCAGAGAAGTCTTTCCAGTCCTCTCTGAAGTTTTCCTACTCATCATTTCTTATAGCACAATAGTATTCCATTGCATTCATATACCATAACTTGTTCAGTCATTCCCCAAATGATGGGTGTCCCTTTGATTTCCAGGTTTTGTCCACCACAAACAGAACTGCCATACATATTTTTATACACGTAGGACCCTTTCCCATTTCTATGATGTCTTTGGGATACAGTCCCAGAAGTGATATTGCTGGAACAAAGAGTATGCACTTTTTTGTAACCTTTTGCACAATAGTTCCAAGTTGCTCTCTAGAATGTTTAAATCAGCTCACAGCTCCATCAACAATGAATTAGTGTTTCAACTCTCCCACAACTTCTCCTACATTTATCATCTTCCTGTTTTGTCATGTTAGCAATCTGATAGGTGTGATGTGGTGTCTCAGAGTTGTTTTGATTTGCATCTCTCTAATGATTAATGATTTAGAGCATTTTTATATCACTGTAGATATCTTTAATTTCTTCCCCTGAAAACTGAGTGTGCATAACCTTTGACCATTTATCAATTGGGGAATTACTTGTATTCTTGCACATTAGACTCAGTTCTCTATATATTTTAGATGTGAGGCCTCTATCACAGACATTAGTTGCAAAAATTCTTTCCCAGTTTTCTGTTTCCCTCCTCATCTTGGTTGCATTGGGTTTGTTTGTGCAAAAACTTTTCAATTTAATGTAATAAAACTTTTCCATTTTGCACTTCATAATATTCTCTATCTCTTGTTTGATCACAAATTTCTACATTCTCCCTAAATCTGATAAATACACTACTCCTTGCTCCACTGATTTATTTATTTTATCAATCTTTGTACCTAGATCATGTACCCATTTGGACTTTAGTCTTGTGTATGATGTCAGGCATTGGTCTATGCCTAGTTTTTGCCACACTGTTATCTAGTTTTCCCAGCAATTTTTGTCAAATAGTGAGTTCTTATCCCAGAAGCTGAGGTCCTTAAGTTTATCAAACATTAGATTGCTATATTCATCGTCTACCCTGTCTTGACTGCCTAACCTATTCCATTGGTCTACCCCTGTGTTTCTTAGCCAGGACCAAGTGATTTTGATGATTGTTGCTTTATAATACAATTTGAGATCTGGTAGCGCTAGGCCACCTTCCCTAGCATCTCTTTTCACTAGTTCCCTTGATATTCTGAACCTTTCGTTTCTCCAGATGAATTTTGATGTTATTTTTTCTACCTGTAGAAAATAATTATCTGGTACTTTGATCTGTATGGCATTCAATAAGTAAATTAATTACGTAGAATTTTTATTTTTATTATATTAGCTAGGCCTACCCATGAGTAAATGATGATTTTATATATACTTACATCTGACTTTATTTGTGCAAAAAGTGTTTTATAAATGTGTTCATATAGTCCTTGAGTCTGTTTTGGCAGGTAGTCTCCCAGATACTTTATAGTGTCTACCATATCTTTAAATGGGATTTCTCTTTTTATCTCTTGTTATTGGACTTCGTTATCAATGTATAGAAATGCATACGATTTATCTGGGTTTCTTTTGTAACCTGCAACTTTGCTAAAGTTGTTTATTATTTCAAGTAGTTTTTTACTTGATTTTCTGGGGTTCTCTAAGTATACCATCATATCATCTGTAAATAGTCATAACTCAGTTTCTACTTTGCCTATTCTAATTACTTCAATTTCTTTTTCTTCTCCTATTGCTACGTTTAACATTTCTATTATGAAACTGAATAACAGTGGTGATAATGGACATCGTTGTTTCACCCCTGATCTTATTGGAAATACATCTAGCTTGCCTCCATTGCATATAATGCTTGTTGATGATTTTAGGTACATAATGCTTGTTATTTTATGAAAGTTCCATTTATTCCTATGCTATCCAGTGCTTTCAGTGGGAATGTGTGTTGTATTTTGTCAAAAGCTTTTTCAGCATCTCTTGAGATAATCATATGATTTCTGTTAGTTTTCTTGTTGATATGATCAATAATGCTAATAGTTTTCCTAATATTGTACCAACTCTGTGTACCTGATATAAATCATACCTGGTCATAATATATTATTCTCGTGATAAGCTGCTGTATTTTTTTGGCTAATGTTATTTAAAATTTTTTCATCTATGTTCATTAGAAATTGTTCTATAATTTTCTTTCTCTATTTTGGCTTTTCCTGGTTTAGGTATCAGAATCATATTTGTATCATAAAAAGAATTTGATAGGACTCCTTCTTCCCCAGTTTTCTCAAGTAATCTACATAGTATTGGAATCAACTGTTTTTTCAATGTTTGATAGAATTCACTTGTAAAACCATCTGACCCTGGATATTTTCTCCTAGGGAGGTCACTGATGGCTTGTTCAATTTCTTTTTCTGAAATAGAGCTATCTAAGTCCTCTTCTGTTAATTTGGGCATATATTTAAAAAAAATCATTCATGTCACTTAGATTGTTGAATTTATAGGCATACAGTTGAGCAAATTAATTTCTAATTATTTTTTTTAATTTCCTCCTCATTGGAGGTGAGTTCATCCATCTAATTTTTAATTATTGGTAATTTGGTTTCCTTTTTTCTTTTTTAAATCAAATTGACCAAAGCTTTATCAATTTTATTGCATTTTTCATAAAACGAACTCTTAGTTTTACTTATTAGTTCAATAGTTTTCTTAATTTCAATTTCATTAGTCCCTCCTTTGGTTTTCAGTATTTCGAATTTGGTATTTACTTGGGCATTTTCAATTTGTTCTTTTTCTACCTTTTTCAGCTGCATTCCCAATTTATTGATCTCCTTTTTTTATTCATGTAGACATAGAAACATATAAAACTTTCCCTGACAACTGCTTTTCCAGTATCTCATAATATTTGGTATGTTGACTCATTATTGTCATTCTCTTGAATGAAGTTGTTGATTGTTTCTATAGTTTGTTCTTTAACCCACTCATTCTTTAGGATTAGATTGTTTAGTTTCCCATTAATTTTTGTTATATATTTCCATGGCATTTAATTACACATAATTTTTATTGCATTATGATCTGAGAAGGATGCATTTACTCTCTCTGCCTTTCTGTACTGGATTGTGAATTTTTTTTTTTATGGCCTTTTACATGTTCAATTTTTGTATATGTGCTATGTACCACTGAGAAAAATGTATATTCCTTTCTACTCCATTCAATTTTCTCCAGAGATATATTTAACTTATCCAGAGTTTTATTCACCTTCTTAACTTCTTTATTGTTTATTTTAAGGTTAGATTTGTCAAGTTCAGAGAGGAAGAGGTTGAGATCCCCCACTAGTATAGTTTTGCTCTTTATTTCCTCCTGTAACTCCCTTAACTTCTCCTCTAAGAATTTGGGTGCTATACCACTTGAAGAATACATGCTTAGTAATGATGTTGCTTTATTGGGTATGGTATCTTTTAGCAGGATACAGTTTCCTTCCTTATCTCTTTTAATTACACCTATTTCTGCCTTTGTTTTGTCTGAGATTAGGACTGCTACCACTGCTTTTTTTTTTTTTACATCAGATGAAGCACAATATATTCTGCTCCTACCTTCTATTAACCTGTTTGTGTGTCCCCGTTTCAAATGTGTTTCTTGCAAACAACATATTGTAGAATTATTTTTGTAATACATTCTGCTATCCATCTCCATTTTATGGAAGAGTTCATTCCGTTCACATTCACAGTTATGATTAATATCTCTGTCTTTCCCACCATCCCTTTTTCCCCTGTTTATGCTTTTAGTTCTCCCTTCCCCCTTCTCTTCCACAATAGAGATTTAATTTTTGACCACTGCCTCACTTAATCTTCCCTCTCTTTTTTCACCCTCCCTCCTTTTTAATGCCCTTTCCCTTTCTACTTCTTCCCTCCCTTTTAGCCTCCCCTCCATTTTCCTTTCCCCTTCCCCTCCTACTCTCTGTAGAGCTAGATGTATTTCTATGCCTAACTGTATTTGTTGTCCCCTCCTTGAAACCCATCATATGAGAGTAACTCTCAAACAATATTCATCTCTCTCCCCTCTTTTCCTCTACAGTAATAAATTTTTGTGTCTCTTCTGGTAATGTAATTTACCTTTTTCTGCCTCCTCCTTTTTACATCTCCCATCACAATTTCTTTGCCCTCTTAAATCATATTTTTATCATTACATCATTTACTTTATACTGCTCCTTCGATCTATGTATATCTCTTTTATATATCATAATAAATATTCAATTCTCAATATTAACAATATCATCTTCCCTTACAGGGATATAGACAATTAGCCCATATATATCGAGTATCAAGTTTTTCTTTCCCTCTGTTTACCTTTTTATGGCTCTCTTGGGACCGCATTTGAAGATCGAATTTTCTATTGAGTTCTGGCCTTTTTGTCAGGAAGGTCCGGAAATCCTTTATTTCATTGAATATCCATCTCCTTGCCTGAAATATTATGCTCAACTTTGCTGGGCAATTGATCCTTGGTTGTAGTTCCGTTTCCTTTGCCTTATGGAATATCATATTCCAATTCCTTCACTCTTTTAATGTAGAAGTTTCAACGTCCTGAGTGATCCTGACTATAGCTCCTTGATATTTAAATGGTTTCTTTCTAGTTGCCTGCAGTAATTTCTTCTTCAGTTGATAGTTCTGGCATTTGGCAACTATATCTCTTGGTATTTTTAATTTGGGATCCCTTTCGGGAGGTGAACAGTGGATTCATTCGATGATTATTTTGGCCTCTGGTTCTAGGTCTTCTGGGCAATTTCTCTTGATGATTTCTTGAAAGATATTGTTCAGGCTCTTTTTTTCAGCATGACTTTCTGGTAGACCAATAATCCTTAGATTTTTCTCTCCTACATCTATTTTCCAGGTCAGTTGCTTTTCTAATTAGAAATTTTGCATTTTCTTCTATCTTTTCATTCTTTAGATTCTGTTTGATTGATCTCTTGGTATCTCATAGAGTCATTAGCTTCTACTTGTTCAATTTTAATTTTTATCAAATTGTTTTCTTCAGTTAACTTTTGCACCACCTTTTTCTTCTGTCTAATTGTTTTTCTTAAGGAGTTTTTCTCTTCACTTATGTTTTGTACTTCTTTTTCCATTTGTTCAATCTTCCTTTTAAATTTTTCTGTGATTTCTTTTTTTCACATTTTTAAAATCATTGGTCAGTTTTTCTTCTATTTCACTAATTTCGATTTTAAAATCCTTCCTGAGCTCTTCTAAGAATGATCTTTGTGCTTCAGACTAGTTCACTTTCCCTTCTGAGGTTTCAGATGGGAAAAGAGTGTCAATAATGACCACTTTGGTATTCATGTTTTGGTCCTTGTCCTACAGAAGGAGTCTATGGTCTTTTCTGCTTTTCTTCTCATTCATGATGGTCACCCTTTGACTGGTTTTTAAAGTAGATCTCTGCATTTGGGGCACAGGGGGCTCTGTCCCACAGTTCATGTACCTAAACTTGAGACTTTGTGTGTTATGGGCTCTGGTTCTTTTAGCTAGAAGCTAAAATGCTGCAGTTTACCTCATGTAGAGCTGCCTACTGTTGGAAAGCAGAGGACATGTGAAGTCTTTTAGGGTTTCCCAGAGTTACCCTTTAGCTTGCTCTGTTAAATGTGGAGGAGGCATGATCTGGCCATAGGAGATCCCCTATGCTGAGCTGAAGCATAGACAAGACCTGCAGTTGGTGAGCCATCTCTGCTAGTGTCTTCCCAATTCCCCTAGGGCTGAGGCATGCCTGGGGTCCTGGTGTTGGATGTTGTTGGCTTAACCCCCCCCCCCAACTTGGGACTCCAGATGTTCTCCAAATTTGATGAGTTGGGGCTGTCTGGGAAAGTTCTGGTACTGCACTGTTCCCTTTCAATCCCAGCAAGAGGCACCCTCCTTAGTGATTTTTCTAGTGTCACGGGCTAAGAGACTATTTACCCCTTCTGCTGCTCCCACTGTTCCAGGGTTTTTTTCCCAGGGAGATATTCTCTGGGCTCTTCAAGGTCAAGAAGTGAAGGGAGATAGCAATTACTGATCACTCTGCTATCTTGGATCCCAGAACCAGTATCTCATTTGATTCTTACACCAACCCTGGGATATAAGTGTTATTGATCTCCTCCCTTTAAAGATGGGAAAACTGAGACAAATAAAGATTTAGACACTTGCCTCAAATCACCCAGCTAGTACAACTCTGAGCCCAGACTTGAACTCTGATCTTCTTGACTCCAGGTACAGCACTCCATTCACTATATCACTCAGCTTTCACTTATGTTATTAGCATTCAGACCACTAATTTTTAGTAACTCTCATCTCTTTCACTTTCCAGAAACTGGGAAGGTCTGCAAGTGCAGATATAACCATAAATATTGTAATTTCATAGGAGATGATTGAGTCTTGGACTCAAACTTTAAAAAATGAATATGACTTGATTAATTCAGAAACACAAATGGCAATCTGATGTCACAAAGAATCAATTATCTATATGTCATTTACATTGAAGTATATTTCCCCCTTTACCTACATTCATAGGTAATTCTTGTAATTGATTGAAAGTAAGGTATTAGATGCAAATTCATCTCTGCCTTTGGTCTTTCCATCAAGTTACTGTATGTAGAAAATCTCTTATTTTCCACAGAGTAAGTAGCTTATAGGGAAAGCAGATCAATGCTTAACCTACCTGCTGAAACCTGTCCTCCATAAAGCAATTTTACAAACATAGTTTGTGAAACTGACAATTCTAAGTAATGCATTTTTATTAGGAAATTAAAAGGAGAAAATCCACATGCATTTTAATAAAACAAATTTATGCTCTCATTTTAAGGTTAAGTCTACTACAAGGATATATTGAAAAGGATTCATATGAATAATGCTCCTTTAAATCGTGTCAAATAAGTGGCAGGAACTAGTAAATATCTAAAATTCCCTCCCTTCCTGGCAACTTTTTATTTTACAACTCATTTCTGAGTTTAAAAACAATATTACATGGAAATAATATTCTCTTCCCTTTCCTGGCTTAGAAGTGATTATTCCCTTCCCTTTCTTTCCCTTCTCTTCCTTTCCCTTTCCTTCTCTTCTCTCACTCTAGAATGGCCTCTCTCTCTCTCTCTCTCTCATTATCACTATCACTTCCTCATGTGTATAAATTCACAGCATCACATCTATGAAATCATTTGCATTTGGGAGGGACAGCTGCTGAAGAAATAAATGCCTCTAAAAAGAAAATAAAAAATATTGTTCTACAACTTATCATTGCAATGATCACTGGAATCAGTGGTTGTGATCTGCCAATGGTCACAAAGTTAGTATGTGTTAAAATAGGATTTGAAACAAGGAGAATCTCTCTAATTCCCAAGTTTAGTTCATTACCAGTTTCCCATCCCATGGCCACAAACACATACATACATGTACACACATACATGTGTGTATGAATGTATGTACATTCAAATTCATATACATAGTATGTACTGGCCCAGTATTTGCCATTCTCTCCAGGTAATTTTAAATCTACACAGGGCCAGGGATGTCATCACCTTTCATTTCTACTATTACTCAGTGCATTCCCACCAACTTCCTCTCTCATCTCTTGCAGACTATGTTTCTTTTAATAGATTCCTGTTCTTTTCTCAATTCTGACTTTTAGCTCAAAGATAACAATAGTCTAATGGGACTGTGTGTTGGTTGACTTTAAAATAACAGAACAGTAGAGCCAAGATGGCAGAGTAGAAAGACTCACGTACGCTAGCTCCGAACCCACAGCCCATATATTTCCTGCAAGAAACACTCCCCACAAATCCTGGAGCACTGCAAGGTGCAAAGAAACACACTGGAAGAGATTTCCATTCCAGAGAGCCCTGGAGAGCAGTCCCCAAAGGTCCGTCACATTCTGGACAGCAGAGTCCACCCCTGCGCTGCCCTGGCCACGTGGCTCCAGAGGAGCAGATCTGAGCAGGCTTCAGGGATGGAATCTCCAGCGGCTGCGAAGGTCCCTCCACTCACAGGCGCTACAGGTCAGTGAGAGAGACGTCTGGGCTGGCCGCGAGGGGAGCGGGGCATCTCTGTGACTCAGGCCACCTCGGGAGGCAGTGGCAGAGGCAGCAGCAGAGGCAGTTGCAGAGGCAGCAGCAGACAGGACTCCCCGGGCAGGCAGGAGCTCCATTAACAACGGTCTCTGCATAAAGCCTAGGAGGTGTCTCTGCCATCACCCGCTCCATTACTGAAAGTCTCTGCATAAAGCCCCTGAGGGAACTGAGCCTGGGAGGTGGCCCTGCCCCCACCCAAGCACCAGAACTTAAGCTCCCATTGAATAGCAGCCACTCCTGCCCCTGAAAGTCCATTTGAATCTCAGACCCCAAGCAGTAGCTAGGCGGATCTAGGCAGAGGCAGACAGGAATCTCAGAAGGCAAGTAACTGACTGGGAAAATGCCCAGAAAAGGGAAGAAAAATAAGACTATAGAAAGCTACTTTGATGGGGTACAGATGTTCCCATCTTTCAATTCTGATGATGAAGAACTATTCTTACCATCAGGGAAACATGTGGAGGTCGGGGCCTTTATATCCCAGACATCCCAGGTGGATGTCCAGTGGGCTCAGGCCATGGAAGAGCTCAAAAAGAATTTTAAAAATCAAGTTAGAGAGGTGGAGAAAAAACTGGGAAGAGAAATGAGAGAGATGCAAGAAAAGCATGAAAAACGGGTCAATACCTTGCTAAAGGAGACCCAAAAAAAATGCTGAAGAAAATAACACCTTGAAATATAGGCTCACTCAATTGGCAAAAGAGGTTCAAAAATCCAATGAGGAGAAGAATTAGCCAAATGGAAAAAGAGGTTCAAAAACTCACTGAAGGTAATAGTTCTCTCAAAATTAGAATGGAAGAGATGGAGTCTAATGACTTTCTGAGAAACCAAGAAATCACAAAACAAAACCAAAAGAATGAAAAAATGGAAGAGAATATCAAATATCTCATTGGAAAAACAACTGACCTGGAAAATAGATCCAGGAGAGACAATTTAAAAACTATGGAACTACCTGAAAGTCATGATCAAAAAATGAGCCTAGACATCATCTTCCATGAAAATGTCGAGGAAAACTGCCCTGATATTCTTGAACCAGAGGGCAAAATAAGTATTGAAAGAATCCATCAACCACCACCTGAAAGAGATCCAAAAAGAAAACCTCCTGGGAACATTGTGGCCAAATTCCAGAATTCCCAGGTCAAGGAGAAAATCTTCCAAGCAGCTAGAAAGAAACAATTCCAGTATTGTGGAAATACAGTCAGGATAACACAAGATCTAGCAGCTTCTACATTAAGAGATCAAAGGGCATGGAATAGGATATACCAGAAGTCAAAAGAACTAGGACTCAAACCAAGAATCACCTACCCACCAAAACTGAGTATAATACTTCAGGGGAAAATATGGTCTTTCAATGAAACAGACGACCTTCAAGCATTCTTGATGAAAAGACCAGAGTGGAAAAGAAAATTTGACTTTCAAAAACAAGAATGAGAAGAAGCATAAAAAATTAAACAGTAAAGAGAAGTCATAAGGGATTTACCAAAAGTGAACTGTTTACGTTCCTACATGGAAAGACAATATTTGTAACTCTTAAAACTTTTCAGTATTTGGGTAGTTGGTGGGACCACACATACATATATACACCCACACATACATGCGTGCATGCACACACACATACACACATGCACGCACATACAGTGATAGAGAGCACAGAGTGAATTGAATAGGATGGGACCATATCTTAAAAGAAATTAGGGTAAATGGTGAGAGAGAAACGTAATGGGAGGAGAGATTGTGAAATGGAATGGGGTAAATTATATCTCTTTCAAGAGGCAAGCAGGATACTTTTTAGTGGAGGGAAAAAGAGGAGAGCTGAGAAAAAAACAAGAAGTTTACCCTCATCACATTCGACTAAAGGAAGGAATAAAATACACACTCATTTTGGTATGAAAACCTATCTTACAATACAGGAAAGTGGGGGAGAAGGAGATAAGCAGGGTGGGGGGATGTTGGAAGGGAGGGCAATGGGAGGAGGGAGCAATTTCAAGTCAACACTCTTGTGGAGGGACAGGGTCAAAGGACAGAATAGAAATAATGGGGGGCCGGATAGGATGGAGGGAAATACAGTTAGTCTTACACAACATGACTATTATCAAAGTCATTTGCAAAACTACACAGATAGGGCCTATATTGAATTTCCTGCCTTCCCAAAGGGAACGGGTGGGGAGAGAGGGATGGGGAGAATTTGGAACTCAAAGGTTTAGGAACAACTGTTTAGTATTGTTGTTGCTACTAGAAAATAAGAAATACAGTTAATGGGGAATAGAAAGTCATCTGGTCCTACAGGACAAGAGAGAAGATGGGGACAAGAGGAGGGAGGGATGATAGAAGAGTGGCCTGATTGGTGATAGGGAAAATTCGATTGCTCGCTGTATTGGGCTGGGGGGAGGGGAAAAAAGGGGAGAATATTTGGGACCCAAAATTTTGTGAAAATGAATGTAAAAAGTTAAATAAATACATTTTTATTAAAGAATAAAATAACAGAACAGTCAGTTATCAAAAATCTTTTACACAGGGTTCTCCTTATACTGGGTATTTTGGGAATTACCAGCCTCATTTCATCTCAACACTTCATTGACTTCCTAGAAATCCACTTACCTCAAATCTTTGGAGTGAGGCAAATACTACGAGCTTACTTCAGATATTTATTGTAAAGGAAGCTTTAAATAGATTGTTAATTCCTTCATCAATCTAGCAAGCAAGCAATCAGGAAATACTTATCAAGAAGTTACTATGTCTAAGGCTTTGAGTGTACAAAGATAAAAAGTAAACAACTCCAGCCCTCAGGGTGCTTACATGCTATCTGGTTAATATTTGTCCTCTTCGCAATGTAGGAACAACCATATTGAAAGGTAGAGTACTTGTAAGGGCCCAAGAATATAGTTCCCTTTAACTTCATGGGTCTATTTAAAAGAAATTGCATCTTAACCTTGACAATAATTTTAGAAGTAAAATTAAAAAAAAAGGTCCTTGGTGTTTAAGAAAATTTTTACCTTTCTTCTTAATAACTGAAACAGAACTGCAGTTATTGTAGAATAAAAATAAATTAACATGCACATAGTGGTATAAGGTTTTCAAAGTGCCTTACATATATTATTTTATTTGTAATCTCAAATAATCTTGGGAGCTAGGAGACAAAAATGTTACCTCCATTTTATAGGTCAACCAGAACAAATTGAAATTTAATAAACCAAGTTGCTCAAAATTAGTGGAAATATTGTGGAAACTCAGGTTTCCTAATTTAATACATAACATCCTCTCTTGTCACATTGGAATCATTGTGTATCATTGAGAAAGTGAAAACCAAATATCAGCTTGTATTCTTCATTGATATTCATATAAAACAAAATAATCTAGAGCAGATCTACACAATGGTCAATGGGTGACCTCTTGAAGATCAGTACAGTGTGATAGGGCTTTGTGTCATCCAGGAATCTTTTTCTTATAATAAAAATATCTTAACAATCCAAAAATACAAAAAAGAATAAAGTGATATCCTGTGAAAAATTCACCAAATCTTCAGGAAAACAAAAAAAATGCAGGTTTTTTAACCTTTCATTAGAGAAAAGGAAAAGAAAAAAATAACTATGAAATCAAAGAAATGCATTACAAATAAAGTAAAAATAAGTAAAAAATAAATATTAGCAATAAAATTAACTTAGAAGTTCCAAAAGCCATCACATCTAATTTAACAAAGAAAAACTTTCAATTTTATCAATTGTGAAACACTCTCTGATTGGTTATGAACACTTCTCCTATACATAGACCTGAAAAATAATTTCCTCTATGCTCTTCAAAATTGATTTATCATCCTTTATCTGTAAATAGTGTTCCCATTTTGAGCTTATTCAATATATCATGTGAAATTTTGGCCTATATCAAATTTCTCTTAAACTACTTCGCATGTTTTCAGGCAGTTTTTGTCAAATAGTGAGATCTTGTTCCAATAGCCAGCCTCTTTGGGTTATCAAATACTAGGCTACCAGTATTCTTTTTCTATATAACTATATGTAACTATATATCTTGCACATATTTCATCTATATATTTAAGTCTATCTTGTACCCATGTATTTTCTATATCTATCTTGCACCTGATGATTATCACTTAACAATATAATTTGAGATCTGTTGTTACTAGGTCCTTTGCCCTTTTTGGTTTTTTTTGAAAATTAACTTGACTGTCAAAAATAAATATCATAGTAATTGTAGGAGATTTTTAATGTTACTCCCTCAGAACTAGATAATTCAAACAGAATGATAAAAGCAAAAAATACAGAATTTCACAAATCCTTGAATAAATAAGAGATATTACACTTACTTTATATTCTCAGTACCACATATCATTTTTGTAAAGTGTGGTCATGTATTAGTACACAGAGAAATTAAAAACAAAAGTTTAAAAGTAGAAATGTTAATATAGACTTTATAGAACAGAAACCTAAAAAAAAATACCTATCTCTTGGAGCATAAATAACATAAAGGAAGCTAATTGGATATTTAATAATTAAGTGTTAAATTATGAATCAATGAACACATCAGAGGAAATTTATAATTATAGGAATGAAAATTATATTTTCACACAGAAATTTCGCACAGAATTCCAAAAGTTATGGGATGTGACTCAAATATTTCTAAGAGTAAAAAAATCTGTAAAATTCAGAGATTAAAAAAATAGAAAGGAATCCAACTCTGAATAGAATAAAGGGAAATTTTAAATTAAAGGAAATATTAACTAGCAACAAAAAAGATATAGAATTGATGAAAGAAAAAAATTAATAGCTGGATATTTGAAAAGAATAAATTAAATCAGTGCATTTTTAGTCAACCAAATTAAAAAAAAAAAGAGGTGGAAAGAAAAAAAGTCAAAAATTAAAAGTACAACCGGACTATTTGCGTGCATATGTATGTATATTGTGTGCATATTTAAAAAGTACAAAGCAGAGCTATATGGTAATGTACCTAAGCATCTAAAAGAATTAGAGAAATAACCTTAATATATAAAGTACTCAAACAATTAGAAAACTAAAGAAACATCTTATATAGTTCAATCTCAAAAGAGGACATCAAAATTGTTTTAACAGAACTGACAAAGAAATGAGAGGGAGACTCCTGGGGTTCCTGGAAAATGCTATCAAGCATTTAGATATATTTCATGAAGAATTCTATCAAATAATGAGAAAATAAATACCCATACTGCACAAAAAATTTAGAAAGAGAGCATCATACCATACTCTTTTTAAAGAAAATTATAAAGAAATATCAATAATGAATATGGACTTAGCAATTTTAAATAACATCCTGATCTTTATCTCCCCAAAATAGGCACTTCATACTTTAAAATTTTTATCATAATCAAGTTTGACTTATACTATGATGACAAGATAGATTAAAATGAAGAAAATAACCAATGTAATAAGCCATATTACAATAAAATATGCTTCAAAAATTACAAGATTTTCTCAGTGTGTGCAGAAAAATTATTTAACAAAATTTTATACTCATGGTTAAAAAATGAAAACCTTGAAAAAAGTTTAGTAAACAAGGGATATATATGTATGTGTGTAAAGACATGAACATATAATACACATATAGATATAAAATACTATAATGCTATGTTATATACTTTTTATTTAATGCTATACTGTATTTTTGTTGTATTCTATATCATGTAATCATAAAATGATATTATATGATTGTATGCTATTACATAATAGGTAGTATTATTACACATATTGTATAAACATACATAGCAGGTCTTCAGATTAAGCTGAAAGAACAGTAGGACTTAATAGCCATAATAGCCAGAAGATCATAATACTCATGAATTTTTCTCCCTTGCAGTGTAGTAGAACCCAATTCTAAAATAAGCACATAGTCAAGAATCATCCTATAAAATTGGAAACAACAACAAAAAGAATCTGGGAGGTGAGGAATTTGCTCCGGTGACAGACTAACCAAAGAAAGCCAAAGAAAGATTTTTTTTTAAGGAAAAATAATTTAAAAAATCAAATAAGAGCATTTTGAAGGAAAATTAAATGAATTTCAGGAGTATAAAGAATGTAAAACTCTACTAGTCAGGCATATCATTTTACAGGTATCTAAGAATAAAATAATGAAGAAAGAAATTAAGGAGATTAACAAAATCTTAGAAAAAAAAGATGTACTATACCTTTGTAGAATACTGGAGAAGGAATGTAATGCATATAATGAGAAAAATATAATGAATATAATCAAATATATTTTTATCTGAAATGCATAGCATCTTTGCACATATTAGGGTATATTTAGGGCATAAAATCTTCATAAGCAAATGCAGAAAAATAGAAATATTGAATATACCTCATTTGGACCACAATGTAATAATATTGCTTTCATTACATAAACTTTGAAAATTAAATAAAAATTAGTTTGAAATTAAAGACACTAAGCCTGGAAAAGGGGATCAAAGAACACATTGCAGAAATAATCAATAATTTCATTAAAGGTAATGACAAAAATGAGACAATATAACAAAACTTGTAGGATACCATGAAAGTAGTTCTTAGGGAAAATATGAAATATATATCCAAATCAATAAAATATAAAAATTACAGATCAAGGAATTCCATATGCAACTAAAAATCCCAAACAAAAGGAAATTCTGAAATTCCAAAGAGATGAATAAAATTTGAGAGCAAAAACCAAGGAAGTGATGAATAAAATTAAGGAGCTGTTTATTTTTTTAATACAACAAATAAACCATTGGCTAATTTGATTTAAAAAAGAAATAAGAAAATCAAATTTCTGTAACAAAAATGAATCAGGTAAATGTCTCGCCAATTAAGATGAAATTAATGCAATTATTTGGAGCTCTTCTACCCAATTATATGCAAATAAAGTGACAACCTAAATGGAAATGATGGATATTTACAAAAAAATAGAAACTGCTCAGATTAAACAAAGAGAAAAGAGAATACTCAAATAATACTGTCTTAGATATAGACATTAAACAAGCCACATATTTGCTCCCAAAGGGGAAAAAACACAGAATCAGGTGAATTAATTACTGATCTACAAAATTTAAAGAACAATTTGTTCCAATATTATATAAAGTGTTTGAAAAAAATGGGAAAAAGTCATACCAAATTCCTTTTATGACAGAAAAAAGATTGATATCTAAACCAGGAGGATGAAATATAGAGAAAAAGTAGATCAAATAGAATATAGAACAAATTTTTTTTAATGTTGAAGCTAATTGAATAAATTAATGGGTGAATGAATAAATAAATGAGAGATTATTGCAATATATCACACAAATATATGACTATAACCAGGCACAAGAAGACAAGGATTTTTCAATATTAGGAAATCTATAAGCATGCTTGACCATATCAATTACAAAACACCAAAAATCCTTTGGTTATGTCAATAGATTCAGATTTTTTTTAATGAATGACAATACTGATCTCTATTAAAAACATTAGGAAGCTTAGCAATAAGTGGAGTTTTTCTTGAAAATAATAAGTATCCATCTAAAACCAAGAGTAAGAATCATTCTAATGTTGACAAACTGTAAGCCTTCTAATAAGATCCGGAGTGAAGCATGGATGTCCATTATCACCACTATTATTCAATAGTATACTACAAATGCAGGATACATTAAAAAAGAAATTAAAATAATAAGCACGGGTAACAAGGAAACCAAACTGACTTTTTCCAGATTGAATAAGAGTATACTTAGCAAATCTTCCAAAGTCAACTGTAAAAAAGGAATCAAAACAATGATAAACTTTAGCAAATTTTCAAGATATAAAATAAACCCTCACAAACCATCATCACTTATATATACATTACCACCAAACTAAGAGATACAAAAGAAATTATATTTGTTCAGAGTCTAAAATAATTTGGAGTTTACATGCCACAACAAAGCAATTATATGAAGTCATTTAAAATGCACTGTATATATAAATAAAAATAAATGTAAGTAATTGAATAAATATTAATTGCTTATGTATAGGTAGTGGAAATATAACAAAAATAATAAGACTAACTAAATTAAGTTATCATTTCTTTTCCATAAAAGAAAACTAGTGAACAGTTACTTTATAGGCATAAACATTAAGGGAAAATAATGATCACAAAATTCATGAGGTAGAAAAAAAGTCAAGATTATCAACATAGTCAAAAAAATACAAAAGCTAGGGAAGAAAGCCTAGCATGAATAGATCTCAAACTATATTATAAAATGATAGTCATCAAAGCAATTTGGTACTGAATAAGAAAAGAAGTGGTTGATCTATGGAATACAAATGGTAAAAATATATAGAAAGAAATGTGTACTGTATCCCTATATTTGATAAATCTAAGGATTCCAGCTGTTGGGGAAGATCTCATTGAAAAAAAATAATTGCTTGGCAAACTGAAAAGTTGTCTAACAGAAGCTTGGCATAGACCAAAATTTCACATGATATAGTAGGTAAGCTCAAAATGGGCACATGAATTAGACTTAAAGGGTGACTTCATGACAATTTAGGGGAATATGAAAAAAGTATCTTTCAGTTTTACGTAAAGGGGAAGAGTTCATGACCAAACAAGGGAAAGTGTTTTATGAGAGGTAAAATTGATAATTTTGATTAAATAAAATTGAACAAAAAGATGTGCAAACAAAACTTACTTAAAATTAAGAGGAAAGCAGGAAACATAAAAATTAATATGTTCCTCTAATGAAGGTCTAATTTCCCAAATACATAGGGAGCTGAGGCAAATTTATTTAAAAAAACAAAAAACTAGGACCTTCACTACAGTTGATAAATAGTAAAGGATATTAAACAAGCAGGTTTTTAGAGTGTGAAATCAAAACTATCAATAGTCATACAGAAATATTTTCCAAGATTATCAATAATTAGAGAAATACAAATTAATATAACTCTGTGGTACTACTTCATACTCATCAGATTGGATAGAACAATAGAAAAAGAAAAATGACAAATTCTAGAGAGTTGTGAAAATGCTACATAGCATAGTAGATAAAGCACTGGGCCTGGAGTCAGAAAGACACATCTTCAGGAGTTCCAATCCACCCTCAAACAATTACTAGCTGACCAAGTCATTTAACTCTTTTGTCAGTTTCCTCATCTGTAAAATGAGCCGGAGAATGAAATGACAAAGACCTCAAATATCCTTGCCAAGAAAATCTCAAATGCATCATGAAGAATTGGATGTGACTTCAATGACTGAATAATAACAGCAGCAATGCACTGTGGGTTGAGCTGTTGAATAGTCCAACCATTCTGAGGAAGAATTTGGCACTCAGCCCAAAGAGATATAAAACTTCACATTTTCTGAGCAAGCAAGACCACTGCAAGGGTGAAATTGCAAGCACATCAAAGTAAAAGAGGAGGAAAAAAAGACCTATGTGTCAAAAATATTTATGAAGTTTTTATGATGGCAAAGTATTGGGTTTGAGGGGATAAAAAAGTTGTAGTAAGTGGCTGAGATAGAAAATTCTACTTTAAGAAATGATGAAAGGGATGGTTTCAGTCACATACAGGGAAGATTTCTATGAACTGATAAAAAGTGAGATGAGAAGAACTAGGAGAAAAATATACACAGCAACAGCAGTATTGTAAAAATAATCAGTTATGAAAGAGTTAATAACTTTGATCAATATAATGATCCACCTTAACTCCAAAGGGCTAATGATGAAAAATGCTAACCCTTTCTAGATGGAGAAGTGATGAATTCAAAGTGTAAACTAATGCAAATTTTCCTTTTTTGTCTTTTTTTTTCAGAATGTGATTAATGTAGAAACCTAATTTTTCATGACTCTACATTTGTAATGGGTTTTGTTTTTCTTTCCATCTCAATAGATTTAGGAGAAGTCCATGGAGATAAAGATTTTTGAACTTTAAATAAATTTTAGAAAATGAAAATCAAATAATTCCAAGGTTTCACATTACAGACCGAGTATGATAAAATTGACAAAATAAAAGAATAGTCAGATTTTGAGTAGTTGCTGAAAGACAGGCACAGTAAGGCACTCTTTGTAGACTTGTGACTTGGCACAAAACTTCAGGGAAGCAATTTTCAATTATGCATCTGTAGATACTAATATTAACAAGACAATGATTCTATTGATAGTAATATACTCCAAGGAGGTCGATAACATTTAAAAGAAAGGCTCCATATTACTCCCAAATATTTATTAAAATACATTTTTTTTGTGGTAGAAAAGAACAGGAAAAAAATGGTGACATCCATTTACTAGAGAGTTCCTCAATGAATTATTGTAACTGAATACAGTAAAATATTACTATGCTGTAAAAAACAGTGAACATATGGGGTAAAGTCAAGATGGCAGAGTGGAAAGACACACATACTCTAGTTCTTCCCCTACAGCCTATAAAAGACATGTAGAAAATGACTCTCAACAAATTCTAGAGCAGCAGAAGCCACAGAATGACAGAGTGAAAGACATTTCCAGGCACAGATAATCTGGAAGGCTGATAGCAAAGGCCTATCACATGGGATGTGGATCAGAGCCCAGCACTGGCCCAGGCACCGGGAGGAACAGGACCAGAACAGACCTCCAGGGCAGAATCCCCAGCAGAAGAGGAGGGCCTCAGATCCCTCAATCCACAAGCACCAAAGAAAGCTTCAAAGGTCAGTAAGAGGGATTTTCCAGCTGGGTAAGAGGGGAGCAAGGTCACCCCCTGGCACTAGTCCCAGGCAGTACCAACAGTATCAGTCACAGTAGCAGTGGCATCAGTGGTGGCTGCAACAACAATGTTCATCTGTGAAGTACTTTACCTAAAGCTGCTGGGGGAATTGAGAAGCTGATCTAATCTCAGAGAGGACTGGTAGCCCTGCCCTTCCCCTAAAGCTCCTGAGGAAATCAAGTAGCTGATTAGAATCTTAGCCCTGAGCACTGCCCTGGAGTAAGGAGGAGCACTAGGACCTCCTCTTCATAAGGATTCAGAATTCAAGTAACTGGCTGGGAAAATGCCCAAAACAGGGGAAAAAATAAGATTTTAGAAGGTTGCTTTCTTGGTGAACAGGTATTTCCTTCTATCCTTTCAGATGAGGAAGAAAAATGCATACTGTCAGAGGAAATCAAGGATTCTGCATCCAGTACCTTCAAAATAAATATGTGATGGTCTAAGTGAATAGAAGAGCTTGAAAAGTGAGTCAACAGATCACTTAAAGGAGACCCCAAAAAATGCTGAAGAAAATAACACCTTTAAAAATAGTCTAACTCAATTGGCAAAAGAGGTCCAAAAAGCCAATGAGGCGAAGAAGGCTTCAAAAAGCAGAATTAGTCAAATGGAAAAGGAGGTTCAAAAGCTCACTGAAGAAAACAGTTCTTTAAAAATGAGAGTGGAGCAGACTGAAGCTAATGACTTTATGAGAAACCAAGAAATTACAAAACAAAACCAAAAGAATGAAAAAATAGAAGATAATGTGAAATATGTCATTGGGAAATCAATGGACCTGAAAAAGAGATCCAGGAGAGACAATTAAAAATTATGGGACTACCTGAAAACCATGATCAAAACTAGCCTACACATCATCTTTCATGAAATTATCAAAGAAAACTGCCCTTATATTTTAGAACCAGATGGCAAAATGAATATTGAAAGAATCCACTGATCACCTCCTGAAAGAGACCTGAAAGGTGAAACTCCTTGGAATATTGTAGCCAAATTTCAGAGTTCCCAGGTCAAGGAGAAAATAATTGCAAGCAGCTAGAAAGAAAAAATTTGAGTATTATGGAAATTCAATATGATAACGCAGAATCTGGCAGCTTCTACATTAAGGGATTGAATGGCTTGGAATGGGATATTCCAGAAGTCAAAGGAACTGAGATTAAAACCAAGAATTATCTACCCAGAAAAACTGAATATAATACTTCAGCAGAAAAAATGGTCATTCAATGATATAGAGGACTTTAAAGCATTCTTGATGAAAAGGCCAGAACTGAAGAGAAAATCTGACTTTCAAACACAAGAATCAAGAGAAGTATGAAATGGTAAACAGGAAAGAGGGACTTTATGAAGCTGAACTGTTTACATTCCTGCATGGAAACACAATATTTGTAACTCTTGAGACTTTTCTTAGTATTTGAGTAGGTGGAGGGATTATACACACACACAAACACACACACACACACACACACACAGAGAGCACAGAGAGAAGTTGGAATTCAAAGCATTAGAAAGGAATGCATGTAACTGGGAAATAAGAAGTACAGGTAATGGGGTATAGAAATATATCTTGTCCTACAAGAAAATAGAAAAGATAGGACTAAGAGAAGGGAGGGCACATTGAGGTAAGGGGTAATCAGAATGCAAGATGTTATGGGGTGGGGGGAGGGGAGAGATGGGGAGAAAAATTGGAACTCAAAATTTTGTGGAAATGAATGTGAAAATCTAAAAATAAATAAACATTTTAAAAAAAGAAACAGTGAATATGATAAATAGATAGGCATGGAAAGACTTACAGGAATAGATACAAAGCAGAGTAAGCAGTGCCACAAATATATAGTGCGTGAATATATATATATATATATATATATATATATATATATATATATATATAAAACAATTTCAACAATGTATTTAGAAAAACAAGTACAATACAATTGAAATATTATGAGATATTTTAAAATTATTAAAGAGCCAGAGATATTGCTTAATGTCTTTGGGACCAAGATAATTCTTTACAATTTCACAATGTGTGACTGTACACAAACACAGAAATACATGATTGTATATAATATAACACAACATAATGTAATGTGATGTGATTTGATATAACATGATGTCATATAATATTACATCATATCTTGTCTAACATTATATAATGTAATGCAATATAACAGCATAACATAGTATTACATATCAATTATTTTATTATGTCATATGTCATACCATTTCATATCATATTAATTACACTACTGCCATACTGTGCTATATTATATTTATTTCATATTATGCTATACTATACTATATTATTTTTGTAATACAATATACCATATATTACATATCGCTGTGCACTTGTGTTGAATATTGATATAAAGATTATTATTTTAAGATCAGTAGTCAGTTTCAATCTATTTTTTTAAATTTCCCATCTATTATCTTTTCTGCTCTGTGAGTTTGAGTATACATATCAAAAGTAAGAAATTTGGACTGTAATGTTAACATCCAGATTATTTGCAATATTACTCAAATGCTTAGCATAAAGGATACAACTTGTGAATTCTTTTTATTTTAATGTCAAGAGTGTGAAAAATTCCAACTCATGATTTCTTTTCCTTTAGAGAATTATGTATAGTTACCACATTTATTAAGTTGCAAACATCCATCAAGAATTTATTATATGCCAGTCAATATCTCTCCCTCCTCAAGGTGCTGTCCCTCATACAACAAAAAATAAACTGAACTCTCTTTTCATTTTGGAGAGGCAGCTTGGGGAAAAGACCTCTGTCTTTTCAGTAAAGGAAAAAGGCAAAATACAGAATTCTTCACAACGGAGGGGACCCTTCTTACATAACTATTTCCATGGAAACCAGAATCTGATCAAGCCAACTGAACATTCTTTCCGAATCCATTGCCTTCTTCTTCTTGAGATTCATTAGGAATACAAGTGTTCTTTTATCTGACAGCCAGTCAGCTCAAATGGATTCTCAATGAGTTTTCATTTTTTTCTAGATATCTTAATGCAAAAGACGAATGTTGTTAACCATGAGAACATTTTATTTTGTTTTTCATTCTGCTATTACATTGTCTACCCCCTGCCAATTATCCTGTCTTTCGTGATGTATATGGATGCAAACATAAAAGAAAAATCTGTTTCTCAAAACAATCTTTGTATACCAAAAATGATAACCTGTCCCCGTGTATTTTGCAGAGAAATTCAACAGTCTTTTTTTCAAATAAGATTTTAGAAAGATAAGAAACAGATGTGTACTTAGGTAGAAGCAACCAGAGCAATTTATTTACCAAAGTTTCAGAGAAAGGTCCCTATGCAGAGTCCACATTTCCATTTTTGTATAAGACCTAGAACTGAGACCATTCAATATCTGCCATTTGTTTAAAACCTCCTTGGTGAAAGAATTCACCTTAATTTCTTTGTATCAAATCCCATTATTGAAGAATAGGTCTAGTATTTAAGTAAGCATTTATTTTCCTCCTTATTACTTAGGAGCAATACAAGAATGTTGCAAAATTTGCAATTGTGTATCTCAGCCCTCCACTGGACTAGATGAAGTTCATCAAAAAGACAGTATTGAGTAGGATGATACCACAGGAGACTTTGCCATAATACAAATGCAAAGAGTTATAAAATTACTTAGCCAAATTCACACAGTAATCTTCAGGGTCATAATTACTACTTGGATCATTAACAATTAGCAATTACTATTTGCATGATCAGAAATTAGCCTTGGCCCCTATTAACTCTCCAAATAATAATTTGGGGTTACAAAACATTTTAATAAATAGTTTGGTCTCTTGTTATTTCTCTCAGGGCCTCAGATTCCTCACATAGAAGAGGAGAAATTTGAACTCAATATTAATTAGTAAGTACTACTAAATTCTAAGGCCTTTATGAAAAATCTAGTGAAATATGTAGCTTTTTTTTAACTTCTAGAAGAGAGTACAAAACTTTTAACTGTTCATTTCTCATTTGCTGTCTAGAAATCAGACATAAGAGAAATCTATACAAACTTTAGAAACCCATTTTAATTTATGTATCAACCATTATTTAGTTTTGCAAAGTCGTACCTTAGGAAATTAGAAGCTACAAATCTAGGTTTGACAAATTGTCCTGACTTTGTGAAGTTTGCAGAGAAGTCTGCTTAGTCTTTTTTGTATTTCCTGTTTTGTTAATTTAAAAGGAAAAAAGGAAGGAAGAAGAGAGAAAGAGACAGAGAGAGAAAGGAGGGAGGGAAGGAGGGAGGGAGGAAGAAAGTCAAAAAAGAAAGAAGGAAGGAAGGAAGGAAGGAAGGAAGGAAGGAAGGAAGGAAGGAAGGAAGGAAGGAAGGAAGGAAGGAAGGAAGGAAACTGTTGACCTACATCTGTGGGATAGAGAGATGGATATTTAACAATGTGGTTAGAAAAATGTTTTGCAAATAGAAAAGTTTTATTTAAATGATGATTATAATAGCTCTCTACTGGAGAAGGATCATAGTAATACAAATTCCTGGGTCAAAGAATACCCTTCAACAGGCTTAGAAACAAGTTGCATTAGGGCTTTCAAGACAGAATATAGCTCTTATATCGAATTAGGCCTTAAGTAGAAAGTAATCAGAAATATTCTAGATTCATCCTGAAATTTATGTGAGCTCAAAAATTACTGGTAATGTAAAAAAGATTCAGATTTATGAAGCTATTTAAGATACCTGAGTCAAATCTCAATACTACCCTTATTTTCCTTGTCATCCAGAGACAGAGAGTCTTTTAGTTGTTTATAGTTTACAGTTTTATAAAAGGAGCAAAGGAATGGGTCATACTTTGTCCTCCTGCAGTGTAGCATAGTTATCCTTCCCACCCCTATGTTGATCTCATTGTCATACATATTTTGTTTCATTCTCTTTAAGAGAGGTGAGGTTGGGAGTCTTTTCTCTGCCCTTTGCTCAAGTATCAATCAGCTGTGTTCCCATTTTTATGGACGCAGTGACTTACAACTCATTTCCATTTATGCACTTATTATCAGATTATTTTTTCCCCAGAAATGTATATCCTTCAAAGTGATGCAAATAACAAATATTAAACATTTATACCTAATATTTAGAGGTTGCAATGCCCTTACCTCCATATTTTTGGAGTAGAAAATAGAAATACAATTTTTTTTCTGTTACTACATAGCACTGGACCCACCAAGTTTATCCTCAAAGGTGCCATTGTTGCTGGCTTTTATTGAACTGGATGTAACTCCTTGCCTGGATTTCTGTATTTCTAAGTCCAGATCTGTGTAGTGTATGTTCCCATCTCAAATTTAGTATTCTATTGCCTCTACCTAGAACAGAAAAGAAAAAAAAATGGAATGGCCAAAGGACTAGGCCTTATTTTTGAAAAGTGATTTGTCACCTAGGGATGGAGGGGAAGAAACTCCAAGATCTTCCCCCTTTACCACATAGTGTGTCAATGAATGACTTTCACCATAAAAATAAACATAACAAATTCTTGGCATCTCTGAGTCAGTCCTTTTTAAAGACAGCAAGAATTATGGCTACACAAACAATAAAATGAAGCTATTCTCAGGTAAAAATACAGGCCAATGCAGAATGACAATGCCTGTGCCTGTTCTTCAGTCTCTTGGAAACAGATTTCTAGCATCTTCCATGTGGATAACATCGTGTAATGTTGTCTGGCTACATGAAGAATTTTCATTACAAAAATATAGTTGAAACTTTACTCGGTCCCAAAAAATGTCCAATAACAGACTAATGGAATCACTTCTTTTTTCTGTGAATACCAAAATACTTTCTCTTTAATATGCTGGTTCTATTTTCTTTATATATTTCAGATGCACATCTGTATTCCAATGTTCTACATAACCATTTCCCCAATGTTAATAAGAATATCCAACATTTCTTTAGGACTTCATAAAATTGAATAGCTGGAAGGAACTTCAGATCTCACCTAATACTTCCCAGTGGAAGTATGAGTTTAGCCTTTCAAGATCATTTTGCATCCTGACGTTGTTATCCATAAAAATAGAAGTTGCTCAGAAATAACTATTTGCATATATAAGAAGTCTGCCATCTCTTCCTTCATTAAAGTCATGCATAAAATATTTAATAATACCTACAATTTCCATAGGGTTGTAAGGTTTATACAGTACATTATGGATATTGCTCCATTTTACCCTCATACCAAACATGGAGAAAAGGTGAAATTATTATTATCTACATATTACAAGTGAAGAAACTGAAGGAAAGGAATATTAAATGGCTTACAATGTTTATGTAACTAGTCTAATGCCAGATTTCTACTTATGTCTTCCTGAATCCAGGTCCAACACTGTCCACTACACTATTTAAGGACAAATCCAGCTCCATGAAGCATTACCCTGGACATCTTTTGCCAACTTTACTTAGAACAACTAACTATTCTTCTAAGAGTATGACAGAGCAACCTCTAGTATAATTCAGTTCATTTCTCTCCCTGAGATCCATAAGAATATCATCAAATACTTTATCAGTTTCTTCAAAAAATATATCCTACTAAAGCATTATATTCCTCTAACAGATTTGTAGTCTTGTCATAAATGTTAAAAGGTTTAGTCTTCCAAGACTATATTTTGATGAAACTGTCCTGGTTCTTTGTAATTACAACTTCTTTCTACATGTCAGTCAGAAAAATAGTTATTAAGCATTTGTTATGTGCTAAGAATTATGCTAACTCTTGAGGACACAAGTTAAAGTAAAGACATAGACCCTGACATCAGGCATCTGACATTTAAAGGGGGAGGTAATATGCAATATATGTGTATGTATGTATATACATATGTATGCGTGTATATATATGTATAAAATGTATATTAATGTATATATATGTGCACTATATCCGTATTGTGTATATATACACACATAAGATATGTAATGTGTAGTGACACAGTGTCAAGTGAAATGAGGTCAAGTTCACCCATCTATAGTTTAAAAAGTCCATTTGCTTCCTTTCAACAAAATGGGCATTCTGGTCTATTCATTGCTCTTGTGGTACCTCTATCATATGATAAATAAATATTGTTTCTGACATAAATCACATCTGGGAGACTGGTCAACATTGTAGACAAGGAGGAAGCACTGCATGTCAACTGCCACCACTCCCATCCGCTTTAATCAAATACACATCTAAAAAGAATGACAGAAACAGAAGTGATTAAAAAAATTGAAGGGGAAAATATGATCATTCATTTTCCCCTCTCCAGGGAGGAGAAGGGGGACTTGTCTAGTAGTTATGTCTTTGTGACCCAAGTTCTAGTTTGATGATCCAAAGTGAACTCATTTGATAGAAGGACCAACCTGTGGTTTTCTTCCATGACAGTGAATTGCTATAGCTTTAGTAGAATGAGGCCTGAGATTCATCTTCTCTCCAGAAGGGTTGGAGGCTAACTATAGAAGGTGTAGAAATAGGAGCCAGCCTGCATCTCTGTAATTCTTATGCCTGAGCTACGTCAGACACCTGATCTGAACTGATGAAGGACTGGTCAACTATGTGTGGTGTTGACTTGAAACTCTCAGATGGTTACTTATTCATGGGCGTAAATTTAGACTGGGCATAAGGATATATACTGGACAAAGTAAAAAAAAATGCAAACAACAGTAGCATGATTCTGATTGTAGAAAGAGGTTAGAAATTCAATTCACATTGGTGTGAAGCCTGCAGCTAAGTGATTAGAGCAGATAGTTTAGGTACTAGTGGGTCTTGCACATTTGCTACTTTGAACCTGAAAAAAAATCTAAAAAACTGGCATGGAATGGGGCCACCAGCAATCTACTAGAACTCAGATAAGGAGGAAGTTTCCAGTTGTTTTCATAGATACGATAGGATATTGTAAAGAATTGACCAGGAAGTTATTGACCAAAGTAACTTAGATCAAAATTTTAGGTGGTACCAAAAGTTTTCATATCATTTCATTGAGTTGAACCTGAAATTCTTAAAGGACACAGAACTCAATAAGCAGAGAAAGCAATGAATATACTTTAGATAAAAGGAAGTAAAATCAAACAAGGAACTGAGATTTTCCAAAGAAGTTTGAAAATTTTTGCCCTTATATAGGCTTCCAACTAGGAAATAATCAGTGAAAACAAATACACAAGACAGAGCAATGGCTACATTACAAGACTGAAGGTCTTGGCAATTTATATTAAAGAGTAAAATACTTGAGGTTCTGGCCAAATATATCATACTCAGAAAAGTTAAACACAATCCTGAATGAAAGATGACATTAAATGAATTTCCAAATTTTAGGATTTTATTGCAAAAAAGACCTGAACATAATAGCAAATTTGAATAAGACCCAAGAGATATTTAAGGTAAACATCAAAAACTAAATGCAAGAAACTCGATAAAGATAGACTGTTTACTTTTTATTGGAGGAAATATGAACTGTAAGTCTAAAATTGTAATTAGTAATTGTATAATTCAAAAGAAAGATTTGGGTAGAGCTGTGTATGCTGTAACTCTGGAAAGTAAAATCATGTAGAAAAAGGTAAAAAAAGTAAGTGTGCATACAAAGAAGATGTGAGAGGAAGAACTGATACAGAAGAACTAGATGGGGGAGGAGGATTGGTAATTCTGGAACCCTACTCTTATTGGAAATGGGTTAAAGAGGAATAATTTAGAAGGAAACAAAGCAAAGGGGATAGAGAAGGGGAGAGAATTAAGGAGGAATTTTGGGGGGAGAAAAGTGACATGGTGAGGAAATAAGATAAGGGGGTATAAAAGGGAGTTTTGATTAATGGGAATGGGAAGAGAAGGATGAGATCTTAAGAGGGAAATAAATATTAGAATGACAAAGTAGCAGGAAGATGGAAAATGGAGGAGTCAGGAGGGATAGGAAATAAGAGATACAAACAAACATTAAATAAAGATCAGGAGTAGAATTTGTTAGGGAAAAGAGCAGGGATAGTAATCATGATCTCAGATAAAGGTAAAACTGAAATAGATTTAATCAAAAGAGAAAAAATAGGGAAACAACCGCATGTCAGACATATTGATCAATATTGTTTTAGAGTATTTAAAATTGCTAGACAGTATATGATTAGAATATTGCTGTCGTACAGGAAAAGATGGATTGATGGACTTAGAAAAATTTGGAAAGACTTGAACTTAAGAAAGAAAATGTTATCTACCCTCAGAGAAGCATGACAAGCAAATATAGTTTCAACTTACATAGATGCATACTAATATATATGCCTACATATGAGGATGATCATATATACCTGCAGGTGTGTATATAGACACATACTTATATTAACATATACATATGTGTGCATACATACATACCCACATATAAACACATGGATATATACATATAAACATGTATATATCCATGTTTAATTTTATCCCTCTTGGAGAGGTGAAGGGAATAAAAAAATTAAAAAAAATAAAACCCACAAAACAGAAAATAAGAGAAAACTTACAAGGAAGCAAAGAAATGATAGACAGCTATGAACACAATTTATAGTATGTATTACATAGGATTCCTTGAAATGGAAATTTATTACTATATATTTTGAATCTTCAATTCTGCTGTGCACATGGCAAAGCTTTTCTTTTTGTTTTCTTTCCTTGCTTTGTATTTGTTTCAATATTTAAATTTACAATCTCTTCTTTTCATATTGTTTATTTATGTTTTAGTAATTAATTTTAAAATAAGTTAATTTAAAACATTTTAAAACAATCCAAATAATACATAAGCAAAGTCTCAAAACAAAAGAAAAGCTTATAGTTTAAGGAAAGGTCAGAAAGTTCAAAGAAAATTAATGGAATAAGAGAAGGGATTTTTAAAAATATTATTACAAGTAAAAATGTGAATGCTTGAGGAAAATGAATAAGGAAAACTGAGAGCTTTAGAAGAAAAACATCAAGAAGTATTCAAACAAATAAAAAGATGTAAATACAGACAAATGTAAACTAATTCTTAAAAAAAACATGGCATATAGAATGTGAAAATGTAAGAATCATTGGATTATCTGAGAGTAATGAGCACAAAAGTTAGTTGGAATATTATTTGTATATAAATACATATACATACATACATATATATTCAAGAAATTAAGAAAAGAAAATTTTGATACTTTGACCCAGCAATACCACTTCTCGGACTGTATCCCCAAGAGATCATAAAAATGGGAAAAGGTCCCACATGTACAAAAATATTTATAGCACCTCTCTTTGTGGTGGTCAAAAACTGGAAATCAAGAGGATGCCCATCAATTGGGAAATGACCGAATAAATTTTGGTATATGGATGTAATGGAATACTATTTTGTTTTAAGAAATGATGAAAAGGAAGACTTCAGAGAGACTTGGAAAATTTATATGAACTGATGTTGAGCAAAAGGAGCAGAATAAGGAGAAATTTATGCACAACAACAACTACAGTGTGAGAGGATTTTTTCTGATAGACTTAGAACTTCATTGCAATGCAAGGACTTTAAAAATTCCCAGTGGTCTCTTAAGGCAAAATGCCTTCCACATCCAGAGAAAGAATGATGTAATTCAATCACAGAATGTAGCAGATCATTTTCTTTTGTATTATGTTTTGGTTTGTTTTATGATTTCTCCGATAATTTTAATTGTTCTATGCAACATGACTAGGGAGAAAATGTATTTAATAGGAATGTATGTGTAGAACCTATATAAAACTGTGTGCCATCTCAGGGAGGGAGTGGGGAGAGAGGGGTAAAAAGAGGGGAGAGGGAGGGGGGGGAATCTCATTATATGGAAGTGAGTGTAGAACATTCAAAACAGATAAAATAAGAAAAACAAAAAATATTTTAGCAACTATTTTGTGTTGGAAGAAAATTAGATGTTGTGGGGATGCTCATCAATTGGGGAACTGCTGAACCAGCTGTGGTATAAGACTGTGATGGAATTCTATTCTGTTTTTTAAAAAATGACAAGGGAAATAGTTTTAGAAACATCTTGGAAGCCCTACTTGAACTAAAGCAAAATGAAGTGAGCAGAACCAAGAAGCCATTGTACACAGTAATAATAGTATCATAATGATACATTGTGAAAGGCTTAACTGCTCAAGCAATATAATGATCCGAGACAATTCTAAAGGATTCATGAGAGAAAATGCTATGTATTTGCAGGGAGAGAACCAATGAACTATGAGCAGAAATTGAAATAAAATTTTTTCTCTCTCTCTTTTTTTTGTTTTGACCTTTCTTGATGTCTTGTCTAATTATGAAAATACATTTTCATGATTTCACATGTGTAATTGATATCATACTGCTTGTCTACTCAGTTGACCAGTGAGGGGCTAGAGAAAAATAAAGAATTTGGGACTCAAGTAAAAATGTGTACACACACACACACACACACACACACACATACATATATACATATATATGTATATATGTGTGTGTATATATATGTATATATATGTGTGTATATATATATATAAAAGAAAAGAAAATTTACAATACTAGACAAAAACTCAAAATAAAACTCTCAGTAAAATTATTGCTAAAATCCAGAGCTTTGAGATCTTAAAAGAAAAAAAATGTATACTGCAAGGAGACACCAAATTGACCTAATAAGGTGCCCCAGTTAAGAACACACAATATTCAGGAGCTACCACAAGAAAGGAATGGTGGTATTGGCATATGTTATTACAAGAAGCAAAAATAGAGACCCCCCCCCAAAAAAAAAACACATAAAAAACCAAACAACAACAACAGCAAAAAAAACTTACTCAGTAAGATTGATTTTATTCCTACTGGGGAAATAATTGACTTTAAATGAAAATAGATGCTTTTCAAGGGTTTCTCATGAAAATATTAGAATTAAGTAGGATTTTTTAAAAGAAAAATAACGATATAGAAATAAGTAGAAACAAAACAAAATAAAAGGGTCACTATGAATAAAGTGATCAAAAGAGATGATGCAACAGCAAGGAACGGTTTTGCTATGTTTTAATGATCTTTGAAGAAGACAATCTATGAAAGGGAAAAGAATACCATTGACGAAAGTTTTAGAAACAATTAGAGGAAAATAGTCTTAAAGAATTTTTGTATAAATGTTGGCTAATATCATTAATAATTACAACAAAAAAAACTCACCATTCACTTTGAGATGCAGTCATACCAGTCCTTGGTGACACATTTATTTCTTGACATACATCAACCAACAAAAGATTTTTTAAAAAGACAATTGGTCATGAAACAAAGAAAAAGATAGAAAAGTAAAAAAATTTACAAATCTACATTTAAAAACCTTAAAATCAGCATGAACATTGCACATTTTCTTCCTTCTCCTGTTTCTCTCTCTGACTTCCTTATTACTATTGAAGGCACCAATATTGTGTCATAAACACTCATGCACACACACACAGACACACACATACACACACAAAGGCTAAGAGACAAATAGGTGTGTATCTCCCTTATTCCTTACTCATACAGCAACCACCCTAGCTCATACATTTATCAAATTGTTGTAACTGGTCTCTCTCCCTCAAATCTCTTCCAACTATTGTCATTTGTCCTCTCAGCCAAAATTTAAAAATTTGATTTTCCTAATGTGAATATCTTATTTCTCCTCTTCCTATTACTCAACAATCTGAAGATTCTCCTAAGGAACATTTTCCACTAAGCTGCCCTCTGGTGGACTTAGCCATTTTGCCTTTCTGTTGATTACTTTCCCTTCCCTCATTCTTTTCCATCTGCATTTTGTGTGTTATCTACCTCCCCTCTCCCTAAAATTGCAAGATCTCTGAGAGCAGGGATTGTCTTTGTCATATCTGTCTTTGCAGAATTTAACACAATCTGCCATCTGGCAGCTACTTAATAAATGTTTGTGGACTGGGTGACTGAAATATATACTTTCCACTTAATATTTAAGGCCCTTCATACCATGCTTCAGTATTTCAGTCTTCTTAATAATGCCAGTAACTAATATTTACAGAGTGCTTTAAGCTTCATTTTTTCCCCCTGATTTAACCTTTATAACAAACCTGGCCATTAGGTGTAATTATTTCCCCATTTTACAAATAATGCAAATAAAATATTAAGTGACTTAACTAGGATCATGAGACTAACATGAACCAGGACTGGAACTTAGATATTTCTGACTTCAAGTCCAGTTCCTCATTTTCAATCCACACTGTATTGTTTAAGCTGAATTTTTCCATTTACTTCCCTTCTGTGCATTCTGTGATTAACCCATACTATATGGCTTCAAATCTTTCATATTTTACATTCCATCTTCTGTATATACCATTTTCTACTATCTAGATATGGTTTCACCCCAACATTTAGAAAAGCCTTCCTTCTCCCATTGACTTCTTATAATCTCTGGCTTAATTTTAGATGTGCTTCAAGCATGACCTTCTGGAGGAAGCCATTTATGATTTCTTAAGCAGTTAATGCCTTCTTATAGAAATCTAAGTTCCACTAGCAATACCTAACAGATATGTATGGATTCAAATTTCATTTTTATCTACATTAGAATGTGTACTTTATAGGGAGAAGCCAAAATGGTGGAATAACAGCATGGACTTGTTCACACTCTCCCCCTAACCCCAGCCAAATAACTGTAAAAAATAACTAAACAAATTCTGGAACTGCATAACCCACAGCATGACAAAGTGAAGCAAATCTCCAGACCAAGATGGCCTGGAAGGTCACTGGAAAGTGTATATCATGCCACACTGGGAGTAGAGGGCAGTCCAGTGTGGGCCATGCCAGCAGAGACAGGACCTGAATAGATCTTGAGGGAATGGAATCTCAGGATCCTGTGGCAGTTTCCAGACTTCATGACCCCAAAATGAGGACAAATTGGATGGTTAGTGGATCAGTATGAAAGAGTAGAGTGGTTGGCCAGGACCCCAGACCCAGGGCAGTATAGGGGTTGGAGGAGCACTAGGAAAAGTCCTAGAGGGATCTCACAGAAGCTAGAGCAGGGAAAGGGGCAACTGCTAATGTTTCTATAGATGTAAGCTCAAAGATTGTGGGGGGATTGAGTGGCTTATAGTACATTCCACAGCCCCAGTGGAAGCAGAGAGTTTCCTTGACAAAGACCCCAAAAGTTAAGTAAATAGCTGGGAAAATAAGTAAAAGCTAGATAAACAATCAGACTATAGAATCTTACTTTGGTGAGAAGGATGATCAAAACATACAACAAGAAGGAGACAACAAAGTCAAAGCTCCTACATCCAAAGACTTCAGGAAAAATATTAATTCATCTCAGGCCATAGAAGAGCTCAAAAAGAATTTCTAAGATCAGGTAAGAGAAATAGAGCAAAAATTGGGAATAGAAACGAGAGTGATGCAAGAAAATCATTAAAAATGGGTCAACTGCATGCTAAAGGGGAAGAAAAAATGCTGAGGAGAATAACACTTTTAAAAAATGAACTAATTCAAACGGCAAAAGAGATCCAAGAAAGCCAATGAGGAGAAGAATGCCCTAAAAGCAGAATTGGTCAGATGGAAAATGACGTACAAAAACTCACTGAAGAAAATAATTTCTTAAAGATTAGAACAGAGCAGAAGGAAGGTAATGACTTTATGGAAAACCAAGAAATTATAAAACAAAGCCAAAGGAATGAAAAAAATAGCAGAAAATGCTAACTATCTCTTTGGAAAAACAACTAACCTTGAAAATAGATCCAGGAGAGACAATTTAAAAATTATTGGACTCATGGAAGCTATGATAAAAAATAGGCTAGACATCATCTTTCAAGAAAGTATCAAAGAAAACTGAGCTGATATTGTAGAAACAAAATGAGGGCAAATGAATATTTAAAGAATCTACCGAACATTTCCTGAAAGAGATGCCAAAAAGTATACTCCTAGGAATATTGTAGCGAAATTCCAGAGCTCCCAGTTCAAGGAAAAAAATATTGCCAGCAGCAAGAAATAAATAATCCGAGTATTTTGGAAATACAATACAAGATCTAGAAGCTTGTACATTAAGGGATCGAAGGTCTTGGAATATGATATTCCAGAAGTCAAAAGAATTAAGATTAAAACCAAGAATCACCTACCCAGCAAAACTGCGTATAATACTTCAGGGGGGAAAATGGTCATTCAATGAAAGAGAGGAATTTCAAGCATTCTTCATGAAAGACCAGAGCTTGAATAGAAAATTTTATTTTCAAACACAAGAATCTAGAGAAACAGGAAAAATTAAAGAGGAAAGAGAAATCATAAGGGAATTACTGAAGTTGAACTGTTTACATTTCTACATGGAAAGATCATATGTGTAACTCGAGTCTTTTCTCAGTATTAGGGTAGTTGGAGGGATCATATACATGGAGAAAGAGGGTACAGTGTGAGTTGAATAGGAAGGAATGATATAAAAACTGAAAATAATAGATGAGAGAGGAATATATTGGGAGGAGAAAGGGAGAAATAGAATGGGGCCAATTATCTGATACAAAAGAGACAAGAAAAATATTTTTCTGTGGAGGCGAAGAGGGGAGAAAGTCAGAAGGAAAGAGGAAACCTTACCCTCATCACATTTGGCTTAAGGAGGAAATAACATGCTCATTCAATCTGCTATAAAAATCTATCTTATATTACAGAAAAGTATGATGGGTAGTGGATAAGGGCAGGATAGGATGGAGGGAAATATAGTCTTTCACAATATAACTTATAGAATTGTTTTGCATAACTACACATGTGTAATCTACATTGAATTACTGTCCTTCTCAGTGGGGATGAGTGAGGAAGGAGGAAAAGAGAGAAGTTGGAACTCAATGTTAAATTTTAAAACTGAATGTTGAGAGTTGTTTTTACATGCAACTAGGAAATAAGGTATATAGGCAATGGGGTATAGAAATCTATCTTGCCCTATAAGAATACAGAGAGGATGGGGATTAGAGAAGGGAGCAGTATGATAGAAAGAAGAGCACATTGAGGGGAATGATAAACAGAATGTACACAGTCTTGGGATGGGCAGAAGGGAGAGATGGGGAGAAAATTTGGAACTCAACCTCTTGTGGAAGTGTCTGATGAAAACTAAAAATAAATAATTTTTAACCATGTATATTTCTTGAGATTAAAAAATGTTTTATTTTTATTTGTCTTTTTCTCCCAGCACAGAGTTTAGCAAAAATAATTAAGTGGACGCAAATGTGTGTTTGCTTGATTGGTGCGTATCAGTCACTCTCCTATACACGGAAGATGAGGCATACTGGTCATGGAAATTCTATCAGAGTATATGTATATGTATGCACATAAGCATATATGCATGAATTTTTGCAAAATGTACACACACATGTATGCATGAATACATATGTGTATGTATGCATGTGCATACACATAAGATGGTTTAGATTGAGAATTCAAGACTTCATGCACAAGGCAGTATTTTAGGGGTTTAATGGAAGAAAGGGAGGTCTGAGAATTTGGAAGAAAATAATTTCAAATATAGGATTCATATAATTTCTATTAAAGTACAAAATTTTTCTCTGTTAGTAAAAATAAGATCCAGAGTAGAATTTAACTTTGCTAGGTCCTCTACTGTTTGAAGCATGAAATTTTCACTAAGTTGAGCAAGTTTTAGGTTCTCTGCTTTGAAAGAAAGAAAACTGCAATGGAGGCTCTCATTTCCTTGTTTGCATCAGTTCACGTTAGTCTTCCTCTATATCTCAAATATCTCATGTGTAATTTCCTAGGGCCCAACATCATAAGGAATTTGACATCCATGTACTAAATTTGTTCAACCTTTCTCAAACTAACTGGTACTTACTGTTTATTCTAGGTGTTTTTGTTTCCCCCCCAAATCGTACTCTAAATATTTTGGTACGGATGGGACATTCACTTTGTTTTTTTGACCTTCATTGTATATATCCAACATTTAGGAAAAAAAAAATTATTCCAAAGGATATGAACACTAAAGCCACCTTTCTGACATGAATTTCAAGTAGACGACTAAATTACATCTCCATCAAGAAATGATAAGTGTATTAGTGTGTCATTACACGTGATCTAACAGAGATATTGAACTTGGGTTGCTAGGTTTTGCAGATGGTAGGGTACTGGAAGTAGAGTCCAGAAGACCTGAGTTCATATACTTAGTTGTTAAGTGAACCTTGGCATGCCATTCATCCTCAGTTTCTTGGTATGTAAAATGGAAAAAAAATACCTAGTGTATAAAGTTATTGGAAAGATAAAATAAAATTGATATATAAAATACTTTGCAAACTTTGAGGTATTATACAAAGGTTACTTATTGTTGGTGTTGTTAAATATGTTCATCTATTAGTGTATTGGGCAATTTGACTATTAGGAAGTGAAGTATAAGTGAGGACAGAAGAACTTAAAGCGTTTAGTGCAGAGTCAGAAGATTTGACTTAAAAGAAAAACTAACACTGCTTGTGTGATATTGACCAAAGCATTTAATCTCCCTAAGCTTTTGCTGTGCAGAAAATAAAAAAAAAAATATGGACTACATGACATCTAATATGATGAATTTATTATTCTTTGGCTTCTTAATTTATACTCAAATCATGAGGGATTTGCTGTTTTGATTAGTTTATATTTCTTCTTTTGAATGCTGTTGATACCCATCCTTTTGATGCATCTACAGGGAGGGGCTTTTGTGTTATATATACTGCAAATTCACAACAAATAAAAGATGTCAGCCATTTATAAGAGATAACCAAAATGAAAATTGAATGGCAATTTCATAGGTTAAAATAGTCCCTTCAATGATGCACGAAACAAATGTATCCATATGCATCACTTTTTTTAAAATTTTTTTGAACTTTCAGGCTTTATAAAAATTAATTTTTGTTTTCAGTTTTCAAGAATAACTTTCAAAAATATTAAATTTTCTCCCCCTCTCTGATTGAATAAGCTCACAACTCCATCAACAATGAATTAGTGTCTCAACTCTTCCATGTCTTCTCCAAAATTTATGATCTTCCTGTTTTGTCATGTTAGCTAATCTGGTAGGTGTAATGTGGTAACTCAGAGTTGTTTTATTTGCATCTCTCAAATCAATAGTGCGTTAGAGAATTTTTTCATATGACTACATACAGCTGTAATTTCTTTCTCTGAAAACTGCCTGTTCATATCTTTTGACCATTTAGTAACAATTGGGGAATGACTTGTATTCTTGTGAATTTAACTCAGTTATCGATACGCTTTAGAAAATGAAGCCCTTATCACAGACACAGTTGTAAAAATTCCATCCCAATCTTCTGCTTTCCTTCAAATCATGGTTTCATTGGTTTATTTTTGGCAAAAAAACTTTTCAATTTAATGTAATCAAAATTTACATTTCACATTTTATGATGTTCTAACTCTTATTTTGGTCACAAATTTCTCCATTCTCCATATATGTATCACTCTTTTGAAATTCTCGTCCATGCCTTCCTAGAAGTTCACCAAAAAGGTATTTGAAGAAAATATTTTTTTCTATTCTTATTGTAGTTGCATTGATTTGTTTCTACAAAATTATTTTCAAATTGTACATTCTCCAAATTGACCATTCGGTATTTTTTGATTTCCTGTATCCCTCATTTCATTATGAATTCTTTCCTAAATACAGACTTGAAAGATAGCTCACTAAATTATGTGGTATTTGACTTTTAAGATTATGCAAACTTTAATTTTAAGTGACATAATCAGTTATAGTCTACTTTGGTATGCATTGTTGAATGCTTTCTTAAAACTATTTTTTTTTAATTTTAGGTAAGCCACCTTTAGTCCCCCAGAAATTCTTAATCAACAGCGAATCCTTCCCCCAGTATTCTGTGTCCTTGATTTAATCAAACACAGAGTCACTTCGTTCATTTGCCTCTGGTTCTTCTCCTATTTATGTTTGATTGGACTGACATTTTTTTAAAAAATACATAATGAAAATAGATTTTTTAAAATTCGTTTTCAGAAGTTTCTTTTTTAGCCCAATTTTATCACATGATTATATATTATCATAAATTTATTCCCTTCACCAGAAAAATAAAACAAAATAAAGCTTTGGGGGGAGTTATGATGAAGACATCCAGAGTCATTCTTTCTCCATTGTCAGATTTTTTGAATGTAATTCTTAGCCACGACTTAGATAACCACAAAACCTAATTCCTTATATTCCAGTCTATAAAGAAATCATTCCTTTCTAATAATAATCCTCTTATAGAGACCATGGCACAGCATTTTTCAAGATTATAATCTTGACACAGAATGAATATAACCTTGGTGAATGTTTTTTTCCCTTGAATGTTTTACAGGCAGAAGAACATCCAGAAATATCCAGAAACAACCAGGTAAAAAAAGATGAAAGTTTAGCACTCTAAAGTGTATTTTATTTCAATGTTTTGTTCAAATAAGCAACTTATTCTTAATTCAATCAAGGGAAATTAGATGTAGGCAGTATTCACTTTTATGTCTAGTTATTTGTGTGTACATATATGAATATATATGTATGGTTTTAGGAAATCTCTTGTCATTGCTTTTTTGATAAGAAAAAATAATGTACTAATTGTTACAATGAATGAGAAAATTCAATCATGTGGTTTTTATTCCTTTCAGCTAAAACGGATCAAAGAAAATAATTTCTCTTTTAAAAATACACTAATATAGCTCTGGGGCAGCTAGGTGGTGCAGTGGATAGAGCACCAATGCAGGAGTTAGGAGGACCTGAGTTCAAATCTCACCTCAGACACTTGACACTAGCTATGTGACTTTGGGCAAGTCGCTTAACCCCAATTGCCTCATCCTGGATCATCTCCAGTCATCCTGATGAATATCTGGTTACTGGATTCAGATGGCTCTGAAGGAGAAATGAGGCTGGTGACCTGTACAGCCCTCCCTTACTCAAAAACAAAGTCAAGTGTAAGTCATGTCATTATTTCTTTGATGCCATGGTCTTTTTCCACAATGAAGGACAAACACACACTCAATATAGTTGTTGAAAAGTGTGAAAAGAAGTCACTAAAGTTTTTTTAAATGGACAGAATATTAACACATTTCTTATTTCAAGTCACTGAAACAGTTGGATTTTTTAGAATTATGGAAGAAGCACTTTAGTAGGTTTATATAATAGATATGTTTATGTATACATACATATGTACATATACATGCATACCCATACATACACAAATACATACATATATGTATACATCTATGATTAGAACTTAATATGTGCAATTCCATAATTCTGAAGAGAATATCATTGCCTATAAGGGAAAATCTCTGGAGAGTTTTGACCTAAACTTACAATGCTAACTAGTCATGTTTCTGAGCATGGGGTGATGACTTTATCTTTGTTATAAACCATTTCTTCTTATATAAAATGGAGATAAATTGATTATAATGCACAAATTTCAAGGCTGTTTAAGAATCAGATAATCCAATGTAAGTGTACAGGAAAGATAACTGATTTTGGAGACTGGGTCCCAGGTTTCAAACTCTGTTTTTGATATTCTGTACCTTCACATGCTTGGGCAAGTCATTTAAAGCTAAAGACTCAAATATTCTCATGTCTAAGATGAAGGTATTGAAGGAGAATATGATTTCAAATATCACTTAGAGAAATAATTCTAAAGTCCTGTAGTTCTTAAGTTCTTTCTTTCTTTTTTTTTTTACATTTATTTATTTATTTAAATTTTTTACATTCATTTTCACAAATTTTGGGGTTCCAAATTTTCTCCCCTTTTCTCCCCTCCCCCCACCCCAATACCCCAAGCAATCTAATTTTCCCTATCTCCAATCTGTACTCTCTTCTGTCATCTCTCCCTTCTCTTGTCTCCATCTTCTCTTTTCTCCTGTAGGGCCAGATGACTTTCTATTCCTCCTTAACTGTATGTCTTCTTTCCTAGTTGCAACAACAATACTAAACAGTTGTTCCTAAAACTTTGAGTTCCAAATTCTCCTCATCCCTCCCTCCCCCACCCATTCCCTTTGGGACAGCAGGCAATTTAATATAGGCCATATCTGTGTAGTTTTGCCAATGACCTCCCTGATAGTCGTGTTGTGTAAGACTAACTGGATTACCATCACTCCTAACCTGCCCCTCATTGTTTCTCTTCTGTCTTTTGATCCTGTCCCTCCCCAAGTGTTGACTTCAAATTGCTCCCTCCTCCCTTTGCCCTCCCTTCCATCATCCCCCCCCTTGCAATATCTCTTTCTCTCCCCCACTTTCTTATACTGTAAGATAGGTTTTCATACCAAAATGAGTGTGCATTTCACTCCTTCGTTTAGTCAGATGTGATGAGGGTAAACTTCTTGTTTTTGTTTTTTGTTTTTTTTTTTTTCTCAGCTCTCCTCTTTTTCCCTCCACTAAGAAAAACTACCTGCCTCTTAAATGACATATAGTTACCCCCTTCCCTTTCCCTCCCCCTATATTTCTCTCTCACCATTTACCCTAGTTTCTTTTAAGGTATGGTCCCATCCTATTCAGTTCAATCTGTGCTCTCTATCTCTGTATGTGTGTGCATGTGTGTATGTGTGTGCATGCGTGTACATGTGTATGTGTGGTCCCACCAACTACCCAGATACTGAAAAGTTTTAAGAGTTACAAATATTGTCTTTCCATGTAGGAATGTAAACAGTTCACTCATGGTAAGTCCCTTAAGACTTCTCTTTGCTGTTTACTTTTTCATGCTTCTTCTCATTCTTGTGTTTGAAAGTCAAATTTTCTTTTCAGCTCTGGTTTTTTCATCAAGAATGATTGAAAGTCCTCTGTTTCATTGAAAAACCATATTTTCCCTTGAAGTAGTATACTCAGTTTAGCTGGGTAGGTGATTCTTGGTTTGAGTCCTAGTTCCTTTGCCTTCTGGAATATCCTATTCCACGCCCTTCGATCCCTTAATGTAGAAGCTACTAGATCTTGGGTTATCCTGATTGTATTTCCACAGTACTGGAATTGTTTCTTTCTAGCTGCTTGTAAGATTTTTTCCTTGAGCTGGGAGTTCTGGAAATTGGCCACAATGTTCCTAGGAGTTTCTCTTTTTGGATCTCTTTCAGGTGGTGATCGATGGATTCTTTCAATACTTATTTTGCCCTCTGGTTCTAGAATGTCAGGGCAGTTTTCCTTGATAATTTCATGGAAGATGATGTCTAGGCTCTTTTTTTGATCATGACTTTCAGGTAGTCCCATAATTTTTAAATTGTCTCTCCTGGATCTATTTTCCAGGTCAGTTGTTTTTCCCATGAGATATTTCACATTCTCTTCCATTTTTTCGTTCTTTTGGTTTTGTTTGGTGATTTCTTGGTTTCTCATAAAGTCATTAGACTCCATCTGTTCCATTCTAATTTTGAGAGAGCTATTAAATTCAGTGAGCTTTTGAGCCTCTTTTTCCATTTGACTCATTCTGCTTTTGAAAGCATTCTTCTCCTCGTTGGCTTTTTGAACCTCCTTTGCCAATTGGGTGAGCCTATTTTTTCAAGGTGTTAATTTCCTCAGCATTTTTTTTGGGTCTCCTTTACCAAGGTATTGACCTGTTTTTCATACTTTTGTTGCATCTCTGACATTTCTCTTCCCAGTTTTTCCTCCACCTGTCTAACTTGCTTTTCAAAATCCTTTTTGAGCTCTTCCAGGGCCTGAGCCCACCCACCACCCCCCTGGGGTGACTGAGGTACTGAGGCCCCGCCCTCCACGTCTTTCCCTGATGGTAAGAATATGTCCTCATCCTCGCCATCAGATCCGAAGGTCGGGATCATTTGCATTTGTTGGAAAAAACTCTCTAAAGTCTTATTTTTCTTCCCTTTTCTAGGCATTTTCCCAGACAGTTAACTTGTCTTCTGAGATTCCTTTCCACCTCCACCTGGATCCGCCCAGCTAGTGCTTGTCCTCTGAGATTTAAATGGGCTTTCCTCCTGCCGGCTGTCAATCAGTGAGTTTTAGTTCAGGTGCTGGGGTGGGGCCCCGGGCTGCCTCCGAGACTCTGATCCCTCGGGAGGGGCTTTATGCAGAGACTCTCAAGAATGGAGCGGGTGGGGGCGGGGTGGGGGGCCCGCCTCCCAATCTCAGCTCCCCTGGGGGTCCTGAGCAGAAGCCTTCAGCAACAGAGCGGGGTGGGGGCAGGGCCGTCTCCCAGGCTCAGCTCCGTCAGGTTTTATGCGGGAATCTTCCGTAATGAAGATCCTGCCTGCTGCTGGGGGATTCCTGAGTCCTGGGCTGCTGCCGCCTCAGCCCCAGCCCACGCCTCTGCCTCAGCCACTTCCTGCCCCCGTCCCCGCCGCCGCTTCCTCCCGAGGGGGCCCGAGTCACGGAGACGCCCTGCTTCCCCTCTCCTTCAACCCGGCCTCTCTCACTGACCTGCTTCTGTGGGCGGAGGGATTTTCCCGGCTGCTTCAGCTTCCGTCTCTGAAGCCTGCTTGGATCCGCTTCTCTGAGGCCTCGGCCAGGGCAGCGCTGGGGGTCGGGTTTACTCTCCGGGGTGCGCCGGACCCTGGGGACGGGTCCTCAGGGCTCCCTGGAACGGAAATCTCCTCCACTCTGCCTCTGCACACCTTGCGCTCACCCAGAATCTATGGGGGACTCTTTCTACACCAATTCCATGGGCTTTGGTTTCGGAGCTCGTAAATGTGCGTCCTTCTACTCCGCCATCTTGGCTCCGCCCCTCTTAAGTTCTTTCTAAATTTTACCTATTATTACAAAAAATGAGAAGGAAATTGTCTTAAGAAAATATTGCAGGCCTTTCTAGCTTTAACCATGAAGTGTAGTACATCTCTAAGATTATTTGAGCCTATGGCTATAACAAGATTATATATATATACATATATGTGTGTGTGTGTGTATGTATGTATGTATGTAGCTATAAGGAAAGAACTTTCTAGTATATTAATTCAACAAATGAATCCCTCTATCCATCAATGCTGGACAAATGAGAATTAATTTTGACTTCCCTTACTTATAGTAATGGTCATTGTCATAGTCATAAATTTAGAACCGTAAGTGACCTTAAAAGCTACTGAATCTAACTTTTCATTTTACAGCAAAGAAAATGAAACCAATAAATATCAAGTATTTTTTTCATGACCACATTTCTAATGAACTCAGTTTTAATTTTACTTTTTAAATATTTGCAATTTGACTATATCATAATTTGATGTGACTAAATCACCTTATTAAATCATATTTTATTTTAAATATTGTCTATATGAAAGGAGGAAGAAAACAATGAATTCAAAAGTGAAAATATCAAACTGATTTGTTTGAAGGATTATTTTAAAAATCACCTTTACATTATACTTTATAAATCTTTAAACCATGCATTCATTTGTTTATTGATTGATTTTTACAAAATATTCTTACCATAGCCTGGAATATAGGACCTGGGAAATTTGGATTTAGAAGGTTAATCCAAATTTTCCAAATAAGATTCAACCCCAAAAAACATGGCTAAGGCATTGACCATATATTACCTTGATGGAAACTCAGGGAAAAGGACCATAGGAGATGGATTTTGAAGGAATCTTGAAGCAATGTTAATTAAATTAAATCAGGACAGATTGCCATCTTCAGCAGAGTTTGTAAGATTCTGTATGGAGTCGTTTGCAAGAGATACTCAAAAGAGTTAAATAAAGTTACAAAAGATTAATGTATTGAGAAGGCCTTGAATTCACTCCTCTTATGTGATGCTGTTTGGGGAGAGTGGCGTAGAAGAAATAATATTAAATTTCAAACCCAAGGACCAAGTTCAAATCTCTTCTCTCTCACTTACTAATTGTTTGACCTTAGCAAATCCTCTCCTTTTATTTCTGTTGAATAATGAGAGTATCACATGAGAAGATTATAATATTTTTTTTGGCTTTAAATTGATTATACTCTTACACTGTCCCAAAGAATCTTAACTTGGTTGTGACCTTGTTATACAATGAGAACTGAAGAATCCTACCAAGGTAGAAAGGATTTAAATGCCTGGATATCTACCACTTGAAGTGCAGGCTAATTAAATTCAGCATTAATTATTTATCATTTTTGCAAGAAGTTAATAAATTGTCTAGTCACAGTCACTCTTGAAGACTTTCTACCGAAGTCACAAAATCACAGTGCCAAAGCATCTCAGAAGCTGAAAATTGCATGAAAGATCAAAAACAATCTTGTCCAACTAATATTCAAAAGCAATTCTTACTATAATATCCTTGACAAGAGGCATCCAGGCTTTGTTTGAAGACATCAGGCAGAGAGGGAAGAGATCACCACCTCTATATGCAGTCTATTTTAGTTTTGGAAAACTCTAAATTTTGGAAAAAAAATTTTCCTGACTTCAAGAACAAATTGGTGTCTTTGTAATTTCTTTTAAATTTCCCTATACTCTTTTTTTTTTCTGGACATCTCAAGATTGTCAGTGTCCTTAGTAAATGGTGATGTTCATAACTAAATACATTTCTTCTCTTGTACTCTGACCCAATTCTCATATTGACCAGGGGCCCAGTGGCATCTACTGAAGATGGCAGTGGAGAGGGTACACATATTTATAAAATAACAGATCCTGAAATATAAGAGTAATGGATACAGTCAAGTAGGATGAACTTCTTGATGAAACAACCTGATAAGCCAAAAAGAATATCAATTGAGCTTAACATTTAATATCCTCTTTTGTCTTAAATAATCAATTAAATTGAATTGATCATCTTAAGTGAAAAATCATATTTTCCTGGTAAATGTATCCCCTTCATCTTCATGAATTCTTAAGGTTGATTGCTAATAGCTGTAAACTTTTCAGTGCTGGTTACTAAATGATTTATCAGATGGACCTGATGATTTATCAGATGGACCTGATGATTTAAATACATTAAATACATTAAATACATTAAAGTGACTAAAAATCAGTGAAGCAGGCAACCATAACTATCCTATGCAGAATCATGGAAAATTTAGGTTTCCCTCTTCCTGTGACCATTGCAGATATGGAGTAGGGGAGAAGAATAATGATGTAGTTGGTCAATGAAAGTCATTTGGGAATAGCAGAGATTAAGGACAGAGGGTATTGTGAACATTTCCCATTTCATGAAACCTTTCAAATTTTTACTTTAAAATGCAGCTTTTTACCCAGTTCTTTATATGGTTGGTTGTTGCCCTTTGTTCTTGAAGAGGACTAAAATGTCATCACTAATACTAGAGTCAAGTTACAGTATGTCCAACTGTGGCTTATCAGACCAATATGGGGTCAGGATGTTCCACCTCGGAGTGGGCACAAATAGTCCACATGAACATTTGTGGTGGATTGTCTACATCTGCGTATCTCTCATTTCCTTTACACTAATTTAATTCTTCTCTTTGTATGAGAGTATAATTAAAGGCGGAATGGACCTTATAAAATGTTTAGTAAAATTATGTCTTTTTACACTTAAGAAAATTGAGGATTTTAAATGATAAATTGTGTGTCCAAGTTCATATAGATGGTAAATTGTAAAACCAAATCTGAAGTTCTGTCTTCTCTTTTTAAATCAAGTAACTTTTCCACTACAGAACACTGATTCACTTTAATTGTGCTCGCACAAAAATAAAACATATTGCTCAGCAACTACAGGGCAACCCATCCTAGCAGTATTCCTTTAGACAAAGGTTTCCCAGTGGCAACTTCTTTTATTCTCTATTTCCTAAAATAAAAACCTAGTGCTGGATTACTGAGGAAGATTTGGAAGTATTATTTCTAGGTCTGTAAAAATAGCATATTTGACAAGTGTTCTTTGAGGCTAATGCACCCTGGAGTCTATCTGGCAGAGACTGCATCCATGTGATAGTGTTTGAAGGTCAAAAAATTGTATTGCTGCCTGATAAATGCTTATGATTCCAATAAATGAATATATCTAATGAAGTGTATCTCTAAAGGAGAGTATTTATATATTAAGATCAAGATCAGGGGATAAGATTGGGGTCCATTTAAAATATCAAACTCCTAACATTTAACAAGAATAATTTAAACAGCAAGAAAAGTAAACGTCTGAATAATCTTTAGTAGAGTAGGTGAGGACTTAACATTTTTTTTTCCATTAGAAAACAGAGCTACTTAATTTTTCAACACAAAGACTATCACATTTTTTTTTTCTTAACCCTTGGACACAATTTCTCAGTCAGTATAATGCTTTGGGATATGGATTGAACTAGGTGGTCACTGAAGTTCTTCTAACTTACCTTCTGCTAATCATAATTTATGCTACTTATCATGGAAAAGAATCATGACTAGGGCCTACATTGAATAAATAATTGAACCTTTTCAGATCTGGTGTCCAAGTCATGCACAGAGAATAATTTTTGGATGACAAATATTCAGAGATCTCAGATCATGTGGGACAAGCAAATTACATGCCACAATTCTCATCTCAAAGCAAAATCAAATGTTTTGTAATATCTAATGTCCTTTAAAATAACTTATTTGGAGAAAGAGGGGGCAGAGCCAAAATGCCAGAGTGAGAGCAACGACTCACCTAAGCTCTTGGACAAACTCCTTCGGATACGTCTGAAATAAGAATCTGACCAAATTTTGGAGGTGCGGAATCCAGTGGGAGACAGACTGCGGTGGATTTGGAGCCAAGGAAAGACTGGAAGGTCCACGGGAAGAATATGTTTCATGTGGGTGAGCCCCCAGTGCACAGCGCAGTGCAGCCAGCACAGTGGAGCAGAAGGGCCCCCGGAAACCTGAGAGCAGCAGGCAGAACCGGTGGAGTGGCACCCGACAGCGGGAGACCAGCTGAGTCAGTGAGAGCCACTGAGTGCCAGATACTAGCACAGCAGTTCCTGAGACTTTCAGCCCGAAGATTAAACATCTGTAAGTCACCTACTTGAACTTCTTGGAGCCAGGATGGCAGAGTGATCAGTACATGCACTCTCCTCACCCCTTGATGACCGTGAAAGAACCATAAAATATTTTCCCAGAAAAATCCTGGATCAGTGGAAACAGCAAAGGAGGTCAATAATCTCATAACACCTGAGGCTAAGAAAGTAGATAAGGGGGATTCCTCCTACGGTGGCAAGGTAAACCAGAAGGACAGAGGACCCAGAGTGGAGAAAACTTGTGCTAGGACCCAGGCAAGCTTCAGTGCAAGGAGAGGAGCCCCGCAGGGTTGGGAACCCTCACTAGCATCTAGGTTTGCCTCAGCACTCCAGGGGAAATGGGAAGACAATAGGCAGCTGGGATCACCATTGCCTGAACTTGCCTTTGCCTCAGTTCAGCTGAGGAGATCTCCCATAACCAGACTTCTTCTCCCCTACACTTTACAAACTAACCCCAGGGCTGATCAGGGAAACACAAAACAAAAACCTGCTCTTAGCTTTCTCACACAAGTCAGCTAAACACAAAGTTCTGTAGCTTCTAAATGAAAGAACCAGAAACCACAATACACAATCAACATCATGAATGAAAAAAAGCAAAATAAGCATGAAAATACCATAGAATCTTCCTATGGAGTTAAGGACCAAAACACAAATACAAAAGAGGTCAGTGCTCAGACTGTACTTCTATCTGAAGCTTCAGAAGGGACTGTGAACTGCTCACAAGAACAAACAGCTCTCCTGGAACAGTTGAAGAAGGAAATAGAAGAAAAACTGGCCAATGATTTTAAAATTATAAAAAACGAATTCACTGATGACAACATCTCTTTGAAAAGGAAAATTGAACAAATAGAAAAGGAAGTACAAAAATTGACTGGAGAAAATAATTCCCTAAAAGGAACAGTTGATCAAATGGAAAAAGAAACACAAAACCTAACTGGGAAAATTGGACAAATGGAAAAAGAAGTACAAAAACTAACTGGAGAAAATAACTCCTTAAAATTAAAAATTGGATATATGGAAAAGGAGATGCAAAAGTTTACTGAAGAAAACAATTTTATAAAGATTAAAATTGGGCAAGTAGAAACTAATGGCTCAATGAGACAGCAAGAATCAGTCAAACAAAATCTAAAGAATTAAAAGATAGAAGAAAATGGAAAAAAAAAACTGACCTGGAAAATAGATGCAGGAGAAAAAATTAAAGAATTACTGGCCTGCTAGAAAGCCATGATGGAAAAAAAAAAGTGTCTGGACAATATCTTCCAGGAAATCATCAAGGAAAACTGCCCAGAAGTGCTACATTCAGAGGGCAAAATAGTCATCAAAGAATCCACTGTTCTTCTCCCAAAAGGGATCCCAAACTCAAACACCCAAGAAATAGCATTGCCAAATTGCGGAATTATCAAGTGAAGGATAAAATACTATAGGCAGCCAGAAAGAAAAAAAATTCAAATATCAAGATGTTACACTCAGAATCACACAGGACCTTGCAGCTTCTCCATTAAAAGATCGAAGTATTTGGAGTCCAATATTCCATAAGGCAAGGGAGTTGGGGCTACAACCAAGGATTAACTACCTAGCAAAGTTCAGCATAACAATTCAGGCAAGAAGAAAGTCATTCAACAAAGTAACGGATTTCCAGAAATTTCTGACCAAAACGCCATAACTTAATAGACCATTTGATCTTCAAAGGCAAGTCTCAAGAGAATCATAAAAAGGTAAATGGGGGAAGGGAACAAAAAACAACAAGAAAAACTTGTTACTCAATTAGTGCAAACTGTTTACCTCCCTATAAGGGCAGATGATACCTGTCAATCTTGAGAATTGTGCATCTATTATGAAATATAAAAGGGATATACATAGAGGGAACGGGTATAAAGTAAATGATGTCATGTTAAAAATATGATTTCAGTATGCCAAAGGGATTGTAGCAGGAGGTATGAAAAGGAGGAAGTAGAAAATGGTAAATTACATCACAGGAAGAAGTACAAAATTATAGTAGAGGGAAAGAGGGGAGGGAGATGAGCATAGCTTGAGAGGTACATTATATGATTTGTTTCAAGGAGGGAACAATAAACTTAAGTAGGTAATCCTAAGTACCTCTATAGGTAGAAGGAGGGGAAGGGGAAAGAAAGGAGAGGGAAGCTAAAAGGGAGGGAAGAAGCAATAAGAGTAAAGGGGAGTAAAAGGGAGGGGGGGTTAAAGAAGGAAGGGAAAGCTGCAGGAGGAGGTGGTGAAAAGTGATTACAATTGAGTAGGGGAAGGGAGACGGGACAGCTAACAGGACAAATGGTGGGAAAGAAGATGGAAGGAAATACACAGATTGCAATCATAACTGTGAATGTGAATGGAATGAACTCTCCCAGAAAAGAGAGATGGATAGAAGAATGGATTAAAAGCTATAATTCAACAACATGCTGCTTACAGGAAACACATTTGAAACAGGGGGATACACACGGGGTAAAGGTCAAAGGTTGGAGCAGAATATATAGTGCTTCAGCTGATGTACGAAAAGCAGGAGTAGTAATCCTAATCTCAGACAAAGCAAAAGCAGAAATAGATCTAATCAAAAGAGCTAAGGATGGAAATAATATACTGCTAAAAGGCATATAGACAATGAAGCAATATCATTACTAAACATGTATGCTTCAAGTGGTATAGCATGCAAATTCTTAGAGGAGAGATTGGGGGAGTTGAAAGAAGAAAATGATAGCAAAATTGTACTAGTGGGGGATTTCATCCTCCCCCTCTCTAAACTTGATAAATCTAACCTCAAAATAAACAAGAAAGAGGGTAAAGAGGTAAATAAAACCCTGGATAAGGCAGATATGCTAGACCTCTGGAGAAAACTGAATGGGAATTGAAAAGAATACACATCTTTTTTAGCTGTACAAGGCACATTTACAAAAATTGACCATATACTAGGACACGGATATCTCAAAATCCAGTGCAGAAAGGCAGAAATAATCAATGCATCCTTCCCAGATCATAATGTAATAAAAATTATATGTAATAAAAGGCCATGGAAAGATAAAACAAAAATAAATTGGAAACTAAATAATCTAATGCTAAAGAAGGAGAGGGTTAAAGAAGAAATCATACAAACAATCAACAACTTCATTCAAAAGAATAACAATAATGAGACAACCTACCAAATCTTATGGGATACTGCAAAAGCAGTTCTTAAGGGAAGTTGTATATCTTTGAATGGCTACATAAATAAAATAGAGAAAGAGGAAACCAATGATTTGGGCATGCAGATGAAAAAGCTAGAGAAAGAACAAATTGAAAATCCCCAAGTAAATACCAAATTAGAAATACTGAAAACCAAAGGAGGGATTAATAAAATTGAAATTAAGAAAACTATTGAATTAATAAATAAAAACAACAGTTGGTTTTATGAAGAAACTAATGAAATTGATAAACCTTTCATCAATTTGATTAAAAAAAAACAAAGAAAATCAAATTACTAATATTGAAAACGACAGGGGCGAACTCACCTCCAATGAGGAGGAAATTAAAACAATAATTAGAAATTACTTTATGCCCACAAATTGGATAATCTAAACGAAATGGCTGAGTATTTTAAAAAAATACAAATTTCCCAGATTAACAGAAGAGGAAGCTGAATACTTAAACAACCCTATCTCATAAAAAGAAATTGAACAAGCCCTAGATGAACTGCCTAGGAAGTATCTCCAGGGTCAAATGGATGCACAAGTGATTTCTCTCAAACATTTAAAGCACAGTTAATTCCAATATTATATAGACGATTTTTGAAAATTGGGTATGAAGGAATCCTCCCAAATTCTTCTATGATACAAATATGTTTTTGATACCCAAACAAGGAAGAAACAAAAGAAAGAAAGAAAATTGTATACCAATTTCTCTAAGGAATATAGATGCAAAAATTTTAAATAAAATTTTAGCAAGACGAATACAGCATCTCATCACGAGAATGATACATTATGATCAGGTAGGATTCATACCAGGAATGCAGAGCTGGTTCAATATTAGGAAAGCTATTAGCATTATCAATCATACCAACAACAAAACTAACAAAAAACACATGATTACCTCAATAAATGCAGAAAAAGCTGTTGACAAAATACAACACCCATTTCTCTTAAAAAACACTGAAGAATATAGGAACAAAGGGAACTTTCCATACAATAATAAGAAGTATCTATCTAAACCTTCAGCAAGCATTACATGCAATGGAGATAAACTAGATGCATTTCCAATAAGATCAGGGGGTGAAACAAGGATGTCCATTATCACCACTGTTATTCAATATGGAACTGGAAATGTAAGCTATAGTGATTAGACAAGATAAAGAAATTGAAGAAATAAGAATAGGCAAAGAAGAAATTAAGTTATCACTCTTTGCAAATGATATGATGATATATTTACAGAATCCCAGAGACTCAAGTAAAAAACTACTTGAAATAATAAACAACTTTGGCAAAGAAGTAGGCAAGGAATATAGCAACCTCCTGTTTGATAAATCCAAGGACACCAGCTTCTGGGAAAAGAACTCACTGTTCAACAAAAGTTGTTGGGAAAACTGGATTACAGTGTGCCAGAAACTAGGCATAAATCCATACCTGACACTGTACACAGAAATAAAGTCCAAATGGGTACATGATCTAGGTATAAAGACTGATACCATGGACAAACTGGAGGAGCAAGAAATAGTGTCTTTATCAAAATTATGGAGAAGGGAATAATTTTTTACTAAAGAAGAATTAGAAAACGTTAAGAAATGCAAGGTGGATAATTTTGATTACATTAAACAGAAAATTTTTTACAGAAGCAAACCCAATGCAACCAAAATTCGGAGGGATGTAGTAAATTGGGAAAGAATTTTTGCAGCTAATCTCAGGGATAAGGGCCTCATTTGTAGAATATATGAGAACTAACTCCAATGTATAACTATTCAAGTCATTCCCCAATGGATAAATGGTCAAAGGATATGAACAGGTAATTTTCAGAGGAAGAAATTAAAGATATCTATAATCATTTGAAAAAATGCTCTAAATCCCTTTTGATTAGAGAGATGCAAGTCACAACAACTCTGTGGTGCCACATCTCACCTATAACATTGGCAAACATGACAGAACAGGAAAATGACAAATATTGGAGAGGATATTGGAGAGTTGGAACACTAATTCATTTTTGATGGAGCTGTGAGTTTATCCAACCATTCTGGAGAGTGGTTTGGAACTATGCCCAAAGGCCTACAAAAATGTGCATACCTTTTGATCCAGCAATATCGCTACTAAGACTGTATCCCCAAGAGATCATAAAGATAGGAAAGGGTCACACATGTACAAGAACATTTATAGCAGCACTCTTTGTAGTTACCAAAAACTGGAAGTCAAAGGGATGCCCATCAATTGGGGAATGACTGAATAAATTATGGTATATGAATGTAATGTAGTACTATTGCACCATAAGAAATGAGGAGCAACAAGACTTCAGGGAGTCCTGAAAGAACTTACATGATCTGATTCTGAGTGAAAGGAGCAGAACCAGGAGAACTTTGTGCACAGCAACGACCACAGTATGCGAGAGTTTTTTTCTGGTAGACTTGGAACTTCGTAATAACACAAGAACTTAAAAAAAAAAATCCCTATGGTTTTCTAAGGCAAAATGTCTTTCACACTCAGAGAAAAAACTACGGAATTCAATCCCAGAACGTAGCAGGTCATGTTTGTGTGTATATGTGTGTGTGTGTGTTTGTGTATTATGTTTTGATTTGTTATATGATTTCTTCCATTTATTTTATTTCATCTACATAGCATGACTATAGTGAAAACGTATTCAATAGGAAAGTATATGTCGATCCTATATAGAATTGTATGCCTTCTTGGGGATGGAGCGGGGTAGTGGAAGTACGTATAGAGGGGAAGTTAAAATCTAAATTTTATGGTAGTGATTGTAGAACATTAAAAAAAATAAATAAAATTAAATTTGAAAAAATAAAATAACTTAGTTGATTTTGATTGACTCACCTAACATAAGTGGCCCTCATATTCTCATTCATAAAATGATATTAAGAGATACGGGTTCTAAAATCATTTTAAGAGCTAAATATTGATATGGTAGAGGCATGCATTTTCAATTCATTCCTCTTCCCCAGCTCAGATTATATAATTTAAAAATAAAGAAATCACAGAGATAATGGTGTGTCCAAGGTTTAAATAGAATAAATATAATGGCTTAAGTTCTTCATAACTCCCTTACTAGGTGTGAAAAAATTCTCAGCAAAAGTAGATGGTCAGCTATGTGATCAACTTGACATTTACTGACAGAAGATCAGTACTCATGTACTTGGGAGAACATTAAAAAAAGTTGATTGCTAGTTGTAGAGGCAAATATGTTCCTGTAGATTTTTTTTATATAATAAATTTATGTTATAACTTTTTACATTCATTTTCACAAAATTTTGGGTTCCAAATTTTCTCCACATTTATCCCCTCCCCCCACCCCACTACACTGAGCATTCCAATTTCCCTTATCACCAATATGTCCTCTCTTCTATCATCCCTCCCTTCCCTTGTCCCCATCTTCTCTTTTATCCTGTAGGGCCAGATAACTTTCTATTCCCCATTACTTTTATTTCTTATTTCCTAGTAGGAAGAACTATGCTCAACAGTTGCTCCTAAAACTTTGAGCTCCAACTTCTCCCCATCCCTCCCTCCCCACCCATTCACTTTGGGAAGGCAGACAATTCAATATAGGGATATCTGTTTAGTTTTGCAAATGACTTCGAAAATAGTCGTGTTGTGTAAGACTAACTATATTTCCCTCCATCCTATCCTGCCCCCAATTGCTTCAGTTCTTTCTTTGGATCCTGTCCCTCCCCAAGAGCGTTGATTTCAAATTGCTTCCTCCTCCCATTGCCCTCCCTTCCATCCTCACCCCCAACCAGCTTATCCCTTTCTCCCCCACTTTCCTTTATTATAAGATAAGTTTTCATACCAAAATGAGTGTGCATTTTGTTCATTCCTTTGGTCGAATGTGATGAGAGTAAACTTCAAGCTTTTCTATCAGCTTCCCTCTTTTTCCCTCCACTAAATAGTCGCCTGCTTGCCTCTTCTATGAGAGATAATTTGCCCCATTCCATTTCTCCCTCTCTCCTCCCAATACATTTCTCTTTCACCGCTTAACTTCATTTTTTTTAAGATATGATCCCATACTATTCAATACATACTGTGTTCTTTGGCTCTGTGTGTGCATGCAAATGTGTATGGATGGGTGTGTGTGTGTGTGTGTGTGTGTGTGTGTGTGTGTGTGTGTGTGTGTAATTCCACCAAATACCCAGATACTGAAAAGTTTCAAAAGTTACAAATATTGTCTTTCCATGTAGGAATGTAAACAGTTCACCTTTAGTAAGTTCCTTATGACTTCTCTTTTCTGTTTACTTTTTCTTGCTTCTTCTCATTCTTGTGTTTGAAAGTCAAATTTTCTTTTCAGCTATGGTCTTTTCATCAAGAATGCATGAAATTGCTCTATTTCATTGAAAGACCATTTTTCTCCCTGAAGTATTATACTCAGTTTTGCTGGGTAGCTGATTCTTGGTTTGAGACCTAGTTCCTTTGACTTCTGGAATATCCTATTCCATGCCCTTCGATCCCTTAATGTAGAAGCTGCTAGATCTTGAGTTATCCTGATTGTATTTCCACAATACTTGAATTATTTCTTTCTAGGTCCTTGCAATATTTTCTCCTTGATGTGGGAATTCTGGAATTTGGCCACAATGCTCCTAGGAGTTTCTCTTTTTGGATCTCTTTCAGATGGTGATCGGTGGATTCTTTCTTTCTTTTTTTTTTTACTTTTTGATGCAGTTTGATTTTTTTCTTTGAATCTTAATAAAAAAATTATTTATTTAACTTTTTACATTCATTTTCACAAAATTTTGGATTCCAAATTTTCTCCTCTTTTATTCCCTACCCCCACCCCAATACACCAAGCAATCTAATTTTCCCTATCACCAATCTGCCCTCTCTTCTATCATCTCTCCCTTCTCTTATCCCCATCTTCTCTTTTGTCCTGTAGGGCCAGTTGATTTTCTATTCCCCATTGACTGTATTTCTCATTTCCTAGTAGCAATAACAGTACTAAACAGTTGTTCCTAAAACTTTGAGTTCCAAATTCTCCCCATCCCTCCCTCCCTACCCTTTCCCTTTGGGAAGCCAGGCAATTCGATATAGGCCATATCTGTGTAGTTTTGCAAATGATTTCCATAATAGTCGTGTTGTGTAAGACTAACTGTATTTCCCTCCATCCTATCCTGCCTCCCATTGTTTCCATTCTGTCTTTTGATCCTGTCCCTTCCCAAGTGTTGACTTCAAATTGCTCCGTTCTCCTATTGCCCTCCCTACCATCATCACCCCACCCTGCTTATCTCCTTCTCCCCCACTTTCCTATATTGTAAGATAGGTTTTCATACCAAAATGAGTGTGCATTTTATTAATTCCTTTCATCAAATGTGATGAGGGTAAACTGATTGTTTTTTTTTTCTCAGCTCTCCTCTTTTTCCCTCCACTAAACAGTCTCCTACTTGCCTCTTAAATGACATATAATTACCCCATTCCATTTCACCCTCTTTCCTCCCACTACATTACTCTCTCACCATTTACCTTAATTTCTTTTCAGCTATGGTCCCATTCTATTCAATTCACTCTGTGCTCTCTGTCTCTGTGTGTGCGTGCATGTGTGTATGTGTGTGTGCATGCACGCATGTAGGTGTGTGTGTGTGTGTTTATGTGTGTGTGTGGTCCCACCAAGTACCCCGATACTGAAAAGTTGTAAGAGTTACAAGTATTGTCTTTCCATGTAGGAATGTAAATAGTTCACTTTTGGCAAGTCCCTTATGACTTCTCTTTGCTGTTTACTTTTTCATGCTTCTTCTCATTCTTGTGTTCGAAAGTCAAATTTTCTTTTCAGCTCTGGTCTTTTCATCAAGAATGCTTTAAAGTCCTCTGTTTCATTGAAAGACCATATTTTCCCCTGAAGTATTATACTCAGTTTTGCTGGGTAGGTGATTCTTGGTTTCAGTCCTAGTTCCTTTGACTTCTGAAATATCCTATTCCATGCCCTTCGATCCCTTAATGTAGAAACTGCTAGATCTTGAGTTATCCTGATTGTATTTCCACAATACTGGAATTGTTTCTTTTTAGCTGCTTGCAATATTGTCTCCTGGACGTGGGAATTCTGGAATTTGGCCACAATGTTCCTAGGAGTTTCTCTTTTTGGATCTCATTCAGGAAGTGATCGGTGGATTCTTTAATGTTTAATTTGCCCTATGGTTCTAGAATCTCGGGGCAGTTTTCCTTGATAATTTCATGAAAGATGATGTCTAGGCTCTTTTTTTGATCATGGTTTTCAGGTAGTCCCATAATTTTTACATTGTCTCTTCTGGATCTGTTGTCCAGGTCAGTTGTTTTTTCCAATGAGATGTTTCACTTTACCTTCCATTTTTTCATTCTTTTGGTTTTGTTTTGTGATTTCTTGGTTTCTCATGAAGTCATTAGCCTCCATCTTTTCCATTCTAATTTTGAGAGAACTATTTTCTTCACGGAGCTTTTGAGCTTCCTTTTCCATTTGGCTAATTCTGCTTGTGAAAGCATTCTTCTCCTCATTGTCCTTTTGAACCTTTTTTGCCAATTGAGTGAGGCTATATTTCAATGTGTTATTTTCTTCAGCATTTTTTTTTTGGTCTTCTTTAGCAAGGTATTGACCTCCTTTTCATGCTTTTCCTACATCTCTCTCATTTCTCTTCCCAGTTTTTCCTCCACCTCTCTCACTTGATTTTCAAAATCCTTTTTGATCTCTTCCAATGGCCTGAGCCCATTGAATATTTATTTTGGATGTTTGGGTTACAGAAGCCCTGACTTCTATTTCTTTCCCTCATGGAAAGCAATATTCTTCCTCATGAGAAAGGAAGGGAGGAGATATCTGTTCACCAAGAAAGTAACCTTCTGTGGTCTTATTTTTTTTCCCTTTTCTGGGCATTTTCCCAGCCAGTTACTTGACTTCTGAGATTCCTTTCCACACCCACCTCACCTCCAGATCTGCCCAGCTAGTGCTTGGGGTCTGAGATTCAAATACTGCTCCCCAGCCTTATGGTTTTCAGCAGGGGCAGGGCTGCTATTCAGTGTAAGATTAAATTCAGGTTCTCAGGTGGGGGCAGGGCTGCTATTCAGTGTGATATTAAGTTCAGGTGCTCGGGGGCAGGGTTGCCTCCCAGGTTCAGTTGCCCCAGGGGGTTTTTGTGGAGACCTTCCACAATGAAGCCCAGCTCCTGTCTGCTGCTGCCTCTGCTGCTGCCTCCCCAGGGGGCCTGAGCTATAGAGACACCCCGCTCCCCTCTTCGCCAGCCATAAAGTCTCTCTCACTGACCTTTGTGCCTGTGGGTGAAGTGACCTTTGTGGCCACTGGTGATTCTGTTCCTGAAGCTTGCTCAGATCTGTTCCCCTCAATGCCGTGAAGCCAAGGCAGGGCTGGGCTCTGCTCTGGATCCAGGGTGTGATGGACTTTTGGTGTCGGTTTTTCAGGTCTCTGTGGAGCAGAAATCTCCTCCACTCTGTTACTGTGTGGCTTCTGCTGCTCCAGAATTTGTTGGGAGTTCTTCTTTACAGATTTTTATGGGCTATGGGTTCAGAGCTAACATATGTGTGTCTTTCTACTCTGTTATCTTGGCTCCTCCCCCCCTTGTTGTAGAATTTTAAACCCATGAACTCTGGCAGTATGGAAAAGATGCAACTTTTAATCAAGAACCTAGGTCCTGAGCTAAAATTTCTGTTCACTTGTTGGTAAGAAAAGATATGTTTCAGGGGCGGAGCCAAGATGGCGGAGTAGAAGGATGCACATTTATGAGCTTCAACCCACAGCCCATAGAATTAATGTGAAAAGAGACCCCCATAACTTCTGGACCACTTAAAGGGGTACAGAAATGGAGTGGAAGAGATGTCTGTGCCAGAGAGCCCTGGAGACCCATCCCCAGGTTCCGTCTCGCCCCGGAAAGCGAACCCCACCCCAGCGCTGCCCTGGCCGGGGCCCCAGAGAAGCTGCCCCGAGCAGGCTTCAAGGACGGAAGCTCCGGCAGCCGGGAAAGTCCCTCCACCCACAGAAGCTAGAGGTCAATGAGAGAGACGGCTGGCTGGCTGAGGGGAGTGGGGTGTCTCCGTGACTCGGGCCCCCTCGGGAGGAAGCAGCAGCGGCAGAGACGGGGGAGGGCAGGAAGCAGCGGAGGCAGAGGCATGGGTGGTGGCGGAGGCAGCAGCAGCGGTGGCCCAGGACTTTCCCAGCAGCAGGAAGGATCTTCATTATGGAAGGTCTCTGCATAAACAATCTGAGGGAGCTGAGGCTGGGAGACAGCCCTGCACCACCCCGCTCCCTTATTGAAGGCCTCTGAATAAAGCCCCAGAGGGAGATGAGCCTGGGAGGCGGTCCTACCCCCACCCCAGCACCAGAACTAAAGCATTAGCAGCTGTGTGGGCAGCAAGGAAAGCCCATTTGAATCTCAGAGCCAAAGCACTAACTGGGCGGATCTAGGCGGGGGTGGACAGGAATCTCAGAAGTCAAGTAACTGGCTGGGAAAATGCCTAGAAAAGAGAAGAAAAATAAGACTATAGAGAGTTTTCTGTAACAAATGCAAATGATCCCGACATTCGGATCTGATGACGAGGACATATTCTTGCCATCAGGGAAAGACGTGGAGAGTGGGGCCTCAGTAGCCCAGACAGCCCAGGGGGATGTCGGGTGGGCTCAGGCCTTGGAAGAGCTCAAAAAGGATTTTGAAAAGCAAGTTAGACAGGTGGAGGAAAAACTGGGAAGAGAAATGAGAGAGATGCAAGAAAAGCATGAAAAACGTTCAATACCTTGCTAAAGGAGACCCAAAAAAATGCTGAAGAAAATAACACCTTGAAGAATAGGCTCACTTAATTGGCAAAAGAGGTTCAAAAAACTAATGAGGAGAAGAATGCTTCAAAAGCAGAATTAGCCAAATGGGAAAAGAGGTTCAAAAGCTCACTGAAGAGAATAGTTCTCTCAAAATTAGAATGGAACAGATGAAGTCTAATGACTTTATGAGAAACCAAGAAATCACCAAACAAAACCAAAAGAATGAAACAATAGAAGAGAATGTGAAATATCTCATGGGAAAAACAACTGACCTGGAAAATAGATCCAGGAGAGACAATTTAAAAATTATGGGATTACCTGAAAGTCATGAGCAAAAAAAGAGCTTAGACATCATCTTCCATGAAGTTATTGAGGAAAACTGCCCTGACATTCTAGAACCAGAGGGCAAAATAAATATTGAAAGAATCCATGGATCACCACCTGAAGGAGATCCAAAAAGAGAAACTCCTAGAACTATTGTGGCCAAATTCCAGAACTCCCAGCTCAAGGACAAAATCTTGCAAGCAGCTAGAAAGAAACAATTCCAGTATTGTGGAAATAAAATCAGGATAACTCAAGATTTAGCAGCTTCTACATTAAGGGATCGAAGGGCGTGGAATAAGATATTCCAGAAGTCAAAGGAACTGGGGCTCGAACCAAGAATCACCTACCCAGCTAAACTGAGTATAATACTTCAGGGGAAAATATGGTCTTTCAGCGAAACAGAGGACTTTCAATCATTCTTGATGAAAAGACCAGAGCTGAAAAGAAAATTTGACTTTCAAATACAAGAATGAGAAGAAATATGAAAAAGTAAACAGCAAAGAGAAGTCTTAAGGGACTTACCAGAAATGAACTGTTTACATTCCTACATGGAAAGACAATATTTGTAACTCTTAAAACGTTTCAGTATCAGGGTAATTGGTGGGACCACACACACACATGTACACGCATGCATGCACACACACATAAACACATGCACACACACAGAGAGACAGAGAACACAGAGTGAATTGAATAGGATGGGACCATAGCTGAAAAGAAATTAAGGTAAATGGTGAGAGAGTAATGTAGTGGGAGGAAAGAGGGTGAAATGGAATGGGGTAATTATATGTCATTTATGAGGCAAGTAGGAGACTGTTTAGTGGAGGGAAAAAGAGGAGAGCTGGAAAAAAAAAACAATCAGTTTACCCTCATCACTTTTGACTAAAGGAAGGAATAAAATGCACACTCATTTTGGTATGAAAACCTATCTTACAATATAGGAGAGTGAGGGAGAAGGAGATAAGCAAGGGGGGGATGATGGAAGGGAGGGCAAAGGGAGGAGGGAGCAATTTGAAGTCAATACTTGGGGAGGGACAGGATCAAAAGGCAGAATAGAAACAATGAGGGGCAGGGTAGGATGGAGGGTAATTCAGTTAGTCTTACACAACACGACTATCAGGGAAGTCATTTGCAATATTACACAGATATGGCCTATATTGAATTGTCTGCCTTCCCAAAGGGAATGGGTGGGGAGGGAGGGATGGGGAGAATTTGGAACTCAAAGTTTTAGGAACAACTGTTTAGTATTGCTGTTGCTACTAGGAAAGAAGAGATACAGTTAATGAGGAATAAAAAGTCATTTGGCCCTACAGGAGAAAAGAGAAGATGGAGACAAGAGAGGGGAGGGATGACAGAATAGAGGGCAGATTGGAGATAGGGAAAATTAGATGCTTGGGGTATTGGGGTGGGGGAGGGGATAAAAGGGGAGAAAATTTGGAACCCAAAATTTTGTGAAAATGAATGTAAAAAGTTAAATAAATAAATTAATTAATTAAAAAAGAAAAAGAAAAGAAAAGATATATTTCTCACCTTTCCCACCACATGTGAAATCAGGCACATGAATGAGACAGGAAATGCTGTAATGATGTTATTAAGACCACTAAATAAAGATAGAGCGGCACTGTAAGAATCTCTAAGAAGTAGCATCATTGGAAGAAAGGAGCTCCAACATAGATTTAAAAGACAATTAGTTCTGCTTTTCTGGAATCCAGATTTTGAAATTATAAGGCCTCTGATTTGATGTCCCAGAGTCAAGATAGCAGAGTCAGTAGCAAATTGTTCTAACTCTCCCATAATCACCTCCAAACAAATATAAAATAGTGTCCTCAAGCAAATCCCTAAGCAGAAGAACTGGCAAAAAATGGAATAAAACAATATTTTAACCTATTATACTTCAAAACTCAGCAAGAAATGCCTCTTTCATGGGGAAAAAGTAAATACAGTCAAGGAAAACAAGTGTCCTAGCAAGCCAGCAGTAAGCCCAACCTCACCAAAGCAGTGATAGGTTCTGAGCCCCAGTGTGGTGAAGCAGGCAGCCACCAGTCTGGCACCCCTCATTTGTCAGCATAACTCTGAGCAAACATGAAACCTCCAGTGGGCAAACCTTCAAATGCTTCAGCATAGCCTTAGGCAAACAAGCAACCTCCAGACTCTAGCTCTCAGACTCTCATATGCTTCAGCATAATCCTTGTCCAACAGACAGCTTCTAGCACACAGACCTCAGTGTGCTTTAGTGTAGCCTGGGGAAACCGAAACACCCTACCTGCCTCAGCACAGGCCAGACACCAGTACTAGAACCCTAGCTGAGCACCAGGTAAGCTTCTAGTCTCCTACAGTTTCCAGCATCTCCAGTGACTTTCCCCCAACTTCTCCAACTGACTACAGAATCAGACATGAAGCTTCCCATGGGTTTCAGAGCAAAATCAGTGCAGCAAATGGCAAACAGGTAAACAGTACTAGGTAAATCAAGACCTGTAGGCCCTGACACAAGTAGCACAAGGCAATACCCCTCCCATCCAAGGATTTATGTCCAAATTGAAAAAAAGAAAAAGCCCCAAAAACAAACAAATACAACAACAAAAAGGAATCTGACCACAGAAGTACATAATGGTGACAGGGAAGACCCAAACCCAAACTCAGAAAAGGACAAGAAAGCCAAAACAGTGATGGAAAAAGCCCTAAAGAAAAATGAGAAGTGGTCTCAGACCCAGAAAGAACTCATGGAAGAGCCAAGAAAGAACTTAAAAATCATATAAAAGAGGTGGAAGAAAAATTGGGAAAAGAAATGGAAACAATACAAGAGAATTATGAAAAAAAGTGCCAACAGCTTGGAAAAAGTATACAACTGCTTTAAAAATAAAATTGGCCAAATCGAAAAGTAAGTAGAAAAACCTAACTGAGGAAAACAGCTCCTTAAAAGTTTGAATTGGGCAAGTAGAAGATAATGACTCTATGAGTCAGTAAGAATCAATCAAACAAATTTAAAAAATGAAAACAATGTAGAACAAAATGTAAAATGCCTTATTAGAAAAATAGCAAACCTGGAAAATAGAATCACTGGATCACCTAAAACAATAATCAAAGGGAGCACCTGGACAGTGAAATAGAAACATGGGAGGGTGGGTGATGCACATAATTTGGACCTTACTGTCATCAGTGTTGGCTCACAAATGGAATACTATATACAATAATTTGAATATAGAAATCTATCTTAATTGACAAGAAAGTAAGAAGAGAGAAGATAAAGTAAAGGGTGGGAAATGGCAGAAGAAAGGGCAGAGCAGGGGAGATGGTAGATAGAAGGAAAATACTGGTGAAGAGAAAAAGAGTGAAAGGAGAAGACAAAAAGGAGGACACATAGGATGTAGAGAAACACACAGTAATCATAGTGGTGAATGTGAATGGGATGAAGTCTTCCATAAAATGGAAGCAGATAGCACAATAGATCAAAAAGCAGATTCCTATAATATGTTGCATTCAAGAAACCTAATTGAAGCAGGAGGCGATACAGAGAATAAAGGTAAGGGGCTGGAGAAGAATCTATTATGATTCAACTGAAGTAAAACTAAATAAACAAAAGTAAATGTAGCAATCTTCACTTCATAGCAACAGCAAAAATTGACCCAATTAAAAGATAAAAAAGGAAGGAAATTATATCTTGCCAAAAAATACCATACAAAATGAAGTAATATCAATACGTACATTACATGCCTCAATTGGCATAGCATCCAAATTCTTTTTTTAAATACTTTTTACATTCACTTTCACAAAATTTTGGATTCCAAATTTTCTCCCATTTTATCCCCTACCCCCAACCCAATACACCGAGTAATCTAATTTTCCCTATCACCAATCTGCCCTCTCTTCTATCATCCCTCCCTTCTCTTGTCCCCATCTTCTCTTTTCTCCTGTAGGACCAGATGAATTTCTATTCCCCACTCACTGTATTTCTTATTTCCTAGTAGCAACAGCAATACTAAACAGTTGTTCCTAAACCTTTGAGTTCCAAATTCTTCCCATCCCTCCCTCCCCAACCATTCCCTTTGGGAAGGCAAGTAATTCAATATAGACCCTATCTGTGTAGTTTTGCCAATGACTTCGATAATAGTCGTGTTGTGTAAGACTAACTGTATTTCCCCCCCATCTTATCCTGACCCCCTATTGTTTGTATTCTGTCTTTTGATCCTGTCCCTCCCCAGGTGTTGACTTCACATTGCTCCCTCCTCCCGTTGCCCTCCCTACCATCATCCCCTCCCCCCTTGCTTATCTCCTTCTCCCCCACTTTCCTGTATTGTAAGATAGGTTTTCATACCAAAATGAGTGTGCATTTTATTCCTTCCTTTAGTCAAATGTGATGAGGGTAAACTTCTTGGTTTTTTTTCTCAGCTCTCCTCTTTTTCCCTCCACTAAAAAGTCTCCTGCTTGCCTCTTGAAAGAGATATAATTCATGCCATTCCATTTTACCCTCTCTCCTCCCACTACATTTCTCTCTCATCATTCACCTTAATTTCTTTTAAGATATGGCCCCATCCTATTCAATTCACTCTGTGCTCTCTTTCTCTGTATGTGTGTGCATGTGTGTATGTGTGTGTGCATGCATGCGTGTACATGTGTGTGTGTATGTGTGTGTGTGTGGTCCCACCAACTACCCAGATACTGAAAAGTTTTAGGAGTTACAAATATTGTCTTTCCATGTAGGAATGTAAACAGTTCACTTTTGGTAAGTCCCTTATGACTTCTCTTTGCTGTTTACTTTCTCATGCTTCTTCTCATTCTTGTGTTTGAAAGTCAAATTTTCTTTTCAGCTCTGGTCTTTTCATCAAGAATGCTTGAAAGTCCTCTGTTCCATTGAAAGACCATTTTTTTTCCCCGGAACTATTATACTCAGTTTTGCTGGGTGGGTGATTCTTGGTTTCAGTCCTAGTTCCTTTGACTTCTGGAATATCCTATTCTACCCCCTTTGATCCCTTAATATAGAAGCTGCTAAATCTTGAGTTATGCTGAGTGTATTTCCACAATACTGGAATTGTTTCTTTCTAGCTGCCTGCAATATTTTCTCCTTGAGGTGGGAGTTCTGGAATTCGGCCACAATGTTCCTAGGAGTTTCTCTTTTTGGATCTCTTTCAGGCAGTGATAGATGGATTCTTTCAATACTTATTTTGCCCTCTGGTTGGAGAATATCAGGGCAGTTTTCCTCAATAATTTCATGGAAGATGATGTCTAGGCTCTTTTTTTGATCATGACTTTCAGGTAGTCTCATAATTTTTAAATTGTCTCTCCTGGATCTATTTTCCAGGTCAGTTGTTTTTCCAGTGAAATATTTCACATTCTCTTCCATTTTTTCATTCTTTTGGTTTTGTTTTGTGATTTCTTGATTTCTCAGAAAGTCATTAGACTCCATCTGTTCCATTCTAATTTTGAGAGTACTATTCTCTTCAGTGAGCTTTTGAACCTCTTTTTCCATTTGGCTAATTCTGCTTTTGAAAGCATTCTTCTCCTCATTGGCTTTTTGAACCTCTTTTGCCAGTTGAGTGAGCCTATTTTTCAAGGCGTTATTTTCTTCAGAATTTTTTTGGGTCTCCTTTAGCAAGGTATTGAGCCGTTTTTCATGCTTTTCTTGCATCTCTCTCATTTCTCTCCCCAGTTTTTCCTCCACCTGTCTAACTTGCTTTTCAAAATCCTTTTTGAGCTCTTCCATGGCCTGAGCCCACCGGACATCCCCCTGGGATGTCTGGGATACAGAGGCCCTGACCTCCACATGTTTCCCTGATGGTAAGAATTGTTCCTTGTCTTCAGAATTGAAAGGTGGGAACATCTGTACCCCATCAAAGTAGCTTTCTATAGTCTAATTTGTCTTCCCTTGTCTGGGCATTTTCCCAGGCAGTTACTTGACTTCTGAGATTCCTGTCCACCCCCACCTAGATCTGCCCAACTAGTGCTTGGGTTCTGAGATTCAAATGGGCTTTCCAAAGCAGGTTGCAGCTGCTAATCAATGTGAGCTTAAGTTCTGGTGCTCAGGTGGGGGCAGGGCTGCCTCCCAGGCTCAGTTTCCTCAGGGGGTTTATGCAGAGACCTTCAGTAATGGCCCTGAACTTCTGCCTGCTGCTGCCTGCTCTTTCGGGCTGCTGCCACTGTCTCTGCAGCTGCCCCCGCCACTCCCTCCGCCATTGCCTCCCATGGGGTCCCAAGCCACAGAGACACCCCGCTTCCCCCTCAGGCAGCCGAGACGTCTCTCCCACCAACCTGCAGCATCTGTGGGCGGAGGTACCTTCGCGGCCACTGGAGTCTCTGTCCCTGAATCCTGGTCGGATCTGGTCCTCTGGGACTGCGTGGCCAGGGCAACTCAGGGGTGGACTCTGCTATCCGGGGCATGACTGACCCCTGGGACAGCTCTCCAGGGCTCTCTGGAACGGAAATCTTTTCTACTGTGTTTCTGCATGCCTTGCAGTGCTCTAGAATTTGTGGGGAGTTCTTCTTTCAGGAAATATATGCGCTGTGGGTTCGGAGCTAGCATATGTGTATCTTTCTACTCCGCCATCTTGGCTCCACCCCCTCCAAATTCTTTTTTTTTTTAAATGTCAAATACAACTTTAATTACTTTTCATAATCATTTCCAAACTTAAATAAGAATGTAGAGTGCTTATACACTACATTCTGCTTCCTATAAGGACTCCATCACTTTCACATATTTGTCATATACCCCAACTTTTTAAAGGAAAGAAAATATTTTTTACCTTGCTGTATAACTGTCTCCCAAGAACTACTTGCTTTCAACAGTAGAGATATCAAAAATACAAAGATACATCAAGAACATTCTTCTTTGACACCCAATATTGGATTTAGGGGACTTTATGTACAAAATTCCAGGAATGCTTATCCATTCATATCATTTACAGGATTCATATTATTGTTGTTTTGTGGCGGCGGGGTAGGGTGAAGAATTTGATTTCTGCTTCCAGGGCTTTCACAAACAACAGTAGTGTTTCCCCATGCTGGTTGACATAGACAGGTGCTACTCTCCTGGCTTTTCCAATACTCACTGAATTCACAGAAATACTACTGCTTCTGAGCTATTCCTCGGGTTTGTCTGCCTGGGGGCTGGGAGGGTAAACTCAGACAAAGGAATAAGAGAAGTATTCATTCTAATTTTCCTACTCCCTAGAAAGATTCTTTCCCTTTTCTATGGGAATGAAAATCTTAAAACTTTCAAACCCTCTTCAGTATGGTCTAAATAGTAGGTGAATAAGTAGAATGGCTGCCTCAGCTACCATGGTCTCTAATAAAGTCCTCTTAAAATTTCAAGGGTTAGCTGCCCTTTTAATTTTGATTAGCTAAAGGATGCTAGTTCTAAGAGCCATCCATCTTGTCACAGGAGATAAATAATGATCTTGCTTGCCCAGGTTCACTGCTGTCAGGGCAGTATTATCAAACTTCTAACATTTCCATCGCTTTGGCAAAATTGTCCTCAGAAAAAAAAGGGTAAATGATTTAACTAAATATGGTAAGCACAAAGTGTAGAAAGGATTGGAAAACCTTTTCATTAAATCTGCCCTATTGAGACTAGTAAAATGTTTGTAAAAATGTTATCAATTGTAAGTATTAGTTATATTTTATAGTTTTCATGGTTTCTTGAAAGAAAAGAGGAAGGCTCTGAACATTGGTCTAAGATTACTTATTTGTCTTGAAATATTGTTTTAAAACAAGTATGTACACGTTATACCTTGGAAAACATAGAAGAAAATAAAAATTATATGGAAATCTAGAAGTGGAAGCCAGAAAGTCAATCAGTGCAACTAAACGGATGTTTGCTCATAGTTTTTGGTATCCAAAACCTTCTTTCCACACATTGAACAAATGCCCTTTTTGTGAGCACAGCCTTGTCAGTAATAAGAACCTGGCTGATTCACAGAACTTTTACAAATTTTGCAAGTAGAGAACTTAATCTTGCCATCTGGATCAAATCTTGCTTTCTTTGAAGTCAAAGTCTTGTTTTCGTTTAATTTCCTTCCACCACTTTCTGTAGTGTTCCTTGCTCCATACTTCTAAGTCTCAGGAGTAATAATAGTACCACGTTTCTTTTCACACTTTTCACAAACCATCCTGTTAGAGGGATCATGTTGTTTTAATTACCTTTGTAAAGGCATAGATTTCTTTGAAATGTAAACAAGCCTCTGGCTGGGAACCTCCTTCTGAGTTATAGCATCCAAATTCTTAAAGGAGAAGTTAAATGATTACAAGTTCATGATCCAAAAAGATATAGAGAATATTCTGAAATATAAAATAGATAATTTTGGTTATAGTAAAGTAAAACTTTTACAGAAACAAAATCAATGAGACCAAGATTAGAAAGATAGCAGAAAGCTGAGAAACAATCTTTACAATAAATATCTCTGATGGAGGCCCCACTTCTCAGATATCTAGAGAACTGAGTCAAATTTGTAAGAATACAAGTCACTGGGGAGACAAGACAAAATGGTGGAATAATTCAATCCCAGTCAAATACCTCTGAAAAATAACTGTAAACAAATTCTGGAGCTGCAGATCCCACAGAATGATGGAGTGAACCAAATCTCCAGCCCAAGACATTCTGGAAGGTCTCAAGGCAGTGTTTATCATGAAAAACTGGGAGCACAGCACAGTCCAGTGTGAACCACACTTTCACAGATGGCACATGAGGAGATGGTTTCCAGATTTCATGATCTAAAAATGCTGCAGACAAATTGGAAGGTCAGTGGAAAAGTATCTGTGGGACCTATATGAAAAAGCAGAGTGGTTGGTTAGGGCCCCAGGGCAGCAGAGGGAGTGGAGGAGCCTATAGAGGAGAAGCCCATAGCAGCAGCATCAGAGACACTGGCTGTTTCTGGAACTGTAAGCCTACAGATTGTGAGAGGATCGAGTGGCTGACAGTACATACACACCCCACTGGAAGCAGTGAATTACCTTGACAAAGAACTTAAAAGTCGAATAAATAGCTGGGAAGTGAGCAAAACTCAGAAAAATAATCAGATAATAGGATCTTACTTTGTTAAGTCAAAGCTCCTATATCCAAACCCTCCACGAAAAAATATTAATTGGTCTCAGGCTATAGAAGAGCTCAAAAAGTATTTTGAAAGTTAAGTAAGAGAAGGAGAGCAAAAATTGGGAGGAGAAATGAGAGAGATGAAAGAAAAATATGAAAAATGATTCAATTGCTTGTTAAAGGAGACCAAAAAATGCTGAAGAAAATGACTTTAAAAAAATGGACTAACTCATATGGTAAAAGAGATCCAAAAAGCCAATGAGGAGAATGCTTTAAAAAGCAGAATTGGCCAGATGGAAAAGGAGGCTCAAAGGCTCACCAAAGAAAATATTTCCTTAAAGATTAGAATGGAACAGATGGAAGCTAATGACTTCATGAAAAATCAATAAATTATGAGACAAAATCAAAGGAATGAAAAAAATAGACTGTGAAATATCTCACTGGAAAAACAACTGACTTTGAAAATAGATCCAGGGGAGATGATTTAAAAATATTGGACTACCTGAAAGTCATGATCATAAATGGAGGCTAGACATCAACTTTCAAGTACTTATCAAGGAAAATTGCCCTGATATTGTAGAATCAGAGAATAAAATTGTTATTGAAAGAATCTTATTGCCTCCAGAGAGAGATCCCAAAAGAAATACTCCTGGGAATATTATAGCCAAATTCCAGAGTTCCCAGATCAAGGAGAAAATATGGCAAGAAGCTATAAAAAAACAATTCAAGTATTGTGGAAGTACAATCAGGAAAACAAAACATCTAGCAACTTCTACCTTATGGGATGGCAGGACTTGGAATGTGATATTCCAGGGGTCAGAAAAGCTTGGATTAAAGTCAAGAACTGAGTATAATACTTCAGGGGAAAAAATGGTCATTCAGTGAAATATAGGACTTTCAAGCATTCTTGGTGAAATGACCAGAGGTGAATAGAACATTTCACTTTCAAACACAAGAATCAAGAGAAACATGAAATGTTCTGTGATTTTATTGGCAGAGGGCAATCATTTAACAGTAAAAACACTCTCTTTCTACCAATGTAGGTTGGTTATTAGGACTCATTGTCTTAGAACTCTGAAGTACTGAGAAGTTAAGTGACTTGTCCAGCATGTGTCAGAAATGAGACATGGATTCAGATGTCATTATTCTGAGGCTAACTCAGAAACCACCATGTCTTGCTGCCTCTCTCAATGTCTTGTATTAGTAATTTTTAAGCACATGAATAAGAGAACAAAGAGATATTTATTATGTACTTATGTGCCAAGCACTGTGCTAAATGTTCAGATATAAATATAAAAATGAGGCATCCCCTCCCTTCAAAGAATATGCATAGGGTGGATATCATATATAGGGGAAAGGTAGTCGGGAAAAAGGTGTTTGATTTTATAAGTTGTAGGTGTTATATATGGAACCATGAGGGAGATAGACTGATCTACACTTTCACATAGCAGTGGTAATAGTTATTTAATTATGGTTCCCCATACCAAAAATGTAGAAGGTGAGCAGCGTACCTCAGACAGATGACTGAGGTGGATATAGTTGGAAACAACTCAGTATGTTGGGCCAGGTGAGTTTATACTAATGTACCCACCAATATGCATGGTAACACAGTCTCTGAAGGTGTGATAATTGTCAGGAGGGTGCAAAAATAGGATGAAAGGCAAGAAAGTAGCTAAGGAGATAATTTATCTTCTCAATTAGACTCTAAATTCCTTGAGGCTAGGGATCAGGATGAGGGGGCATCTATGACTTCCAGGTGATAGGTTCCTCACTCCTGGACTAAGTCATATACTCCTTTTATAGCAAGCAAACTGCTTTGCACAGCCCGTGCTCCAAAACAGGTGTATACACACACACACACAAACACACACACACATATGTATATTATATACATACACAGACATATCTATCACACATTGTAGACAAATATATTCACGCATATACAATACACACATCTTATACATAAGAACATAAATTTATGATCTAAATATAAATTTCTACATATCAACTATTTCGGATATAGTATGTGATCTAAATATATGATACATGTAGATTACTTTATATCATAGTGATCATCATGACAAAAACAATTGATAAAATAAATTTGCATTTAGATGAAATGCATATGTGTATGTCCGCATACCAATGTTTATGTATAAAATGTATTGGATACACCTACAATACAAAACCAATACCACTTCTTCATTCTTAAAAAAAGACATATCTATGTTGTAATAGAATATTATGTTGCTATAGGAAATGACAAGTGGGGTGATTGCAGAAAACCTTGAAAGACTTACATGAACTGATATGAAGTGAAGTGAGCAGAACCAGGGAAGTACTGTATGCAGTAACTGCAATATTTTATGATGTAGAACTCTGAATGACTTAGCTATTCTCAGCAATACAGGGGTCCAAGACAATTCTGAGGGACTCCTGATGAAAAAATGCTATCTACCTTCAGTGAAATAACTGATATTGTCTCCATACAGATGTATGCATACTCTGTTTCTCAACTCTTCATGCATAAAATGAATTAAATGCAAATGTTTCACATGACTGCCTATGTAGGACCTATATCAGAGTGCTTACCATCTCAGGGAGCAGAGCAGAGAGGGAGGGAAGAAAAACAGAATTTGGAACTCAAAACTTAATAAAAAAAAAAACCTTAAGGAAAAGAAAATATAAGTCACTCCCCAATTGATGAATGGTCAAAGGACATGAACAGGCAGTTTGCAGATGAAGAAATCAAAGCTATATAGGCATATGAAGAAATGCTCTAAGTCACTTTTGATTAGAGAAATGCAAATTAAAAAGAGAAAACAACTCTGAAGTACCACCTCACACCTATCAGAAAGAAAATGATAAATGTTGGAGAAGATGAGGAAAAATTGGGATGCTATTGCATTATTGGTATAGTTGTAAAATGAACCAACCATTCTAAAAAGAAATTTTGAACTTTACCTAAACTCTGCATACCTCTGAATCCACGAATACCATTACTAGGTCTGTATGCCAAAGATGGCATAGAAAAGGAAAAAAGGACCTACATGTGAAAAACATATTTATAGTAGGACTTTTCATGGTATCAAAATATTAGAAATTGAAGGGATTGTAAGGTTAATGGGATATAAATTCTTCCACACTAATTGATAGGCCTCACTTGGAGTCCTGGCTCAGAGTCAGTTAAGGTCTGTGCCAAAGAGGATTCCTACAACTTTCCAATAAAGTACTGATTTCCAAGCTTTTCAGCAGTAAGCCAATCAAGTCTTTGATTAGAAACAGCATCTATTATATTCCTTGGTGGGAAGGGTGTGGGCAGAGATAAATGCAGGCAGAGAGAGGAATGGACTGAGGGAGGAACTTTCCTAGGGAATTTGCCTGCAGGGAGGCTTAACTGAAGAAATGTTGGAGATGTTGGCCTCCCTGGATTGGTGTTGAACACCTAACTAAATCTAGAGTTCTGTTATCCTAATAGCAATATTTCAAATAAATATTTTTATTTTTGTCTTAGAGGAAGAGAGTTCATTATATTTTCAAACAAAACCTGGGAATACATATGCATATTCATAGAAGCTGCTATGGGTATTGCATTGGAATCACAGGGATGCCTTTCAATTGGGGAATGACTGAACAAGTTGTGGTATATGAAGCTAAGGAAATACTATTGTGCAACATGAAATGATGAGCAGACAGATTTCAGAAAAACCTTGAAAGATCTGAAGGAATTGATGCAAAGGATATGAGCAAAACTGGGAAAACATTGTCCACAGTATTAGTCAAATTGTGTGATGATCAATATGAATGAATCAGCTATTCTCAGCAACATAATGATCCAAGACAAGTACAAAGGACTCATAAAGAAAAATACTATCTACATCCAGTTAGAGATATGATGGGCTCTGAATGCAGATAGAAGCATACTTTTCTATGAACGTTATGGTTTTTTTGTGTTTTTTATTTGTTTTTTTTCTTTCACAACTGTAATTAATATGGGAATATTGTTACATTGTATCACATGTATAACCCACATCAAATTGCATACCACTTTCTCTTCCCACACTTCCCACACTTTACCTCCAAGGAATATAATAGATACTGTTTCTAATCAAAGACTTGATTGGCTTACTGCTGAGAAGCTTGGAAATCAGCACTTAATTAGAAAGGTGTGGGAATCCCTTTTGACACAGAGGCTAATTGACTCTGAGACATGGCTATCAATGATGATCAATGATGGCTATCAATGAGTGGGGAAGAATTTATATGCCATTAACCTTACAATCCCTTATAAAAAGTGCATCTTATAAAAACGAATGCAAAAAATTGTATTGACATGTCATTATGAAAAAAAATGAAATATTATTAAAAGAAATTAAAAAAATAAAACCAAAAAAATCTCCAATTCAACTAATTATCCTGTCAAATAGAAATATTATGCCAAGGATGGTTCAATGTGAGACTACAAGGTCACCAGGTTAATTTACTATGTGTGGTAGAGTTGTGCTCTACTTAAGCCTCAGAGAAAGAATATGGTATCCAACTAGGGCTGGTTCTGACCATCAAATCAGTTAGGGAAGAGCTATAGGCTGCTGAACTGTGAAATTCCTATCATGGACAGAGTTTGAAAAATTTTGTAGTCCAGCTCCCATGGAAACCAGAATGTGAGAGGATGGGATAAGTAAGTAAATGATAAGAGGAATAAGGGGGAGGGAAATGGCAAGATAAAAGATTTCAAGGAGAAAAAATTAAAAGATATTGAACATAAGCACATCAATCAACAGATAAAACAGAAAAAAAGAGAAACTATTGTCTCCACATCTACTAAATGAGTTCAGTCACCTATTATTAAATATTGCAAAAAGAAAGGAAAAATGATCTAGCCCTAGATAAGACAGAAAAGTCTATATGGCAATCATCAAAACCACTTGGTACTGGCTAAGAAACAGAGGGGGTAAACCAGTGGAATAGGTTAGGTACTCAAGACACAGTACTCAATGAATACAGCACTTTACTGTTTGATAAACTCAAGGACCCCAGCTTCTGGGATAAGAACTCACTATTTGACAAAGACTGCTGGGAAAAGTAGATAAAAGTGTGGCAGAAACTGAGCATAGACCAATGCCTGACACAATATACAAAAATAAAATCAAATGTATGCATGATCTAGGTATAAAGACTGATATACCATAAAAATTCAGGGAGGAAGGAATAGTGTATTTATCAGATTCATGGACAATGGAGAAATTTATGATCAAACAAGAGAAAGAGAATATTATAAAGTGAAAAATGGACAATTTTGAATACATTAAATTGAAAAGTTTTTGCACAAAAAAACCCCAATGCAACCAAGACTAGGAGGGAAGCAGAAAATTGGGAAAGAATTTTTGTAATTAGTGTCTGTGATAAAGGCCTAATTTTTAAAATATATAGAGAACTGAGTCAAATGTACAAGAATACAAATCATTCCCCAATTGATAGATGGTCGAAGGATATTAACAGGTAGTTTTCAGAGGAGGAAATTAAAGCTATCTATAGTCATATGAAAAAAACCTCTAATCACTATTGATTAGAATGATGCAAATCAAAACAACTCTGAAGCACCACATCACACCTATCATATAGGCTAACATGACAAAAGAAGAAGATGGTAAATGTTGGAGAAGGTGTGGGAGAGTTAGAACACTAATTCATCACTGGTGTAACTGTGAGCGGATCCAACCACTCTGGAGAGCAATTTGGAACTGTGCCTAAAGGGCTACAAAAATGTGCATACCCTTTGACCCAGCAATATCACTTCTAGGACTGTATCCCAAAAAGGTCATAGAAATGGGAAAATGTCTCACATGTACAAAAATATTTATAGCAGCTCTCTTTATGGTGGCCAAGAACTGAAAATAGAGGGGATGCCCATCAATTGGGGAATTTCTGAACAAGCTGTGGTATGTGAATGTAATGGAATGCTATCGTGCTATAAGAAATGACGAACTGGAAGACTTCAGAGAGGCTTAGAAGGACCTGTATAAACTGATGCTGAGTGAGAGGAGCAGAACCAGGAGAACTTTGTACGCAGCAATAATCACAGTGTGCAAGGACTAAAACATTCCCAATGGACTCTTGAGGCAAAATACCTTCCATATCCAGAGGAAAAACTATGGAATTGGATCACAAAATGAAGCAGAATATTTTCTTTTGTGTTATGTTTTGTTTTGGTTTGGTTTATCTCATGGTTTCTCCCATTCGTTTTAATTCTTCTATGCAACATGATCAATGTGAAAATGTGTTGAATGAGAATATATATGTAGAATTCATATGATTGCATGCTGCCTCGAAGAGGGAGGGGGGAGAAAAGGGGAGAAAGGAGGAGAAAAATCTAAGACTTATAGAAGTGATTGTAGAAAACTGAAAACAAATAAACGAATAAGAAAAGAAAAATCTGTATGGCGTTTAAGGAAAATATAGAACTATAGCATGCTGTCCTTTTGTGGTTTAAAAACTAAATAAGAATTTTTAGATAAGAATTTTTAGCCTGCATGGCAAAAATGTACATAAAAGAAAAAAAATCACTAAAGAAACAAAATAGAGAATAATGGATTGAGAATTTATATAAAAAGAGAGAAATAAAGGACAGTCTAGGAGAGACAAAAACCAAAAACTAAAATAAAAAAGGGTCACTATGCAAGCAAAACATACTCAGCTTGAAGATAGCATGGACAAAGGCAAGCTAAGGATCATCGATCTCCCAGAGGAATATGACAGGACAAAAAAACCACTAATACTACAATGTAGAAAATAATGGAGGAGAATTTCCTGTAATTTCTAAACATAGAACGTGAAAATGTAGTTGGAAGAATTCATAGATTGGTTTCAGAAAACAATCTAATGGTGCAAACTTCAAGACAATTAGTATTTAAATTTAATTATTCCATTCAGACACAACACACTTGCCAAACCATCAAGACAAAGACCTCAAATACAAGAAAAAGAGGTATTAAAATAATTCAAGAGTATTCCATAACCACTAGGAATAAAAGGGAGAAAGGAATGGCATAATATGTTCTGAAATGCAATAGAGTTCAGGATACAGAACAGGGTGATTTATCCTGCAAATCTCTGCTTAATACTGCAGGATCAAATATGGAAATTCAATGATTAAGAGATATTTGACTTATTCTTTTTTGAGTTGTTTTTTTTTAGTTTTAAGTTTACACAGAAAAACAAATAATGAGTAAAGAAAAATAAACATTTTAAACTTAAATATTGAAGCTTACATACAAAATAAGAAGAGAAAAAAAGCATTGTCACATGTACAGCAGAAAATGAGAGGACTGGAAATATTCAGCAATACATTTCCATTTCAGGAAACTGTATACAGTATATACTATACATTATGTCAGAGCTACTCGTCTTTTCTTTGCTTCCTTGTAAGCTTTCTTTTCTTCTCGGCTGTGCACTTTCACTCTGTTCTTTTTTCTCCCTTCCTTCCCCTGCAAAGAAGGCTATAATTAAGTAAAGATGATATTTACACACACACACACACGCACACATACAGACATACAGAAACACACACATATACATATAAACATACACATGTATATATACACATATACATAATAATACACTTACACATACATATACTTAGATATCTATACTCCTACATATATATAGACTCATACATGCATAGGCATCTATATAAGACCATGATATACTTATTTGTCCTCCATTTCTCTGAGGATGAATAACCTCTTCCTTCATAATCTGTCTTTCCATATTTTTCTTAGTCCACCAACATGTCATTTATTACCCCACAGCAGTATTCCAACCTTATACTGTCTAGTTATTTTAAATAGTCTAAAACAATATGGATTAATATGGCTGACCCAGTGTAAGTTTCTTATTTTTCTCTTTAGATTGCATCTATTTTAGCTTTAACTTTATCTGAGATTATGTAATATTACCACACTTACTCCTTTATTCCTAACGAATTCTACTCCTGATCTTTATTTTATATTTGTGTGTATCTCCTATTTCCTATCCCTCTGGAGTCCTTTACTTTATTTATATAATCTACCTTGTGCTCCTATTACTTAACCTACCTCAGTCCAAGGATCCCTCTCCTTTCCTCCCATTTCACTAACTGAAACACCTTTATATAGACCTCTTTATCCTATTCCCTCACCCTCCCCTCTGAAAGTTCCTCCCTTATCCTCGCTGTCTTTCCTTTTTTATTTCTTTCTGAATATAGAAGACTTTTGTAACCTTCTAAGAATATGTGTATTCCCTATTAAACCCATTCCCAATAAGAGTAGGGATCCAGAACTATCAGCCCTCCTCACTATCAAATTCCTTTGTCAGTTCTTCCTCTCATACTTCATTTGTATAATTATTCTTTGTACGTGCATGTAAATGGTTGACTTATTCTTTATAAAGTACATTAGAAAATAAGAAACTATTTCCCTCTCAGACACTGCTAACCAGCAGAAATGCAAAAGGTTTGAATAAATAGAACTGGCAAGGAAAGAAACAGAAACACAGTGAAGAATAGAAAAACCAGTAAATTTCTAAATGTACACACAGTGGGGTGAAAACAGAAATTTGGTAAGGATAAAGTGAAGAATGAGAAGATATTATGCATAGAAACTGGCAACACGATGCGGTCAGCAGAAAGCTTCTTTTGTGGAACAAAACAGAAACATATTAGGGTATATAAAAAGGGACAGGGGATTAGGAGAAAAAAGTGGAGTAAATGATGTCCCAAGGTTAAATCAAGACCAACCAATGAGAGAAAGCTAACCTTTGCAGTCACAGAAAGATAAAAGTCTACAAGAGAATGAGTAAGAGAGGAAAACTTGAAAAGGAAGGGGAAAGGAAGCATACTTCAGTTTGGAGTTGGGACGAATTTCACTGATTAATTTTCCTTTGAATAAAGAAATATGGACAGTGAAGTGAGATTGAACCATAGACCCCATTACTGAACTTATACACCAAGGAAGTCATTTACAAGAATCAAGTCTCCATATACTCCAAAGTATTTATAGTATCACTTTTTTATGATAGGTAAAATTGGAAACCAAAATTATTAAATCTGTCAATTAAAAGCTTAATTAAATTGCAATTAAATTTTAAATTAAATTAATTAAATGAAAATTAAAAACTAAAATTTAATTAAATTGTAAATAAATCCATCAATTAAAGATACTAAATCCATCAATTGGGTAATAACTGAATAAATTGGGGTAATAAATGTAATGTAACTACTGAGCTATAAGAAATGAAGTGTGTGATGGTAAGGCAGTAGCATGGGAAAATCAGTATGAACTGATGCAGAGTGAAATAAGCAGAGCCAAGAAAACATCACAGTACCACTACTAAATGGAAATAACAATTAAATACCAACAAAACAACTGCAAATGGTACAAAATTATAAAGTTCAAGTAAGACTTAATATTTATTTATTGGGTTTTTTTTTTTGGATAAAACCTTAATGATTTCATTTAACTTTTTTTACATTAATTTTCACAAAATTTTGGGTGCCAAATTTTCTCCCCTTTTCTCCCCTCCCCCCACCCCAATGCACCAAGCATCTAATTTTCCCTATCACCAATCTGCCCTCTCTTCTACCCTCCCTCCCTTCTCTTGTCCCCATCTTCTTTTTTGTCCTGTAGGGCCAGATGATTTTCTATTCCCCATTGACTGTATTTCTCATTTCCTAGTAGCAAGAAAAATACTAAACAGTTGTTCCTAAAATTTTGAGTTCCAAATTCTCCCCATCCCTCCCTCCCCACCCAATGCCTTTGGGAAGGCAGGCAATTCAATATAGGCCATATCTGTGTAGTTTTGCAAATGACTTCCATAATAGTCGTGTTTTGTAAGACTAAATGTATTTCCCTCCATCCTATCCTGCCCCCCATTGTTTCTATTCTGTCTTTTGATCCTGTCCCTCCCCAAGAGTGTTGACTTCAAATTGTTCCCTCCTCCCATTGCCCTCCCCACCATCATCCCCCTACTTGCCTATCTCCTTCTCCCCCACTTTCCTATATTGTAAGATAGGTTTTCATACCAAAATGAGTGTGAATTTTATTCCTTCCTTTAGTCAAATGAGATGAGGGTAAACTTCTTTGTTTTTTTTCTCACCTCTCCTCTTTTCCCCTCCACTAAAAAGTCTCCTGCCTGCCTCTTGAATGAGATATAATTTACCCCATTCCATTTCACCCTCTCTCCTCCCACTACATTTCTCTCTCACCATTTACCTTAATTTCTTTTAAGATATGGTGCCATCCAATTCAATTCACTCTGTGCTCTTTGTCTTTGTATGTGCATGCGTGTGTGTATGTGTGTGTGCATCCATGTACATGTGTGTGTGCATGTCTGTGTGTGTGTGTGTATGTGTGTGTGTGGTCCCACCAACTACTCAGATACCGAAAAAATTTAAGAGTTACAAATATTGTCTTTCCATGTTGGAATGTAAACAGTTCACTTTTGGTAAGTCCCTTCTGACTTCTCTTTGTTGTTTACCTTTTCATGCTTCTTCTCATTCTTGTGTTTGAAAATCAAATTTTCTTTTCAGCTCTGGTCTTTTCATCAAGAATGCTTGAAAGTCCTCTGTTTCATTAAAAGACCATATTTCCCCTGAAGTACTATACTCAGTTTTGCTGGGTAGGTGATTCTTGGTTTGAGTCCTAGTTCCTTTGACTTCTGGAATATCCTATTCCACGCCCTTCAATCCCTTAGTGGTGAAGCTGCTAGATCTTGAGTTATCCTGATTGTATTTCTACAGTACTGGAATTGTTTCTTTCTAGCTGCTTGCAATATTTTGTCCTTGACCTGGGAATTCTGGAATTTGGCCACAATGTTCCTAGGAGTTTCTCTTTTTGGATCTCTTTCAGGTGGTGATAGATGGATTCTTTGAATACTTATTTTGCCTCTGGTTGTAGAATATCAGGACAGTATTCCTCGATAATTTCATGGAAGATGATGTGTAGGCTCTTTTGTTATGATCATGGCCTTCAGGTAGTCCCATAATTTTTAAATTGTCTCTCCTGGATCTATTTTCCAGGTCAGTTGTTTTTCCAATGAGATATTTCACATTGTCTTCCATTTTTTCATTATTTTGGCTTTGTTTGGTGATTTCTTGATTTCTCTAAAAGTCATTAGCCTCCATCTGTTCCATTCTAATTTTGAGAGAACTAATACACTTCAGTGCACTTTTGAACCCCTTTTTCCATTTGGCTAATTTTGGTTTTGAAAACATTCTTCTCCTCATTGGCTTTTTGTACCTCTTTTGCCATTTTAGTGAGCCTATTTTTCAAGGTGTTATTTTTTTCAGCATTTTTTGTGGTCTCCTTTAGCAAGGTATTGACCTGTTTTTCATGCTTTTCTTGCATCTGTCTCATTTCTCTTCCTAGTTTTTCCTCCACCTGTCTAACTTGATTTTCAAAATCCTTTTTGAGCTCTTCCATGGCCTGAGCCCACCGGACATCCCCCTGGGATGTCTGGGATACAGAGGCCCCGACCTCCAAATGTTTCCCTGATGGTAAGAGTCCTTCCTCATCATCAGAATTGAAAGGCAGGAATATCTGGACCCCATCAAAGCAGCTGTCTGTGGTCTTATTTTTCTTCCCTCTTCTGGGCATTTTCCCAGTCAGTTACTTGACTTCTGAGATTCCTCTGCACCCTTGCCTAGATCCGCCCAGCTAGTGCTTGGGGTCTGAGATTCAAATGGGCTTTCCACGGCAGGCGTGGCTGCTATTAAATGTCAGCTTAAGTTCTGGTGCTCAGGTGGGGGCAGGGCCACCTCCAAGGCTCAGTTCCCTCAAGGGGTTTATGCAGAGACCTGAACTTCTGCCTGCTGCTTCCTGCTGTCCCGGGCCCCCGCCGCTGCCTTTACCGCTGCCCCTGCCGCTGCCTATGCTGGTGCCTCTGCTGCTCCCTCTGCCACTGCCTCTGTAGCTCTCTCCCCCGCTTCCTCCCGAGGGGGTCTGAGCCATGGAGACAACCCGCTCCCCTCTCGGCCAGCCCAGACGTCTCTCTCACTGACCTGTAGCGTCTGTGGGCGGAGGGATCCTCCCGGCCACCGGTGGTTCTGTCCCTGAAGCCTGCTCAGATCTGCTCCTCTGGGTCCACAGCCAGGGCAGCTCAGGGGTGGACTCCGCTTTCTGGGGCGCGACAGACGCTGGGGATGGCTCTCCAGGGCTCTCTGGGATGGAAATCTTTTCCACTGTGTTTCTGCACACCTTGCAGTGATGCAGAATTTGTGGGAAGTTCTTCTTGCAGGAAAATATGGGCTGTGGATTCGGAGCTAGCATACATGAGTCTTTCTACTCCGCCATCTTGGCTCCACCCCCAAGACTTAATATTTAAAAAAAAAAACTATGAGAAGATATTCCCTTCCCACTCCTTTATGGAACTGAGGAATTCACAGTTGACATTTTTTTCTCTGAAAAATATGATTTATCAGATGAGATAAGTGTCCTGGAAAGAGAGCAAGAAGGATACATATTATACTATGGTGACATGAGGAATAGAAAATATCAAAAAATTGAATTTTTATACTATTTGTTTTTTTCAATTAATTAATTTATTTTTATTTATTTTCAACATTCATTTCCACAAGATTTTGAGTTTCAAATTTTCTCCCCATCTCTCCCCCCCACTCCAAAACATCATGCATTCTGATTACCCCTTCTCCCTATCTACCCTCCCTCTTATTACATCCCTCCCTTTTCTTGTCCCCATATTCTCTCTTTTTTTTATAGGGCAAGGTAGATTTCTATATTTCTTGCTTCCAGCTACATGCAAAAACAGCTCCCAACATTCGTTCCTAAAACTATGAGTTCCAACTTTTTTCCCTTGCTTCCTCCCCACTCATCCACACTGATAAGGCAAGCACATAAATATATGCTATATATGTGTAGTTTTGGTAAAGACTTCATAATAATCATGTTGTGAAAGACTAACTATATTTCCCTCCGTCCTATCCTGCCCTCCCCCATTTATTGAATTCTCTCTTTTGAAGTTATCATTTTCTAAAAGTGTTTACTTCTAATCATCCCACACTTTTCATTTGCCCTCCCTTCTATGATCTCCCCATACCCCACTTATCCACTTCTCCTCTGCTTTCCATTAGGGTAAAGTAGACATTCATAACAAATTGAGTGTGCATGTTATTTCCTCCTTAAGCCAAATGTGATGAAAGTAAGCTTCACTTTTTCCCTCTCATCTCCCTCTTTTCCCCTCCATTGAAAAAGTTTCTTCTTCCCTTTTTTATGAGAGATAATTAGCCCCATTCCATTTCTCCCTTTCTCCTTCCAATGTACTTCTCTTTCAACCCTTAATACTATTTTATAGGTATCATCCCTTCCTATTCAATTCACTGTGTCCTCTGTTTATGTGTGTGTGTGTGTGTGTGTGTGTGTGTGTGTGTGTGTGTGTGTGTGTGTGTGTAATCTCTCCAAGTACCCAAATACTGAGAAAAGTTTTAAGAGGTACAAATATTATCTTTCTATGTAGGATTGCAAAGAGTTCAACTCTAGTAAGTCCCTCATGATTTCTCTTTCCTGTTAACCTTTTCAGGCTTCTCTTGATTCTCATGCTTGAAAGTCAAATGTTCTAATCAGCTCTGGTCTTTTCATCAAGAATGCTTTAAAGTCCTCTATTTAATTGAGTGACCACTTTTCCCTTGAAGTATTATACTCAGTTTTGCTGGGTAGGTGATTCTTGGTTTTAATTCCAGCTCCTTTGACTTCCATGCCCATCAATCCCTTAAGGTAGAAGCTGCTAGATCTTGTGTTATCCTGATTACATTTCCACAATACTTGAATTGTTTCTTTCTAGCTGCTTGCAATATTTTCTTCTTGACGGTGGAGGTCTGAAATTTGGCTGCAATATTCCTAGGAATTTTTTTTTATTTTTAGATCTCTTTCAGGAGGTGATTGATGAATTCTTTCAATATTTATTTTATCCTCTAGTTTCAAATTATCAGGGCAGTTTTCTTTGATAATTTCATGAAAGATGGTGCCTAGGCTTTTTTTTAATATTATTACAATTTTCAGCTAGTCCCATAATTTTTAAGTTTTCTCTCCTGGATCTATTTTCCAGGTCAATTGTTTTTCTTTCTTTTAGTTTCGTTTTGTAATTTCTTCGTTTCTCATAAAGTCATTAGCTTCTATCTGCTCCATTCTCATTTTTAAAGAAGTATTTTCTTCAGTGAGCTTTTGAACCTCCTTTACCGTTTGGATAATTCTGCTTTTTAAAATATTCTTCTCTTAAATGACTTTTTGAGACTCTTTTTCATTTCAGTTAGTTTATTTTTATTTCTTTTTTTTATAGATTTTTTGTTTTTTTATATTATTTTTTATTTTTTTTTATTTATTTAATTAACTTTTTACATTCATTTCCACAAATTTTGGGGTTCCAAATTTTCTCCTCTTTTATCCCCTCCCCTCACCCCAATACACCAAGCATCTAATTTTCCTTATCTCCAATCTGCCCTCTCTTCTTTCATCCCTCCCTTCGCTTGTCTTCATCTTCTCTTTTCTCCTGTAGGGCCAGATGACTTTCTATTCCTCATTAACTGTATGTCTTCCTTCCTACTTACAACAAAAATATTAAACAGTTGTTCTTAAAACTTTGAGTTCCAAATTCTCCCCATCCGTCTCTCCCCACCCATTCCCTTTGGGATGGCAGGCAATTCAATATAGGCCCTATCTGTGTAGTTTTGCAAATGACCTCCCTGATAGTCGTGTTGTGTAAGACTAACTGAATCACCATCCCTCCTAACCTGCCCCTCGTTGTTTCTCTTCTGTCTTTTGATCCTATCCCTCCCCAAGTGTTGACTACAAATTGCTCCCTCCTCCCTTTGACCTCCCTTAAATCATCCCCCACTTGCAATATCTCCTTCTCCCCCCTTTTCTTATACTGTAAGATAGGTTTTCATACCAAAATGAGTGTGCATTTCACTCCTTCATTTAGTCAAATGTGATGAGGGTAAACGTCTTGTTTTTTTTTTTTCTTTCTCAGCTCTCCTCTTTTTCCCTCCACTAAAAAAATCTCCTACTTGCCTCTTAAATGACAGATAGTTACCCCCTCTTTCCTCCCACTAAATTTCTCTCTCACCATTTACCTTAATTTCTTTTAAGGTATGGTCCCATCCTATTCAGTTCACTCTGTGCTCTCTGTCTCTGTATGTGTGTGCATGTGTGTATGTGTGTGCATGCATGTACATGTGTATGTGTGGTCCCACCAACTACCCAGATACTGAAAAGTTTTAAGAGTTACAAATATTGTCTTTCCCTGTATGAATGTATACAGTTCACTTCTGGTAAGTCCCTTAATACTTCTCTTTGCTGTTTCCTTTTTCATGCTTCTTCTCATTCTTGTGTTTGAAAGTCCAATTTTCTTTTCAGCTCTGGTCTTTTCATCAAGAATGAATGAAAGTCCTCTGTTTCATTGAAAGACCATATTTTCCCTTGAAGTATTATACTCAGTTTAGCTGGGTAGGTGATTCTTGGTTTGAGTCCTAGTTCCTTTGACTTCTGGAATATCCTATTCCATGCCCTTCGATCCCTTAATGTAGAAGCTGCTAGACCTTGAGTTATCCTGATTGTATTTCCACAGTACTGGAATTGTTTCTTTCTAGCTGCTTGCAAGATTTTTTCCTTGAGCTGGGAGTTCTGGAATTTGGCCACAATGTTCCTAGGAGTTTCTCTTTTTGGATCTCCTTCAGGTGGTGATCGATGGATTCTTTCAATACTTATTTTGCCTAGAATTCTGGTTCTAGAATGTCAGGGCAGTTTTCCTTGATAATTTCATGGAAGATGATTTCTAGGCTCTTTTTTTGATCATGAGTTTCAGGTAGTCCCATAATTTTTAAATTGTCTCTCCTGGATCTATTTTCCAGGTCAGTTGTTTTTCCCATGAGATGTTTCACATTCTCTTCCATTTTTTCGTTCTTTTGGTTTTGTTTAGTGATTTCTTGGTTTCTCGTAAAGTCATTAGACTCCATCTGCTTCATTCTAATTTTGAGAGAACTATTAAATTCAGTGAGCTTTTGAGCCTCTTTTTTCCATTTGGCTCATTCTGCTTTTGAAAGCATTCTTCTCCTCATTGGCTTTTTTAACCTCTTTTGCCAATTGAGTGAGCCTATTTTTCAAGGTGTTAATTTCCTCAGCATTTTTTTGGGTCTCCTTTACCAAGGTATTGACCCGTTTTTCATACTTTTCTTGCATCTCTTCCATTTTTCTTCCCAGTTTTTCCTCTACCTGTCTAACTTGCTTTTCAAAATCCTTTTTGAGCCCTTCCAGGGCCTGAGCCCACCCACCACCCCCCTGGGGTGACTGGGGTACTGAGGCCCCACCCTCCACGTCTTTCCCTGATGGTAAGAATACGTCCTCATCCTCGCCATCAGATCCGAAGGTCGGGATCATTTGCATTTGTTGGAAAAAACTCTCTAAAGTCTTATTTTTCTTCCCTTTTCTAGGCATTTTCCCAGACAGTTAACTTGTCTTCTGAGATTCCTTTCCACCCCCACCTGGATCCGCCCAGCTAGTGCTTGTCCTCTGAGATTCAAATTGGCTTTCCGGCAGCAAGCTTTAGTTCAGGTGCTGGGGTGGGGGCAGGGCCGCCTCCCAGGCTCAGTTCCCTCAGGGGCTTTATGCAGAGATTTTCAGGAACGGAGCGGGTGGGGGCGGGGTGGGGGGCCCACCTCCTAGGCTCAGTTCCCTCTGGGTCTTTATGCAGAGGCCTTCAGTAATAGAGCGGCGTGGGGGCAGGGCCGTCTCCCAGGCTCAGCTCCATCAGGTTTTATGCAGAAACCTTCTGTAATGAAGATCCTGCCTGCTGTTGGGGGATTCCTGAGTCCTGGGCCACTGCTGCCTCAGCCGCCACCCACGCCTCTGCCTCCACCGCTTCCTGCCCCCGTCTCTGCCGCCGCCGCTTTCTCCCGAGGGGGCCTGAGTCACAGAGACGCCCTGCTCCCCCTCTCATCCAGCCTAGCCTTCTTTCTCACTGACCTGTAGCTTCTGTGGGCGGAGGGACTTTCCCGGCTGCCGGAGCTTCCGTGTCTGAAGCCTGCTCAAGTCAGCTTCTCTCGGGCCTTGGCCAGAGCAGCGTTGGGGTGGGGTCCGTTTTCCGGAGCGTGACAGACCGTGGGGACTTGTCTCCAGGGCTCCCTGGAACGGAAATCTCTTCCACTCCGTTTCTGCACACCTTGTATTGACCCTGAAGTTATGGGGGTCTCTTTTTACATTAATTCTATGGGCTTTGGTTTTGGAGCTCGTAAACGTGTGTCATTCTACTCCGCCATCTTGGCTCTGCCCCCTCTAATTTTTTTTTTTTTTTACTTTTATCCCTCCCTTCTCTTGTCCCCATCTTCTCTTTTGTTCTGTAGGGCCAGATAAATTCTATTCCCCATTACCTGTATTTCTTATTTCCTAGTAGCAAGAACAATACTCAACAATTGTTCCTAAAACTTTGAGTTCCAAGTTCTCCCCATCCCTCCCTCCCCAGACATTCGCTTTGGGAAGGTAGGCAAATAGTTAGTCTATTTTTAAAGGTGTTAGTTTCTTTAGCATTTTTCGGGTCTGGGTCTCATTTGGCACGTTGTTGACTTGTTTTTCATGATTTTCTTGCATTGCTCTCAATTCTCTTCCAATTTTTCCTCCACCTCTGTTACTTAAATTTCAAATTCCCCTTTGAGCTCTTCCAAGGCCTGAGACCATTGCTTATTTACTTTGAAGGTTTGACTTTTAGATCTTCCTCTGATGGTATGCATTGTTCTTCCTCATCCAAATGAATGGAAGAAAATACTTTTCTGCAAGTATTATTTCTTCTCCAAAGGGTCTACCAGCTCCACCAATCAGCATTCCTCCTCACCCCAGGACCATCACTCAGAGCTGGTTAAGATTAGCTGCTTACAGAGGCTTTAGGTCAGGGATCCACTAATAGAAGCTGTCACTGCCTGGGGTTGGGACTAGACCACTGTGTTCCCTTCTCACCCAAGTGAAAATGCTTTCTCACTGACCTTTGAAACTGTCTTTGGCTTTTATGAGTTGAAGAATCTGAGACCTACAGCTACTGCAAGTGGCACCTTGAAGCCTGCTCCAATCCTGTCCTTGCTGTGGCCTGCTCAAGGCTTGGCCGCATACCCCTCCACATCCAGTGCAATAGACCTTTCTTGTTGGACTTCCAGGGTCCCTTGGGCTGGAAATTTCTTTTACTCTGTCATTTTGTGACTTCTGCTGTTCTAGAATTTGTTTAAAGTCATTTTTTACAGGCATTTTATGAGCTATGGGAGGAGAGCCTCAAGAAGTGTGTTTTTCTGCTCTTCCAGTTTGTGAAGAAAAGAAAGTTTTTAAAAATTTCTAACTTTATATTATTTAATTTTAATTTATTGTCTAATTTAATTAAATAATTTAAAAATTAAAATAAAAAATCCATTTTCTGAATATAATATAGTCATCTTTTCTATTATCTATCCAATCTGAATTCTGGTTTCTTAACCTAATACTAAAATGCAATGACAATTGCTCCTAAACTGGTTGGTGGGCCTTTTGAAAGCTCTCTGACAGGATTTGCTCCAGAGTTTTACACAATGAGAGGAAATAGTTAGGTCTTTATCTTTTTCAATGAAAGTCTGTTGAATGTTAATGGAAATCATGAAAGAAGTAGATTAACAAACATTTATGTCATTTAACATGTTCCATGGACTTAACTGTAATTGTCCTTTCATTACTTAATGATTCATTTACATGAAGTTTCATTCATTCACTGATCTTCAGTAGTCAGTGGTTAATATAACAATGAGTATGTTCTTATGGCTTGAAAAGAGAAAAGATGATACATTTTATTACATAACCAGTGAGATGCTATTTGAACCAAAGTTTTCTGAATTCAGAGTCAGTTTAGAATGCAGTCAATTAACAAAATTATTGGTACCTATTATGTAAAAAACAAAGGAACACTTATCTAGGTGCTTTTCATTAAAAAGAATGATCTCTGACTTCATGGACTATGAATTGTACAACTACATAAACAGAAAATCATAAAAAAAGAGAAGAAAACCAATTAATAACGCAATAACATAGTGAAAATAACATTTTTTTTTTAATTTGGGAGACCTGGCCTTGTGGCTTGGGAATTAGATGATGTTGGGCAATTAATTTAACTCTTCTGTTGCTTTGTTTTCTCATTGTCATCTCTAAATTGCGGGTACATTACTGCTCACATTATCTGCCTTTCTTTTGATACACACACACACACACACACACACACACACACACACACATAGACATACACATATATGCTTATGTGTGTATATATATATATACACATTATGTATAGGTATATGTACATGTATATATATGTGTATATGTGTATCTCTCTCTCTCTCTCTCTCTCTCTCTCTCTCTCTCTATATATATATATATATATATATATATATATATATATATATATAATGGGGATTTCAGTGTATGTGGTCTTATATGAAGAGCCAGAGAGATTCAGAGTGATTACATCAGTGCCAGGAACTTCTGTTATGATAACTTCCTTCACTGAATCTGTTCAGAAATTAATATGCATTTTATAGTCTTCGAGCATGGTTTGGAAGTACTGAGAGAGAGTTGACTTTGATTATAACATAGCCACATGGTTACATAGCCAATATATTTGAGAGACAGCACTCAAAAATATGTCTTCCAAACACTTAGCCTGGCCCTCTATCCCCTACACCTTGTTGTATCTTGCTATATAGATGTCAGTCATTACTCTTATTCCCCTTGTTATTTAAATACTGACTCATCTAATAATAATAGCATAAGACAACATGGAGTAAATACCAAATAAATCGTATGCTCATTGGCTTCTATGGAATTCTAGAAAAAAATATAGTTCTGTGCTAAGGCAATTGAAACGATTAGCTATCATTGAACTTCAGGAGTTTTAGGCCATCTGAGTTGCCTGTGTGATGTGACAACTTCAAAAAATGTACTCTTATAATGAGAATAGGAAGCATTTTCCTCTATGATTCAATTATGTACATGCATATGTCTAAGGATTTCATAGTAAATGAATTTGTCATTTTTTTATTATTCTCAGTTTCAGTAACTAATTTGATCATTTCAAGGTCTACAATAAAAGTACAGGGCATAGGACTAGCTAGATAGTACAGTGCTGGAACTGATGTCAGAAGGACTCATTGTCCCAAGTCCAAACCCTGTTTGCCTTAGTTCCTTTTTTGTAACATGAGCTGGAGAAGAAAATGGCAAACCACAACAATGTCTTAGTCAAAAACAAACAAACAAAAAAACAAACAATACAAAAAACCAAATGGGGCCTGAAGAGTCAGACACAAAAGGAATGACTGAATAATGACAAATGATAGCTAGAGGGACACTCAGCATTAGGAAGAGTTGTATCCCTTGTCTTAGTTCTTACTTCTACTATCTGTATAAATATGAACATGTCACTTAGCCTTTCAGTTACTCAGCAACCTGCCCAAAATCTCTTTCAATGGAGATAACAATCTGAGAGAACACAGGAACTTTTTTTTTTTAATAATGGGAGATCAATCATGTATCTGAATCCATCAAAATAACTAGAAATATTTAGATTATCTTATTATTAAGTACAAAATTCACAATGTTTAATTAACACTTGTTCTTATCTCTGAGGCCATGCATTATTTATAATATAAGATTAATAGCTATAATTGAAATACATGTGACAAATAATTTGTTTTGCCAATGTTAGTGCCAAGAACGCTATATTTGGAATCAGAAAGCAGTTTGAATTTTTGTTCTATTACTTTCTACCAAAATAATACTAGATAAATCACTTGACTTATTTGGTCTTGTTTCTTCACATGGAAAATGAGCAATTTGACCTAGAGGACCTCAGAGTCTCTATCTATGTCTAGAATTCTATGATTTATATATTACATTCTTATTCACAATTGAACAACTTTCCCAGCTATCATACATTTCCATCCCTGACATCACCCTGTAAGATGATGTGATGTCAGTATTAGGAAGGGTGCAGCCAAGGTGGCAGACTAGAAAGACACACTTATGCAAGGTTTCCCCCACAGCCCATAAAATACCTGTAGAGAGGGACTCTCAACAAATTTTGGAGCAGCAGAAGTGGAGAACAACAGAGTGGAGGAGATTTCCAGCCCATGGTGACCTGAAAGGCCCACGGAACTGCCATTGAGCCGCACTTAGAGCTGAGCAGAGCCTAGCCCAGACTTGTCCGTGGTGCAACGAGACTCTGGGAGGAGGACACCTTGGGGGCAGAATCTCCAGTCACAGTAGAAGGTCCTCAGATCTCTCAGCCCACAGGCACCAAAGGTCAGTGATGGGGTTTTATCAGGGGGCCAGGAAGGGAGAAGGGCATTCCCATAACTCCACCATCACACAGTGGCCACAGAGCCAGCACAGAAGCCCATCTGGAAGCTCCATTGTTGGAGCATAAAAACCCCTGGGGGCATTGAAGAGCTGAGTCTTACCTCAGCCCTGAGTGGAGGCGCTGGGGAAGCTGGTCTTTGTCTCACACTGAATGGCGACCCTGCCCATGCAGTTATCTGAAAATCAGCCCCAAGTGCCGATTTTGTGGAACTGGAGGCCAAGTAGCTGTGGAGAGGTATCTGCTAAAATTCTGGGAACGAAAATCCCTTTTTGGTCCAGACCAGTACATGCTTGATCATGCCACCTTGGAGGAACTGAGATCTCACAGATTCCCAGAATATATTCTACTCTTGACAAGGGACCCAAAAGTCAAGTAACTTCTTGGGAAAATGCCCAAAAAAGGGAAAAAATAGAAGACCATAGAAGGTTACTTTCTTGGGGAACAGATATCCCCTGCGATCCTTTCAGATGAGGAAGAAAAATGCTTACCATCAGGGAAAGACATAGAAGTCAAAGCTTCTGTATCCCAAACATCCAAAATAAATATTCAATGGGCTCAGGCCATGGAAGAGCTCAAAAAGGATTTTGAAAATCAAATGAGAGAGGTGGAGGAAAAACTGGGAAGAGGAATGAGAGAGATGCAAGAAAAGCATGGAAAGCAGGTCAAAAACTTGCTAAAGGGGACTCAAAAAGATGCTGAAGAAAATAACACCTTGAAAAATAGGCTCACTCAATTGACAAAAGAAGTTAAAAAAGCCAATGAGAAGAATGTTTTCAAAAGCAGAATTACCGAAATGGAAAAGGAAGTTCAAAAGCTCCCTGAAGAAAACAGCTCTCTCAAAATTAGAATGGAACAAATGGAGGCCAATGACTTTATGAGAAAACAAGGAATCACAAAACAAAACCAAAAGAATGAAAAAATGGAAGAGAATGTGAAATATCTCAAGGGAAAAACAACTGACCTGGAAAATAGATCCAGGAGAGACAATTTAAAAATTATGGGACTACCTGAAAGCCGTGATCAAAAAAAGAGCCTAGACATCATCTTTCATGAAATTATCAAGGAAAACTGCCCTGAGATTCTAGAACCAGAGGGCAAAGTAAATATTGAAAGAATCCACTGATCACCACCTGAAAGAGAACCAAATAGAGAAACTCCTAGGAACATTGTGGCCAAATTCCAGCGTTCCCAAGTGAAGGAGAATGTATTGCAAGCAGCTAGAAAGAAAAAATTCCAGTATTGTGGAAACACAATCAGGATAACATAAGATCTAGCAGCTTCTACATTAAGAGATCGAAGGTTATCGAAAAGGATATTCCAGAAGTCAAAGGAACTAGGACTAAAACCAAGAATCACCTATCCAGCAAAACTGGGTATAATATTTCAGGGGAAAATAATATGAAATAGAGGACTTTCAAGCATTCTTGATGAAAAGACCAGAGCTGAAAAGAAAATTTGACCTTCAGACACAAGAATGAAGAGAAGCATGAAAAGGTAAATGGCAATGAGAAGTCATAAGGGACTTATTAAAGTTGAACTGTTTACAGTCCTATATGGAAAGACAATATTTGCAAGTCTTGAAAGTTTTCAGTATCTGGGTAATTGATGGGATCACACACACACCCACCCACCCACACACACACACACACACACACACACACACATACTCATACACACACACAGACAGAGAGCACAGAGTGAATTGAATAGGATGGGATTATATCTTAAAAAATGAAATTAAGTGGTGAGAGAGAAATGTGTTGAGAGGAGAAAGGGAGAAATGTAATGGGGTAAATTATCTCTCATAAAAGACACAAGTAAAAGACTTTTCAGTGGAGGGAAAAAGTGAGGAGGTGAGAGAAAAATATGAAGCCTACTTTCATCACATTTGACTAAAGGAAGGAATAAAATGCCCACTCAATTTGGTATGAAAACTTATCTTACAATACAGGAAAGTGGGGGGAAAGGGGATAAGCAGGGTGGGGGAGATGATGGAAGCGAGGGCAGGGGGAAGAGGGAGCAATTTGAAGTCAACACTCAGGGAGGGACAGGATCAAAAGACAGAATAGAATCAATCGGGGGCAGGATAGGATGGAGGGAAATATAGTTAGTCTTATGCAACATGGTTATTATGGAAGTTATTTGCAAAACCATGCAGATATGGCCTATATTGAATTGCTTGCTTCCCAAAGGGAATGGGTGGGGAGGGAGGGATGAAAAGAAGCTGGAAGTCAAAATTGTAGGAACAACTGTCAAGTATTGTTCTTACTACTAGGAAATGAGAAAGCAGGTAATGAGGTATAGAAAGTTGTCTGGCCTTACACGACAAAAGAGAAGATCGGGATAAGGGAAGGAAGGGATGTTACAAGAGAATGCAGATCGATGATAGGGGCAATTAGAATGTTCGACATTTTGGGGTAGGGAGAGGGGAGAAATGGGGAGAAAATTTGGAACCCAAAGTTTTGTGAAAATGAATGTTAAAAGTTAAATAAATGAATTCAAAAAAAAGATGATGTGATGTCATATCAGTGTTGTACATGAGGAATGTGAGATTCTTAAAGATAAAGTGATTGTCCAGGTAAATCTACATCAGAACCACATTTTTAACAGGATGTTTCCTGATTTTGAACCTAGTGTATGTTTTTTTTTTTTTAATTTGTTGACTTTGTCTTGTTTACTTTCTTTCCCTCCCCAACTATATACTTCTAGGTTTCTCAATTCTACCCTGATACATTTCCTGGTACTTCATTCACAGTTAAGTAAGCCTTCCCTTTATATTTCTTAAATTCCCCCATATATTAGCATGCATTATATTAGATATTCATATTATTATAGAAAGACAAATTACCATGGTTATATTTTGAGTAGATTTTACCCATTAGGACCTGAAGCTTAATCATTAAGAAACTGATTTAACTGCCTATTTCTAAATCATAAAAAGCCTTTCAAAGATGTTGAGCTTTACTATGGAACGCTATTAATAGTTACATTTACAATGCCTTAGAAAAGTTGATGAGGGCCCCTTAATTTCATTATTTCCCAATTTTTGTGTACCCTTAATAGCCCATTTGTCCTACTGTATAGTGACATTTCCATTAATACTTATATTTTAAATTACTTCATTGAAATATTTCAAAGCACCAGGAAAATAGAAGGTGCCTTCTATTCATTTAGAGCTATTGTTGCTGACATGGAAAAAAAGGTGGAGAGAGCTTGTAATTCAACAATTTGCAAATATCAAATGCTTTAGGAACATAGAGTATTTCCCAAATTAATCATTTGAACTTAGTCTTAGATGATACCTGAAACCTAGAGCTTTCCTGGTGGGTGGAATAGCTCATGCTAGGAGAATAGGAGAAAACATAATAGGAGAAATTATTATTGGATTAAAGTGACCTTCTCTACCCTCTGGTTCAGTGTTCTTTTAGTGTCAGTGACCCCATAAAAAAGTCTGATAAAGCCTCCTTGTCAGAAAAAATTCTAAATCAATAAAATAAAATGCATGGGATTACAGAGGAAATTAATTAAAACTGAAATATCACCTTCAAAGCATTAACAAAATCATGGACCCATATTTAGAGCATCCACTTTGATGAAATATCTTAATGTCACGTAAATGCAAATCTGCAGTATGAGAGGGCAGGCACAAAAACTAGTCTAGCCTTGTCAGTACTAAAGGCTCCTTCTTGTCCAAGAATGTGATGTTTCTTCTGTATTCTACTCTTATAAATCATATGTGTCATGCTAAACCATATGTGTTCACTTGCAAATACTTTATTTTAAGAGGACATTGATTAGCTAGAAAGCTTCCTGAGGATGTTAATCAGTTTATTTAAGGATGGCATTATCAAGCTACAAAAGGAATGATTAGCTAAGAGAAAGTACAATTGCATATGAATGCATGAATAAATCCTAGGACTAAGTGTGGTGCTAATCACTGAGGACACAAATGAAAAATATGGAATATGAAGGTCTAAAGGGATTTCTACTCTAAGAAGATAGAAACTACCTATAGGAGAATTTTTATTTGAAAAGTTGAAGGGATGATGAATATACTCTTCAGGTATGCAGTGCCATACCGTTAGCAGGAATATTGATAGAAATGATTTGATTATATTTATCAGTCTTTAAAAGAGGTCATGGAAGTATACAGGCAAAAAAAAATGACACACACATACATGCATGCACACATGTATAAACATACACATACATATTCTTAGAATAGAAATTCTAGAAACAAATGGGTTAATGACTCCATTTAACCTATGAAAGAGAAAACTTATTTGGAGCCACGATAGTTATCTGAAAGCATTTGAACTGCAATAGTATGGAAGAAATTTAAACTTGCATTCCTAGACTTCCAAAGATAGAATTTAGTGAGAAGAATGAAAATTCCAATCAGGCTGATTTAGACCTGTTGAAAGGAAATACCTGCTACCAATTGGAGATATTTAAAATAGAATAGATCATGACAGGAGGTGGTGCACATAATGGAAGTCTTTAAGTAAAACTAGTTCACTTACAAAATAGTTTATATAGGAAATCTTGATTAGATAGAGGTTGACTAGATGACCGCTCAGTAATGACCAACCAAGAGATTTTGCAATTTTCTGATCTGTAATGATGACCAAAATGATAAGAACAGATTGAGCATACTTTACACTTTTGCATACATTAATTCATTTACTCTTCCCCTTTCACTCACATCTTTAATCTTTGAAACAACTTTGGGAGCTAGAAAATATGACTATAATTTCATTAGTTTTTACAAATGAGAAAATTGGGCATCATAGAAGGGAAATGAGTTTCAGAGAGTCGTCATGCTCCCTATTATCATTGATGAAGTACTTGATTTGAAGTCATGAAGTCTTGACTTAGAATTCCACACCAGAAACTTGTTAGCTCTGTTACATTGAGTAAGTATCAAAACCTCTCTGGATCTCAATCTATTAAATGATAAGATTAAAATGTTGCTCTCAATGAACTTAACTTTTTCTTTTTATAATAAATCCATGAAACTAAAATTCACAGTCTTCCCCCTGGACAATTGCCTTGTGTCAGAATGGCTTGCTTAACTCTATGAAACTCAAAGGGTTACCCAAGATGGATAGGCCATTCTAGAGAGTTCTGACAAAAGTTGTCCATTGGAGAAGGAAAAAGCAAATCACTTCCATATCTTTGCCAATAATACCCCATGGACAATATAGAAATGCTAAAAGATATGACACCAGAAGATAAGATCCTAAGATTGAAAGTTGTCCGACATGTAGCTGAAGAAGAGCAGATGACAACCACAAGTAATTCCAGAAAGAATGAAGTTCAGCTATGGATGTGCCTGCTGATGGAAGAAAAGACCAATGCTATAAAGATCAATATTGCATAGGAAACTGTAATGTAAGATCTATGAATCAAGGTAAGCTGGATATTGTCAGGCAGGTGGTGGAAAGATTAAACGTTGACATCTTGGATGTCCATAAATTTAAATGAATGAGAATGAGAAATAAATTTAAATGGACTATCATTAGAAATAATACTGAAGGCAAGAATTAATTTAAAAAATAGAGTAGCCCTCAAAGTTAATAAAAGGGTGAGCAGATAAAGTCTGGGACACAATGGTCAGAGTGAGGCATGACTGAATGAATGAACAACAGAACTTTCTTTAAAAGTACATCAAGTACAACACATGAAGGGGAACCAGTGGATTTGGGTCATCTTTGAAAAAGACTTAGACAAAACTCTATGTCAAAATCATTCTAGGATTTAGGAATGATTTTCTGACTTGGAAATTGGATTAGAGAGAGAAAACGGACACTTTTCTTAATGAAGAAATGGGGGAGCAAGGGAGGAATTAGGATCAAAACCAAGTCTCTTCATTTTGTATATTTGTTTTGCAATGCTTTCAAATATACTGCAAAGTGAGATACCCATCTTATCCATGCAGGGAAATATCTCTAAATCTTTGGTATATTTTAATAATGCAAAATCTTTTCATATATATTGCCACGTGTTATCTTTCAGCCCCAGGCCACCCCACCAATTTGACTGAAAAGGTGTGTGAAAATAGGAGTTTCTACTTTTCTATACCTTCTATGATGCTTTGTATGTACATTTTTTTCTTTTTTTATTAAAATTGAAAACAGGTGATGCAGTGGAAAGCGCAAGCATTGAAATTATAATTCAATGATACTGGAGAAAATTGCAGCAATATCCTTTGTTTCTAGTCATGTTCACTCACAGTATGTCAGTATTGCAATTTCATTGCCAATATTACAAAGAGAAGAATCTTGGATAATGTTTTTAGCTCTTCTATGTCTGCTTCCTTAAGTATAAATGAAGAGATTGAAGTCAGCAACATTTCTTTGAGCTTCTGGATATGAATTTTGTTTTACTCTGCTTTTATGGATTCTCTAAGGCAATGAATAGTATAGGCTTCAAGTTTTTCCCCCAATAACAATTGCATAGTAAACCATGGGAATATTGTAATTATATTTGTAACAAATTGCCTGTTCATGATTTAGGTGCTTTTGGAGTCAATATTCCATACTTCTAGTTATTACCAATCATAAATTATAGGTTTCAGCAGTGTGGGCCAGTGTCTCAGTTATTTTTTATCAGAGTAAATTTCTTAAACGTTTTCTTAAAAAAATAAGGGTATTGACTTCAGAAAAAGTAGATATTGAGTTCAGAAATAACCGGTATAGTTTCATTTTCAGAAGACTGTCTATTCTCCCTTGCCAAATCTTGTAATTTCCATCTTTATATCATCTTTCATTTTTGACCCTTGCCTCCTCTGACGTCATTACCAAGCAGAATAAGGCTGTAATCACTGCATGCTTTTTCTCTCTGCTGAGTCTTGCCCCACTCCACTACATCTTCCATTAAGTTGCCAACATGACTTCCATAAGGTAAAGGCCTGATCATTCCACAGTTCCCCCATTAAGTAAGTTCAAGTAGCTTCTTATTGATTATAACTTCAAACATAAAGCCTGTTTATATCATTAAAATCTGTTCCCAACCTTTTCTCTTTCTATCTTGACAGTATACTCGTGCATTTCTCTATTCCATGACCTCTTTACTCCAACCAAAGCTCTTTTGCTACTCCTCCCACGCAATGCTTCATTTTATATCTCTGCCTTTGCACTAACTGTCTTCCATCCGTGTAATACTATCCTGTACCTCTGGTTCTGAGAACCTTTGACTTCTTTCATTTCTCTCATCAAACAATAGTTTGGCTAGCAGAAAGTAGAACATTATTGAAATTCCTTGGGGATCATGCTCAGGACTCTTTCCACCATATCTGATTATTTTTTGATTTTCTAAGTTTTAGAGTCATAGTAATGGAGCTCAAAGGTACCTTACCATCAAATCCAATCCCTCAGATTTTAGATGAGGAAACTGAGACAAGGTACTAGGCTTATCTAAAGTCAAACTAGTAGGAAATATAAGTTGGAAGTAAATTCTTTGCCAAATATGTAAACATCTAGTTGTAATTCACCAAATAAATACAGACATTTCAAAGTCTTTAGTTAGTATACATATAAAAACCTTTTTGCATATTATATACGTATGTATAGTACACTCTATACACACATCATACACCCATATATGTAGATACTCTATAATATTGAGAAATGTATAAGAAATTGTTTCAAAAAGACATGGAAAAGAAGGGACTTCATTTTACTTATCAAATTATGACTAGTTTTATGTACACCAAAATCGGTGCTCAAAAATATCAAAATATTGAAATCTAATATTTATCATTTATGGTGATGAAAATATGATTACTGTTTTTTAAGGAGACACTGCACATAGTTGAAATCAATATTTGCTTACAGAATATTTGACTTAATTTGAGCCAATTTTGTTCACTTTTATTTAAAAACTTGTGTATGTATATTTATATGTATATACATACATATACACATATACATATATACATACATGTGTGTGAGTGTGTGTGAAATTTTTCATCTGCAGAAAGTGAAGTTCAAGGGGCGGAGCCAAGATGGCGGAGTAGAAGGACGCACGTTTACGAGCTCCGAAACCAAAGCCCATGGAATTGGTGTAGAAAGAGTCCCCCATAGATTCTGGGTGAGTGCAAGGTGTGCAGAGGCAGAGTGGAGGAGATTTCCGTCCCAGGGAGCCCTCAAGACCCGTCCCCAGGGTCCGGCGCGCCCCGGAGAGTAAACCCGACCCCCAGCGCTGCCCTGGCCGAGGCCTCAGAGAAGCGGATCGGAGCAGGCTTCAGAGACAGACGCTGAAGCAGCCGGGAAAGTCCCTCCGCCCACAGAAGCAGGTCAGTGAGAGAGGCCAGGCTGAAGGAGAGGGGAAGCAGGGCGTCTGTGACTCGGGCCCCCTCGGGAGGAAGCGGCGGCAGGGACGGGGGCAGGAAGCGGCGGAGGCAGAGGCGTGGGCGGCGGCTGAGGCGGCAGCGGCCCAGGACTCAGGAATCCCCCAGCAGCAGGCAGGATCTTCATTACGGAAGATTCCCTCATAAAACCTGACGGAGCTGAGCCTGAGAGACGGCCCTGCCCCCAGCCCGCTCTGTTGCTGAAGGTTTCTGCTCGGGACCCCCAGGGGAGCTGAGATTGGGAGGCGGGCCCCCCACCCCGCCCCCACCCGCTCCATTCTTGAGAGTCGCTGCATAAAGCCCCCCGAGGGATCAGAGTCTCAGAGACAGCCCTGGCCCCGCCCCAGCACCTGAACTAAAGCTCACTGATTGACAGCCAGCAGGAGGAAAGCCCATTTGAATCTCAGAGGCCAGGCGCTGGCTGGGCGGATCCAGGCGGGGGTGGAAGGGAATCTCAGAGGTCAAGTAACTGGCTGGGAAAATGCCTAGAAAGGGGAAGAAAAATAAGACTTTAGAGAGTTTTTTCCAACAAATGGAAATGATCCCGACCTTCGGATCTGATGGGGAGGACGAGGACGTATTTTTCCCATCAGGGAAAGATGTGGAGGGCGGGGCCTCAGTACCCCAGACACCCCAGGGGGGTGTTGGGTGGGCTCAGGCCTTGGAAGAGCTTAAAAAGGATTTTGAAAAGCAAGTTAGACAGGTGGAGGAAAGACTGGGAAAAGAAATGACAAAGATGCAAGAAGAGTATGAAAAAAAGGTCAATATCTTGGTAAAGGAGACCCAGAAAAATGCTGAGGAAATTAACACCTTGAAAAATAGGCTCACTCAATTGGCAAAAGAGGTTCAAAAAGCCAATGAGCAGAAGAATGCATTCAAAAGCAAAATGAGCCAAATGGAAAAAGAGGCTCAAAAGCTCACTGAATTTAATAGTTCTCTCAAAATTAGAATGGAACAGATGGAGTCTAATGATTTTATGAGAAACCAAGAAATCACCAAACAAAACCAAAAGAACAATAAAATGGAAGAGAATGTGAAATATCTCATGGGAAAAACAACTGACCTGGAAAATAGATCAAGGAGAGACAACTTAAAAATTATGGGACTACCTGAAAGCCATGATCAAAAAAAGAGCCTAGACATCGTCTTGCATGAAATTGTCAAGGAAAACTGCCCTGACATTCTAGAACCAGAGGGCAAAATAAGTATTGAAAGAATCCATCGATCACCACCTGAAAGAGATCCAAAAAGAGAAACTCCTAGGAACATTGTGGCCAAATTCCAGAACTCCCAGCTCAAGGAAAAAATCTTGCAAGCAGCCAGAAACAAACAATTCCAGTACTGTGGTAATACAATCAGGATAACCCAAGATCTAGCAGCTTCTACATTAAGGGATCGAAGGGCGTGGAATAGGATATTCCAGAAGGCAAAGGAACTAGGACTCAAACCAAGAATCACCTACCCGGCTAAACTGAGTATAATATTTCAAGGGAAAATATGGTCTTTCAATGAAACAGAGGACTTTCAATCATTCTTGATGAAAAAACCAGAGCTGAAAAGAAAATTTGACTTTCAAACACAAGAATGAGAGGAAGCATGCAAAAGTAAACAGCAAGGAGAAGTATTAAGGGACTTACCAGAAATGAACTGTTTGCATTCATACATGGAAGGACAATATTTCTAACTCTTAAAACTTTTCAGTATCTGGGTGGTTGGTGGGACCACACATACACATGTACACGCATGCACACACATACACACATGCATTCACATGCAGAGACAGAGAGCACAGATTGAACTGAATAGGATGGGACCATACCTTAAAAGGAATTAAGGTAAATGATGAGAGAGAAATGTAGTGAGAGGAAAGAGGGAGAAATGGAAGGGGGTAACTATATGTCATTTAAGAGGCAAGTAGGAGATGTTTTTAGTGGAGGGAAAAAGAGGAGAGCTGAAGAAAAAACAAACAAACAAACAAAAGTTTACCCTCATCACATTTGACTAAACGAAGGAGTGAAATGCACACTCATTTTGGTATGAAAACCTATCTTACAGTATAAGAAAGCGGGGGAGAAGGAGATATTGGGGGGGTATGATGGAAGGGAGGGCAAAGGGAGGAGGGAGTAATTGAAAGTCAACACTTGGGGAGGGACAGGATCAAAGAGAAACAATGAGGGGCAGGTGAGGAGGGATGGCAATTCAGTTAGTCTTACACAACACGACTATCAGGAAGGTCATTTGCAAAGCTACACAGATATGGCCTATAATGAATTGCCTGCCGTACCAAAGGGAATGGGTGGGGAGGGAGGGATGGGGAGAATTTGGAACTCAAAGTTTTAGGAACAATTGTTTAGTATTGCTGTTGCAACTAGGAAAGGAGACATGCAGTTGATGAGGAATAGAAAGTCGTCTGGCCCTGCGGGAGGAGGGAGAGGATGGGGACAAGGGAGGGGAGGGATGACGGAGGAGAGGACAGATTGGAGATAGGGAAAATTGGATTGCTTGGGGTATTGGGGTGGGGGGAGGGGAGAAAGAGGGAGAAAATTTGGAACCCAAAAGTTTGTGAAAATGAATGTAAAATAAATAAATTTAAAAAAAAAAAAAAAAAAAAAAAAAAAAAAAAAAAAAAAAAAAAGAAAGTGAAGTTCAGAAATGGGCATCAAAAGCCCAAGGTCATAAAGATAATAAGAAGTGGATCCAGGATTTCAATCCTCTTACTCCAGATACAGTCTTTCCAGCTTTCTAGCTTTACAGCCTTAGAAAAAGAACTTCAGATATTTTTTAAGATTCTAATTTTATAAGAATTTATATATGTATATATACATAATATATATATATGTATGTGCAAGTGTGTGTGTGCTTATGTGTATATATGTATGTATACATGTGTGTATGTGTGTGTGTATAATGAGCTTCTACTTCTACTACCTTATTATATACCCATTGTGAGGTATGTCTATAGAGATTACACGTCTTGTTATAAATCACATAGCTATTTAATGACATACCCAGGACAACTAGAGAGGCCATTGGATCACTAATTTAGAGATTTTTGTAAGAAACCTTATAAGCCATCTGATCTAAACTCATTATTTTTTAGATGAAGAAAATGAAGCCCAGGAAAGTTAGGTAACAATAAAGGTCAAATGGAGAGTAATGATGAGAAGTGAATTTGAACCTTATGATCTCTTGCTTCAGAGAGTGTTCTTCCTATGGCACCACATGCTTCTAATTCTCAGGCCATTACCCTTTGACTACCTAACCCAATGTGAATAAATGGATTTTGATAAATGAACAAATGCAATATGCTTCGGAGTTCTTTATGGAGGGGTGCATATTTAATTCTTATGGAAGGGACATAATATAGTTACTAAGAACCTTATTTTCTGGTCCTCCAGAGGCCAATCAGCATCTTTTAGTGTACATCTATTTCTTTATTATCCATGATTTAAATCAAATATACTGCTAAATCTAGAAACAGCAATTTTACAAGAAGCCCAAATGCTTAATGCCAAGTGTCTTTCAAATGGAAATAGAAAGACTTATGATTGTTATGAAAAATTTCAGGTGCACTGTCAGTCATAAAATGATCTAGGAAGTGGCTTCCAAAATATTACAAGAGACTTATGTGACCAGGAAAAATGTGGGTCAGTCATATAGTGAAAGTGAATTACCTGGCTTGTTCCATTGATATGCATGTGTTGTTAATAGATGTCTAGTAAATTGAGATGAATCCTTGCGTTTAATGAATGGAAAAATGTGCGGAAAAGTCAGAGAGGATGGGAAGATATAGATGGATTATAATCTATTTATAATTTGAGGAAGGTTCCATATTTGCAAAATTACATATCCATTTAAATACCAAATATTTTGACATGCCAAATTAATGCATTTGTCTTCTGGAATTAATTTTTACCGTATGATTTTGACCAATCTGGAAGAATTTCTTTTCTCTTCCACTATAGAATTTGAGAGAGTACTCATAATCACATGCATAATATCAAGTGTATTCCCCAGACCAGTCTCTTCTGGATTCTGCTTCTTATTTATTCCTAAATGCACCATGACGTCTTGAGAAGTTTTCAAATAGTGAAGGTGGCTAAACAATTTACCTTATTGCTTTTGGGTCGCTTTTATTCTTCTTATTTTGGAAATATTTTGCAAAATTTTTGGAGTAGTTCTGATGAAAATAGTATTACAGCAAGTTATTGTTGTCTTATTATTCTCCAATATTTAATTCTTAACAACAATTGCCCAGTAGGATAAAACTACCGTTTGTATAATTGAATGAGAATATTGAGATTCAAGCTTGGTATTTTGCAGGCTGAAATCATCTTTGAAAACATTCCGTTAGTAGAGATTGCAACAGGGTTGATGGACAAATCATTCTTTCATTGTTGCTGTTTAGCAATCTCAGTCATGTCTAACTCTTGGTGACCCTATGTGGGATTTTCTTGGCAAAGACGCTGCAGCGGTTTGCCATATCCTTCTCTAGCTCATTGTACAGATGAAGAAACTGAGGCAAACAAGGTCAAGCAATTTGCCCAGTATCATATAAGTAGTGAGTTTCTGAGGCCAGATTTCTTCCCAGGAAGATGAGTCTTCCTGACTTCAGGTCAGGCACTCTATCCGCTGCTCCTCTTAGCTGATCAAACCATTCTTTTACCACATATTTTCCAAGATTAACATGTTTTGAAAACATTTAATTGTACTTAACTTGGAGATTGTTAATATTTGCTATAGTTATATACATATATATATTACATGTTATATATACACAAATACACATATATGCACGTCCATATTTATTATATATGTGTATACATGTAAATATATATGTGTTTATATTTATCTATCATAGTACAGAAGATTTGTTGAATTGCTAGTTAATGAAATATTGTGTATCTTAATGAGTATCTCTTACCACTAGGTCATGATTAGCAATAAATCTAGTAGATGAGCATAATAAATAATATGGATATAACAAACAAATAAATAAAAGGGATATAATAAATAATCTAGTAAATGAAAACTCTTTAAATCAGACATAATAATATCACATAGTTTCTACTATTCCCTTGCACAAGCTGGATTGTTCCTTCTTCAGGGTAACATTTCTGCTGTTTTACATGATCCTTTGGTTCAGCATTGTAAAAAAAAAAAAAACAATTTGTTACTATAAACAAATCACATTATTCATTTATTTGTTCTCTGCTTATCTGTAGACATATCTTTGGATGAGTTTGTGTGAATATCACACATGGAGAATCTTTTGATTTCATTCTTGAATTAGAGTCTTTTCCTAGTCTCCATCCAGTGGGAAAATCACTTTTAGTTAAATCAAGCAAATCCAATGGTGTGTACCTGCTGTTAGCCATTGTTATTATTCAGTGGAGTAATCAATACTTGCTCCAAAAGTCTTTCTGTAAGATTTTAGCCTGTTCTTCATATGCTCTGAGAAGGTTCACTAATCTTCGTCCACATTTTTGATGAGCAAATATTAATCTTACTATGAATGACTTAGGGAGATGCACTCTATAGTTCATTACTATTGTTTAGGGTTTTATTTGAATTCTTTGACATTCTGGCATTTTACATGTTGCAGTTCTAAAAGATTATAAGATTGGTAATCAGTAGCTGCTATCATATTCAATGTGGTTTTCCCCCATTAAGCTTTGATTTCAGGATGCCACTTTATCTCTCAACATATAAGACAAAACATCCTCCTTTACTGTTTTATGTTTATTGTGTCTTGCCTGGGACAGGATATTTGTAAATTTCCTTTTTATCTATTGTTTTAAAACAAATTGTAGATTCCTATTTAAAGTCTTTAGTCACTAGTTTCCTTTAATACACATGCACATACACACATATACACACATTCAAACATATATATATACATATAATGCATGTATATATGCTTATATACCCATGTATATATACACACACATACATATATGTGTGTATGTATGTGTATACTGCCAATGTGATATTCACAATGCCAAGGCAGCATAAATATTCCAGTGCAACTCTGAATCGCAAAATACCACAGACTCTCCACATGAAAGACAGAAAAAAAAACATTTATTCAGACACCAGAAAGTCAAATCTATTATAGTAACAAAAATCTATATACAATAACAATGCAGAGGACAGCACCATCCCCAAGCCTTCCCCATGCTAGGCTTCCCACAAACCAGTTCCATTAAACAAATTGCAAGCAGGCTCCCTTAACCAAAATCACAAACAAGATTTTCATTCACATTAGCCAGCTGTCTGGTTGTCTGCATCCTTCCTAACTTGACTAGACTCTGACCAATTTCCTCTCAGCTCTGCCTCTTCCTTTTGCATCCATTCAGCAAACTCCTTCCACCACAGGCTTCCATGTGACCCAGGTCACATGGGCCTAATAATGAATGGGAAAGATTTTCCCATTTAAATTATCATTACAGTGTGTGTGTGTGTGTGTGTGTGTGTGTGTGTAACTTTCCACTTACTAAATCTTAACAACAGTTTATTATTAGAGAAACTCTCCACAAAATGGAAATATGGCTTAATGCCTTTTGTTTCGTCACATAACTTTATGCTGTTTGTGCCTCAGATGATAAAACATTATGAATTGACTTTTACTTGAAAGCTATACTCATTTTTTTTATTTGAGAGAGATAATAATGGGTTTAAGGATAGTTTGAATAATAAAGAAGGACCTATTTTTAGTAGATAGTGTGCTGGACTTGGAGTCAGAAATATCTAAGTTCAAATCCAACTTCAGCAAGCTACTACATATATGACCCTGGGCAAGTCACTTTCTATGCCAGTTTCCTCTTCTATGTGAGAGGAATAATATTAGTTACCTACTAGGGCTGTTGTAAAGATAAAATGAGGCATTTATAGTTCCCTTTGCAAACTTTAAAGTGATATATAAATCTCATTATCTTCATCAATTTACTTATCCTCCCCCTCATTGTCATCTTACTCATAGCTTGTAAGATACCATATTATTATATAAATTGTTCTTAACATTACTGTATACTTGACTTGTTTAAATAGAGAACAGTTTTAAATGTAAAGATCTGACACTCTATTCTCACTATATGTACAGCTATTTTGTTTATTAAAATTTCATGAATAAAACATGATTGAGGAAACTAATCAAAGAATTTGAGATAATTGATAAAGGCACAATGACAGTGACAGTGTTCAGCACATGCTCAGGGTGACTATTGTAGCTCATACTTAGAGTGACAAACTCATTCTTACAGTTGGGTTGCTACAATAGATAAGATTATTTTGGAGTCAGGAAGACCTGAATTCATTTGCAGTTTCAGATACTTATGAGCTATGTGTGACCCACTACATGTACCTTAACCTCTCTTTGACTCAGTTTCCTCATTTGACAATGCGGATAATAATAGTACCTGCCTCCCAGAGTTGTTGTGAGTATCAAGAAAGGTAATAATTATAAAGGACATAGCACAATGTCTGGCACATAGTAAGCAGTACATAAGTATTAGATATTATTACTGTTTCCCCCCCCCAGGAATTTATAATTGATACTGAGACTTTTAAAATATTTTCTTTTCTGCTGCTCCACTTCCTGAAGCCCAAATGACATGATTCTTGCCATGGTTATTGTATTTGTCATGTTTATATCAATTAATTAGCCATACTTAATGAGTTTTTTGAAAGGAGTATTAACTAAGGTTTTTTAATTTGGACAGTTGATGAAAATGCATCCTCTCCAAAATTTGTGACACACAGTCCTACCAGTATAGATATTGCTCAAAGGAAAGTGGGGTCAAACTTAGAGAGCACATGTGGCAAATTAATAACTCAATTCCCATAATTCTTTTTTGCTGGTGGTCTCTAGATGTTCCCTGAATATATCCTGTAGCTTTGTGTCAATGTTATTCCTAAAAAAAAAAAAAATGGATTCCACACACTTATCTTCAGTTTATCGTTGGCTCTCAATACAGATATTGCTGTCTTTTGTTCCAGGATATTTCTCAGATAATAGTGGAAAGAATGTAAATTCAAAATCCTTCAAAGCTCAAAAAATTACAGTAAAACTATAAGGTGTGTGTTGTATGTGTGGTTTTATGTATGAGACTATATTCCTTTTTTCCCTCCAAATGTTTATTATTGTTATTGCCAAGTCTTCGGTCTTCTGCCAAAAACGTGAATTTCCTGAACTTTTATTCAACAAAGACCAGAGAATATGTGTCCAAGTCTCTCAGTCAATCCAAATAGATCTTATACCCACAGAAGGATATGTTGAGTCCTTGTTCGTACATAGCAAACCCTTAAGATATTCTCACCGGATAAGTTTACTGGAAATGATGAGATTTACTCAGTCATTTCCCACTCTCATAGGTATTTTAAGGTATCATGTTCTATAATTACTAGGTCAAAATTAAGTTGTCTTTTACAGATGTCAGACATTTTGTTAGACCTTCTTTGTTCTGATAATATATTGTTTTCTTGTGAATGTGTAGGGGTTTTGTTTGTTTTATTTTATTTGGCTTTCAGTGATGTAAGTTTGGAATGCTTTATTAAAAAGTACATAAATGCATGGTCAGACTGTATTTGGTGGGTTTACTGGAGTTCTACTTTTTAACAGTTCATTAGGAAATGGAGGATCAGGTTTGTATCTAAGATGAAGAGTTCTTTTTCCTTTCCTAGGAATTCATGGATTGTTGTGCATTGTTTAAGTTGCCTTTATTTTTAAATTACATGCTATTTTTTAATCATCAAAAATTCCATTTCTCCCCTTTATCATCTCCCTATAAGTTAAGAATGAAAAAAATAAAAACAGCAACAGTCAAAGCAACAAAAAGAATAACAAATGTTTTACAAACCCACAGTTTACCAAACAAAATTTTACAGTTGCCATGTCCAAAAATATACTACACAAGACAATGCATTCAACACATATCTGCTCACATGTATACTCAGACATTTATGAAAATATGGATACATACATATACATAGATCTATATAAACCTATCATGTATTTATATATGCGTGTACAAACATGTATATGTGTATAATATATATATGCATGTGTAAGTATGTATAAAATAACATGTATATATATATATATGTTTGTCAATAACCATCACTCTATGAGTGGTTGGGTAGAATTTTTTATCATTATTCATTTGGAATCATGGTTAGTTAATGTACTAGTGAGAGTTCCTAAATGTTTCAAAGTATTTTGCAAAGTTTTTTCATTTCATAAATTGCTTTGAATCTCTTCATTTCACTATGCATCAGTCCATCCCAAATCTTTCTAGGTTTCTTAGAAAACAACACTCTTCTATCATTTCTTACAGTAACAACAATATTGCATAATACTGCATAACTTGTTCAGCCATTCCACAATTGATGGTCACCCTCTCAAATCCCAATTATCAACTCAAAAAAATATATACATAAAGCTTTTTTCACATACCTCATTAAAATTTACTTTTCTTTTGCATAACCCCTCACTTAGTCTACCATCTATATTCACTATAATTGTCTCTTCCCCTTTCTTATCTTCCCATCCTGTTTCCTGCTTGGCTTAAATGCATTTCTGTACTATTTGTGTTTGTGTTTTTCTTTCCTTTTCCAGATAAGAATGAGGTTCAAGTGTCAGGCATGCTCCCTTCCACACACATTCTTTCTTTTTAAATACAGATTTGGTGATTACGTAATACAGGTTTTTTTAGCTTTCTTGTTCTTCCTGCTCCTACAGGGGGTCAATAATAATTCCTACTATTCCATAGCAACACCTTTCTGAACAATGGTTAGCTATCACCATAATGAACAGTGTAGGATGATGTAGCTTTTCTGAATTGAATTGTTTTTAAAGCCATCCTACATAATGCTTAAACAACAACCACAGCAATAACCATCCCATGGTCCAAATTATCTCATTGCATTCTAATCTCAAATTGCTAGGATTAGCACGACCTGGCCCAGACTTGATATGAGAGGAAAGGATGGGTGGCAGTATGGAAAAGAGCCAAGAGAAGGAGAATATTATCCAAATTCATAACATCACAGTTGCAGGTAGATGATGCTTAAACGTCATTTTGTCTAAGTTCTTTATTATGCATGGGAGGATAGTAAAACCCAGAGAGCATAAGGAGCTACCCCAAGGTGACATGACTAATAAATGTGAGAACTGAAATATTAACCCAGTTGTTCTGAATACAAATATAGCATACTTTCCACTATGCCATAGTGTAGCCAAGTCTTTAGTTTCATAAGTGGTGAATACATGTTTGTTGACCAATTGATGAGCTCTTCTGAAACAAGGTTCACACCTAGAAATGCTCAGTGAGTTTCCATGTTTCATGTCTTCTTGTTATAATATGAAGGATTAAGCTGCTTCTGTCCCTTTCATGTAGCTTTGTGTATAAACCATTAATTGTTTTCTTTCTATACCCTTTAGAAACTCTTTGGTTTCAGGAAAGAATATCTGGCTTTCAAGCTATTACAATATGTTTGTTTAGAGAGACAATGGACAGTCAATCCTTCACTTTCTGAGTACAGGTCCTATTTATAAATCCTGGACTAGTTAATCACTGATGAATTTTAGAAGACTCTGCCCTCCTTCCCCCATCAAAGCTCCTTTTGTCCTATATATTGCACAATATTTTGAGAATTTTAAATCCAATATAATTTCTAACTATGTGAAAAATAAAATGGTGATGATGATGATAATTATGATGATTGATGATTGATGATGATTAAAGCTGTTTCCTTAGATGAGTTGTGGGCTTCTCCATCTGTCTTCAGATATGTTGCATATCTTCCATTTGGACCTCTCCTCCATCATTCTTTTTCTTCTTTATTTTAGTCCCTTATCACTTCTCACCTGAATTGACAGGTCTTAGATAATAGTATCCTGGTGAATTTTCTTGCTTTCTGGCTTGCTCTCTCTCCAAGAGAAACTTAACATTTTTTGTCAAAATCATATTCATAAGAAAGAGATCTGGGCATATTATTCTTGTGTCCCTAAATTTAAAGTGGCACCTCACTATCTATAAAAATAGAAAACATAGTCTTTATGGCAATTACATGATTTCCCTGCCAGCTGTTCTAACCTTGAATGGTTCTGCATTTCAACTGCCTTGGAACACCAACTATCTTCAAAATTTACCCCAATAATTGTGAAGATGTTTTTTTTTTCCTTCTGTGACTTGAGTAGCATATAATTAGTATCCCCATCTTACTGGTCAGAATTCTGGGAGCCTATATGAATTTCCTTTAGTCTTACAATAGTAGTAATAGTATTTGAGGCAGGAGTGAGGTTTATTCTCTGACTCCAAATCCTATACTTCTTAAATGAGCCAGGCTCTATTGATATCCTGCATTATATACCCTCTGTATCATATCTATTAAACCATCCTTTCCATTCTAGAAGGCTTTCGCTGAAGGTAGAAAATGTAAGTTCTTTCAATCTCCCCCACAGAATTAGGGAAAGTGGTATTTTTTACTGACTTCAAATTGGATGCAATTTTGTTCTTCTAAAGATGAAATTTGCCCTGGTTAGAGTATAAACTGAAAAATGAAGAAAATATATTTTATTTTGAGGGAAAGTAATAGTATATGAATAGTTGTATGTAAGTTTTTGTTAGATAAAGTGGGGATATGGGATTTCTGAAACCAAATTAAATTTAAATGTAATTTATCATATTAAACTAGATTTAAGAGCATTTTTTTTCACATGCCTACTCTGTTAGTTGACTATACTAAGTACTAGAGATTCTAACTCTGATACTTTGAAAGAATTATGATTGCATCTGGATGTATCTAGCTAATGATCTAAGAATCATTCCATATACTATTTGTCATCATGTGCAACTCTCAACATGAACAACTTGCTTTCAAATAAATTTGACAAAAGGATATAAACACAGTGTACTTGGGGATCTTTCTTGAGGTTTCCAGACATTATGTGGCTACAAATGGACTTCACAGGTTCTTTGCCATTTTTCTTCACTCTTAACATGTGTTGGACCCATGTTAATTTTATGCTTTTATATCACTCTGATGTCAACTTTTATATCTCACTGGAAGTACAAAGATGCAAATTATTTCATAATTGTTCTCAAAGAATTTAATAGATTTCTCAGTCTCCTTTAATGCTAGTGTTTTTTTTAAAGATTAACTCCAATTTATTCTGTATATACCTTTTATGTACAGAGTTGTTTCTATGCTTCTCTCCTATTGGAGCATGAGAGCCATTGGGAAGAGTTTATTTTTGCAAGTACCATGTATGTTGTGCATGCATGTATCACATAACCAGTGCTTAGCACATTGTCGAATGTGTGTGTGTGTGCTTGCATATGTGTGTGTGAATTTGAAATATTTCCAGAAAGGAATCCAGTAAAAGTGAAACAGGTGTTTCTAAATGAATTAGATTCAATATTACTATTCATTTTCATGATTCAATAACACACAAGTATGTGTGTATGCATGTGTGTATGTCATATATGTGTATGTTACATATACACATATACACATGCATGTATAGGTACATGTGTGTTTATGCATATAATACACACATATCTATGTATATAATCTCTGTATATTTGCGTATTTCTTTAGTTGTGTCTGACTCTTCGTGGCTCTATCTGAGGTTTTCTTGTCAAAGATATTAGAGTGGTCTGTCATTTCCTTATCCATCTCAGTTTTACAGATGAGGAAACTAAGGCAAAAAGAGTTAACTTACTTGCCCAGGGTCACACAGATAATAAGCATCTGAGGTCGTATTTAAACTCATGAGAATGATTCTTCCTGTCTCCAGGTTCAGCACTTTATCCACTGCACCTCCTAGCTGTGTATCTATATCTATATTTATACACATACAGAAATACACACATAGATATGCATGTATGTATCTTTATGTGCATGATTATGAATATTTAAGTGAAAAGTTGTAAAGAACTAACAACTCAGTGACATTTAAGTTACTTTGATCTCTATTATTATAGTCTCTTTGGATATGAGAATTATTTTAATGAGTTTATATCTTGGAATCAATTTAATAGAATTAAAGAGTTTTCATCTGGCATAAAATGACACATTTGCCAATTATGATAGTTTTGAGATTTCGTTTTTCCTTTTAGAACAGTTCTCTTTTATGATTGTAGCTATATGTACTCAGTATGTCTTTGCTTAAACACAACTTTGCATTTTGCTTCAGTGGAGCGAATGTCAGATTTATAGTTAGATGATCCAGCTTTCAGTCTTGGCCTCTACTAGTTACTACCTGTGTGACCTTGCAGAAACATATCTGAGTCTCATTTTCCTATCAAGAATATAATGTAGAGAACATTCTTGCTCAGAAATTGAATTAGACTGGGTTGGATTAAATGACCAGCGATGTTTTTTCTTACTTGATGATTTCATTCTGTAAAAGATTAAATAATGAACTATATATTTTAGTCGACTCATTCTATTGAATATAATTTTTTGGATGTAGGGATATTAGAAATATTTCCTCTAATGAAAGCCACTTATTAAAATTGCATTAACAAACCAGCATGATCAGATGATCAAGATTGACAAGTCAAATGATAATATTGAACCTAATTAATTGAGGAATATCAGTTAGAATTTTACTAGATTTCCTTGTAGAAAGAAGATTTCAACAATGTAGAATACTGGGCTGTATTTAATAAGATGAAATTAAATAGAAATATATGTAAATTCTTATAATTGAGGTGAAAAAAATCTCAAGTATAATATGAAGAATGTTATGGGTAGATAGGAAATTATTTTAAAAAATGTTCTATAGGTCTTTTTTTGGTTTGCAACCTCAATTATCAGAAATCACAAAAGTAATGTGATTCTAGTTTCCTTTAAAAGAGTGTATTCAGGATGAGAGCAATGGTAATTGTGGCATTGTCAGACAATATCTCTAGTATGATGTTGAGTTCTGGGTCTTATTTTTTACAACACAGAAATAATATTCACATAAATTGGAGGTTATCTAGAGGGAAGAATATAGAAACACTTTTATTTTGATGACCTTTTCTACAATGCCTGTCAGAGAATATGCCAGTATCAATTACCCATTTATTTGATCATTAGCCTCTTCCTGTACAAAGAGTATAGTACCAGCAATAGAGCACAGGACTGATACCTAAGAATTTATTAACCATTGATTGATTGATTGATTGAATGATTATTATAAAAATGCCTTGAAAATGTGAAAATACCATGAAATATAAATTATCATTAAAGTTTAGTGGAGGAATAAAACAGACACAAATGAGATATATAAAATACTAACTACCTTAGAGATTCACTAAACAAAGTGTCATGAGAGGTTGGAAATTATGTGGGTGGTTCATATGAAGAAATGGAATGAGTGGAGCTTTATAGAAGTGGTACCATTAGATTCAGGTTTTTAAAAAGTGATAAGAATTAGCTAGTGAAGAAACACAGGGATGATAGTGGGAGGGGAAAGGATATGAATATATGAGTGGAAACAGGAAAACACAAAATGTTTTCATGGTACAAAAAAGTTCTCAAATATGGCTGAGTTGTTTATAGACATGGGTCTCCTAATAAAAACAACTAATAATTATAACTAGTCTTTATACAGCATATTAATATGTGTAATGTGATTTAAAATGTTATCTCCTTTTATACACAATAACCTTGGGAGGATATATGCTGTTTTATTAACCCCATTTTACACACGAGGTAACGGACACAAAAAGAGATTAAGTGATTTGTCCACGGGCACATAGCTAGAAAGTATCTAGAGCAGGGTGTGAAGTCAAATCTTCCAAGATTCTAAGTTCTTCACTCTGTAATTTTTGCTGCCTATTTGGAGCATTGGCTTTTAAAAAATGATGAGAGATAAGGGAAAGGGGATTTGATTAAGGGCAAAAGAGTTAGAATATTACCATCTAGGCAATTGAAAGACAATAAAGGTTTGGATGTAAAATGTGATCAAATCTGTGTATAAATAAGATGATTTAGACAGTTGTCAGAAAAAAAAATGATAGGAGGGAACAGAAAGATGTAGTGAAGACCTCTGAGCAAAGTATTGCCTTAGGCTAATTGGGGGATAATGAGAACTTGTCCATACTAAGGTGATGACTGCAATACTAGAGGAGAGAACAAATGAGAGAAAAGTCATTACAAAGATTAAATCAGCATTAGTTGATTTAGTGAACCAGTAAATAATTGAATATGGGAAAAACAGGACAAGAGGAAAAGTAAACAGAATTCTGAGATTTAAAACATAAAATACAAGGAGAAAGGCATTAACAAAGGATGAGGTGATTTTAAAAGTATAATCTGTGATACTTATACTATATGCTATTATTGTCTTCCCTCTTGGTAGGTTTTGATTGCCTTTTTTTTGTCAATTCAAGCATCTTTAGTAGTTGGTCAGTAATTGTTCAGTAAACAGGTAATCAAGAGGAATATAATTTTCTCAAACAGCTTCATTATAAATCAATGAACATCAATATGCTTCTGTAAATAACATTTTACATTCATGTAGTTCTTTTATTTTCTATTAATGTGCTACACTATTTGAACCATACATCAAGATTTTATGAATGGAGAATTGATTATGGTTTATTATTACATTTAATAACACACGAATGATTCAGTACTTAACAATAAAATTCTCTGATTTTTCTATATTTTCCAATACAATTATCTCAGCAGAAAAAATATGTCATATTAGTTATCGACACAGCCTTGGGTCAACAACACCTTTCTTCAACTCAGGTCAGGGATGTTTACTCTCTATTTAATCATTAGCATGTAAATAGTTTGTTTTCTAGACAACTCTCCAAGATTATAATTTAAAGTGGAATGGCTTTATTTTGGGGCAAATTTTTAGTATCTTTTTTTGCCTTTCTTCAAATAGATGATTACAAGTACCTTCTGTTCCTTGCTGACTAAACGGTTTAGGGTACTTATAAAGAGACCCAAATTAAAAATCAGTAAACATGAATTTCACTACTGAACTGTGGGTAGGAATGCGAATTTGTTTAATCAGTCTAGGAAAACTATGTGGGAGTCACAAACTCCACGTGCTTTAACCCAGACTGTCATTATTAGGCATGGAAGAGAAGAGTACATTATTTTTAACAAAATTTTTTGTTGTAAAGTTAGGTTGACCAAGTTGAGACAAAATTTAGTGACTATAAATATGAAATTTCATATTTAAGTTCCCACAATCTGATGGGTCCATGATTGATGCTTTAAACAATAATATTTTTATAAAAAATATTTTTCCTGTTGCTCACACATAAAAATGATTTTAAAAAATTAGTTCAAACTGTCTCTTTGTTTTACTCTCTCTCTATATATATATATATGCACTCATGCAAAATGTGCTTCTGTGTTAGTTAGACAATAATCCTTAAGGGAGAAAGTATTGAAAGAATCCATCAATCACCACCTGAAAGAGATCCAAAAAGAGAAACTCCTAGGAACATTGTGGCCAAATTCCAGAACTCCCAGCTCAAGGAGAAAATCTTGCAAGCAGCTAGAAAGAAACAATTCCAGTACTGTGGAAATACAGTCAGGATAACTCAAGATCTAGCAGCTTCTACATTAAGGGATCGAAGGGTGTGGAATAGGATATTCCAGAAGTCAAAGGAACTAGGACTCAAACCAAGAATCACCTACCCAGCTAAACTGAGTATAATACTTCAGGGGAAAATATGGTCTTTCAATGAAACAGAGGACTTTCAAACATTCTTGATGAAAAGACCAGAGCTGAAAAGAAAATTTAACTTTCAAACACAAGAATGAGAAGAAGCATGAAAAAGTAAACAGCAAAGAGAAGTCTTAAGGGACTTACCATAAGTGAACTGTTTACATTCCTACATGGAAAGACAATATTTATAACCCTTAAAACTTTTCAGTATCTGGGTAGTTGGTGGGACCACACACACACATGTACACACATGCATACACACACACATACACACATGCACAGACACAAAGACAGAGAGCAGAGAGTGAATTGAATAGGATGGGACCATAGCTGAAAAGAAATTAAGGTAAATGGTGAGAGAGAAATGTAGTGGGAGGAAAGAGGGTGAAATGGAATGGGGTAATTATATGTCATTTAAGAGGCAAGTAGGAGACTTTTTAGTGGAGGGAAAAAGAGGATAGCTGAGAAAAAAAAAACAATTAGTTTACCCTCATCACATTTGACTAAAGGAAGGAATAAAATGCACACTCATTTTAGAATGAAAACCTATCTTACAGTATAGGAAAGTGGGGGAGAAGCAGATAAGCAACGGGGGGGGGGATGATGGAAGGGAGGGCAAAGGGAGGAGGGAGCAATTTGAAGTCAACACTCAGGGAGGGACAGGATCAAAAGACAGAAGAAAAACAATGAGGGGCAGGGTAGGATGGAGGGTAATTCATTTAGTCTTACACAACACAACTATCAGGGAAGTCATTTGCAAAATTACACAGATATGGCCTATATTGAATTGCCTGCCTTCCCAAAGGGAAGGGGTGGGGAGGGAGGGATGGGGAGAATTTGGAACTCAAAGTTTTAGGAACAACTGTTTAGTATTGTTCTTGCTACTAGGAAGTAAGAAATACAGTTAATGGGGAATAGAAAGTCATCTGGCCCTACAGGAGAAAAGGGAAGATGGAGACAAGAGAAGGGTGGGATGATAGAAGAGAGGGCAGATTGGAAATAGGTAAAATTAGATGCTTGGGGTATTGGGGTGGGGGGAGGGGATAAAAGGGGAGAAAATTTGGAACCCAAAATTTTGTTAAAACGAATGTAAAAATTAAATAAATAAATAATTTTTTTAAAAAAAAAGAAAAAAAGAAAATATGTCCTTGTGCATACAAGACTCCCCTTATACTTCCACCTTTGAGCAATTTAAGATCTAATCCTAGGAACATTCAAATTAACAATGAGGTTGATGTATTCATTGTCAGAGCTACCTAACCATTTGGAAGCCTCCACAGGAAAGTATGGGAGAGAAAAGGTGTTAGAGTAACCACCAAACTGAAAGTTTACAGGTCTATATATATAATCCCCAGACCAAGAAAGGTTTCATGACTCACAAATTTCATCTTTCCATGTAGGAATGCAAACAGTTCAAATATAGTAAGTCCGTTATGTTTCTCTTTCTTGCTTACCTTTTCATACATCTCTTGAGTCTTATATTTGAAAGTCAAATTTTCTCTTCAGCTCTGGTCTTTTCAACAATTATGCTTGGAATGTGATATTACAGAGGCCAAAGGAGCTAGGATTGAAACCAAGAATCACCTACCCAGCAAAAACTGACTATAATACTTCAGAGGAAATAAAATAGGACTTCAATGAAATAGAGGACTTCCTTGACCTGGGAACTGTGGAGTTTGGCTACAGTAGTCCAAGAAGTTTTCCTTTGGGTTCTCTTTAAGGAGGTAATCAGTGGATTCCTATCATGTCTATTTTACTCTCTGGTCTGGAATATCTGAGCAGTTTTCCTGGGTAGTTTCTTGAAAGATAATGTCTCAGTTCTTTTTTTTTTTTTTTTTGATCATGGCTTTCAGGTAAAACCATATTATTTTTAAATTAGCTCTCTTGGGCCTATGTTCCAGGTCTTCTATTTTTTTCATTCTTTAGGTTTTGTTTCATAATTTATAAAGTCATTAGCTTTCATTTGTTCCATTCTAATTTTGAAGGAGTTATTTTTTTCAGTGAGCTTTTGGACCTCTTTTTCCATTTGGCCCATTCAACTTTTTAAGACATTCTTCTCCTCATTAGCTTTTTGGACCTCTTTTGCCATTTTGGTTAGTCTATTTTTAAGGTATTATTTTCTTCAGCATTTTTTTGCATTTCCTTTAGCAAGCTATTGGCTAATTTTTCATGATTTCTTGCATCGCTCTCATTTCTCTTCCCAATTTTTCTTCTACTTAACTTACCTGATTTTAAAAATCCTTTTTGAGCTCTTCCATGGTCTAAAGTCAAGTCCTCTTTTTTTAGTTTGTTGTATTCTTGTGTTTCTATGTTTGGATCTTCCTCATCACCAGTGATATAAAAACCTATCTCTTCACTCAGAAGGTAAGTATTTGGAATCTGTTTTTTTCCCCATTTTCTCATTTTCCCTGACAGGTACTTGACTTTTGAGCTCTTTCTTAAATATAAGGCTCCAGAAGCAGTCTCTTCTTCAGCAGTGGCTGACCTTGCCCTGGGGCTGAGACTGAGACAGGGGCTGAGGCCAGACTATGCTCCCCAACAAGGCAAGTGAGAAACCCTTCCCATTGATCTTCAAAGATATCTTTGGCATTTGTCAGTGGAGAAATCTGGAAACTGCCACAGCCAGCAGTGATTCAGGCCTAAGGCCTAAGGCCTAAGACTTGCTCCACTGTGCTCTGATGCCAGCCTGGTGTGATAGACCTTTCCTGTCAATCTTCCAGTTTGTCTTGGTCTAGAAATTTGCTTCAGTATGGTCTTTTGTGACTTCTGCTGCTCCAGAATAAGTTTAGTAATTTTTGCAGGGTTTTTTGAGTGGGTGTGGAGGGAGAGCTCCAGCAGGTCCCTTCTTCTATGCCTCCATCTTGGCTCTGCCTCCCAAATGATTTAGATTCAAAGAACATGTTGTTGTATTTTGTTCTCTGCTGCATTGTGCTATCTAGTGTGTGTGTGTGTGTGTGTGTGTGTGTGTGTGTGCATGTATGTGAGAGAGAGAGATAGAGAGATAGATAGAGAGAGAGAGAGAGAATTCATTAAATTCACATTCACAATTAGGACTACTAATACTTTCCTTCATCATATTTTCTTCCATTTATGATTTTCTTCCCTTTTAACCTATTGTTCACTTAAAGTCAGATTGGCTGCACACCACTGCATACCATAGCCTTATGTCCTTTTATCAACCCTACTCTTCTTTTATCAATCCCTCTCTTACTTTTCTGTGGTTATGCTATATTTCTATACCCAACTGAGTATGTGTTTATTCCACCCTCTTTGAACCAATTCTGATGAGCCTGAGTTTCAAGCATTGCCTCTCCCCCTCCTCATTCCTTCTCCACTTTAAAAGCTCTTCCTTCAGTGCCTCTTTGAGATATTTTTTTCTCTTTCTTTTCTTCCTATCAGTTCAAGGAAAAAAAATATCATAAGCAGACAGAAAGAAACAATTCTTATATCATGGAGCCACAATCAGAATCATAAAAAATCTATCAGCTTTCCTGTCAAAGAATATGAAACTTTGGAACCAAAGGGGGTCAAGATTATAATCAAAATAATCTACACAGTAAAACTGAGTAAAATTCTTCAGGGAAAATGCGTATTTAATGAAACAGAATACTTTCAAGCCATCCTGACGAAAGACCAGAGTTGAACAGAAAACTGAAGTTTCACACACCAAAAATGAAGATTAAAAATAAGCCATGAGGGATTCAATAAGGTTAACATGTTTACATTCCATTAGGGGAAGATGATACTTATAAGTTTTACAAACTGTATCATTTTTAGGGCTGTTAGAAGAAGTAAACCTAGACTGAGGGCATGTGTATAAATTGACTGTGATCACAAAATGGAATTAGATGTGAGAAAGAGAGAAGCATAAGGACAAGGGGAAAGGGAGAAGAAGGACAGGGAAAGTGATTTTACATAAAAGAAGAACATAAGGAAGAAGTTTTACAGTAGAGGGGAAAATGTTGGAGGTAGGCAAAGCTGGAACCTTACTATCATTAGTATTGTCTCAAAAAGAGAATAGCATACATACTCAGATGAGTATAGTAATCTATTTTACCCTGCATTGATTAAGGAGGGAGAAGGGAATAAGAAAAAAAAAGGAAAGCTAAGAGAAGGGAAGGTAGATTAAAGGAAGCAGTGGTCAGAAGTAAAATCCACTTTTGAGGAGGGCAGTATAGAGAGAAAAGAAGAAACAAAGAAAAATGGGATGAAGGGTAATACACAGTTAAGTAATCGTAACTTTGAGTGTAAATAGGAGTAAAAAACTCATAAAATGGAAGTAGAAAGCAGAAAAGATAAAAAAACCAGAATCCAACATTATGTTATTTAAAAGCAACACACTTGAAAAACAAAGTAAAAATAATGGACTGGAATAAAATCTACTATGTCAGATGAGGATAAAAAACAGCTGAGGTCGTGATCATGTGCTCCGATAAAAAAAAGGCAAAAACAAAAACAACCCAAAAATAATTAAAGAGATACCTAAGGAAACTACATTACTCTAAAAGGTATCATAGGGGGGAGGAGCCAAGATGGTGGAGTAGAAACACTCACATATGCTAGATCCTAACCCACAGCCCATAAATTACCTATTAACAGAACTTCCAGCAGATTCTGGTGCAGTGGAAGCCAGGCAGCAACGGAGTGGAGGAGATTTCTGTTCCAGAGAGCCCGGAAAAATTGACCCCAAAGGTCCGTCATGCACAGGATGCGGAGTAGTCCTACCCTGGACTTGCGGCCCTGAGAGAAGCAGAACCGAGCAAGCTTCAGGGATGGAACCTCTGGCAGCCGAGAAGGTCCCTCCATCCACAGGTGTTCCAGGTGAGTGAAAGAGCCTTCTGGACTGGCAGAGAGAGGAGCAGGGAGTCTTCATAACTCAGACCCCCTGAGGAGGAAGCGGTGGGGGAGGTGGGTGACAGGGGCTCCTGGACCAGACGGAAGCTCACGGCCATTACTGAAGATCTCTGCATAAACCCCCTGAGGTAACTGAGCCTGGGAGGCGGCCCAACCCCCAAGTGAGAAACAGAACTTAATCTCTCACTGAATAGCAGCTCCTCCCCCCACTGAAAGACCTGAGGCTGGGGAGCAGCATTTAAATCTCAGACACCAAGCAATGTGAGGCAGGGGTGGAGAGGAATCTCAGAAGTCAGGTAACTGGTTGGGAAAATGCCCAGAAAAGGGAGGAAAAATAAGACCATGGAAGGTTACTTTCTTGGTGAACAAATGTTTCCTCCTTTCCTTTCTGATGAAGACCAATGCTTACCACTAGGGAAAGACATAAAAGCATCTGTATCCCAAACATCCAAAATAGATATTCAATGGGCTCAGGCCATGGAAGAGCTCAACAAGGGTTTTGAAAATCAATTTAGACAAGTGGAGGAAAAACTGGGAAGACAAATGAGAGAGATACAAGAAAAGCATGAAAAACGGATCAATAGCTTGGTAAAGGAGACCCAAAAAATGTTGAAGAAAATAATACCTTGAAAAATAGGCTGACTCAATTGGCAAAAGAGGTTCAAAAAGCCAATGAGGAGAAGAATGCTTTCAAAAGCAGAATTAGCCTAATGGAAAAAGAGGTTCAAAAGCTCACTGAAGAGAATAGTTCTCTCAAAATTAGAATGGAACAGATGGAGACTAATGACTTTCTGAGAAACCAAGAAATCACCAAACAAAACCAAGAGAATGAAAAAATGGAAGAGAATGTGAAATATCTCACTGGAAAAACAACTGACCTGGAAAACAGATCCAGGAGAGACAATTTAAAAAATATGGTACTACCTGAAAGCCATGATAAAAAAAATACTAAATACTAGACATTATCTTTCCTGAAATTATCAAAGAAAACTGCCCTGATATTCTAGAACCAGAGGGCAAAATAAGAATTCAAGGAATCCACTGATCAGTGTCTGAAAGAGATCCAAAAAGAGAAACTCCTAGAAACATTGTGGCCAAATTCCAGAATTCCCAGGTCAAGGACAAAATATTGCAAGCATCTAGAAAGAAACAATTCCAGTACTGTGGAAATACAATCAGGATAACTCAAGATCTAGCAGCTTCTACATTAAGGGATCTAAGGGTGTGGAATAGGATAGTCCAGAGGTCAAAGGAACTAGGACTCAAACCAAGAATCACCTACCCAGCTAAACTGAGTATAATGTTTCAGGGGAAAATATGGTCTTTCAATGAAACAGAGGACTTTTAAACATTCTTGATGAAAAGACCAGAGCTCAAAAGAAAATTTGACTTTCAAACACAAGAATGAGAAGAAGCATGAAAAAGTAAAGAGCAAAGAGAAGTCTTAAGGGACTTACTATAAGTGAACTGTTTACATTCCTACTTGGAAAGGAAACATTTGTAACTCTTAAAACTTTTCAGTATCTAGGTAGTTGGTGGGACCACACACACACACATGTACATGCATGCATGCACACACATACACACATGCACACACATACAGAGACAGAGAGCACAGAGTGAATTGAATAGGATGGGACCATATCTTAAAAGAAATTAAGGTAAATGGTGAGAGAGAAAGGTAAGGGGAGGAAAGAGGGTGAAATGGAATGGGGTAATTATATGTCATTTAAGAGGCAAGTAGGAGACTTTTTAGTGGAGGGAAAAAGAGGATAGCTGAGAAAAAAAAAACAATTAGTTTACCCTCATCACATTTGACTAAAGGAAGGAATAAAATGCACACTCATTTTGGTATGAAAACCTATCTTACAGTATAGGAAACGGTGGGAGAAGGAGATAAGCAAGTGGGGGTGATGATGGAAAGGAGGGCAATGGGAGGAGGGAGCAATTTGAAGTCAACACTCAGGGAGGGACAGGATCAAAAGACAGAATAGAAACAATGAGGGGCAGAATAGGATGGAGGGTAATTCAGTTAGTCTTACACAACATGACTATTATGGAAGTCATTTGCAAAACTACACAGATAAGGCCTATATTGAATTTCCTGCCTTCCCACAGGGAATGAGTTTGGAGGGAGGGATGGGGAGAATTTGGAACTCAAAGTTTTAGGAACAACTGCTTAGTACTGTTGTTGCTACTAGGAAAGAAGACATACAGGTAATGAGGAATAGAAAGTCATCTGGCCCTGCAGGAGAAAAGAGAAGATGGGGACAAGAGAAATGAGGGATGACAGAGGAGAGGGAAGATTGGAGAGAGGGAAAATTAAATTGCTCGTTGTATTGGGGTGGGGGAGGGGATAAAAGAGGAGAAAATTTGGAACCCAAAATTTTGTGAAAATGAAAGTAAAAAGTTAAATAAATAAATAAATATTTAAGAAAGAAAAAGAGAGAATAGAAACAATGGGGGAAGAATAGGATGGAGGGAAATAGAGTTAGTCTTACACAACATGACTAATATGGAAGTCATTTGCAAAACTAAACAGATATAGCCTATATTGAATTTCCTGCCTTCCCAAAGAGAATGGGTGGGGAGGGAGGGATGAGGAGAAATTAGAACTCAAAGTTTTAGGAACAACTGTGAGTATTTTTCTTGCTACTTGGAAATAAGATATACAGATAATGGGGAATAGAAAATCATCTGGCCCTACAGGACAAAAGAGAAGATGAGGTCGAGGGAAGGGAGCGATGATAGAAGAGAGGGCATATTGGTGATAGGGGCAATTGGATTGCTTGGTATGTTGGGGTGGAGGGAGAGAATAAATGGGGAGAATATTTGAAACCCCAAATTTTGTGAAAATGAATGTAAACAGTTAAATAAATAAATTTATATTAAGAAAATAAAAGGGCGAGAACAGGGGCCCCAAGATTGCGGCCAGCTGTTACTGACGTTTCCTCAAGCTCTGTGAGGAATGGCCTTTGGACGAGACCAAACGGGGCCGAGACTTGGGCACTTACCTGCGGCAGCGAGTGGCACAGGCCTTTCAGGAGGGAGAGAACACCCAGATTGTTGAGCCTGAGACCTGTGACCAGATGTATGAGAGCTTAGCACGACTTCATTCAAACCATTACAAACACAAATATCCACACCCAAGAGACACCGGCTTCAGTGGACTGAGAGTGGAAGAATGCAGGATTGTACTAGCTACAGATACCTTGGAAGAATTTAAGGAACTGAATAAAGGCTTATGGAAAAAACTTCAGGATAAGTTCACCACCAAGAATCCAGATGAGAAGACTAAGGAATAGCCTGTGTCTTTGTCCTCCCCATGTACATAAGTGTGAAGCCTTGTATATTGCCAAGAATAAAACTGTCCCTCCTTCCAGCTAAAAAAAAAAAAAAAAAGAAAAGAAAAGAAAAGGTATCATAGATGATGAGTTATTAGCAATATTAACCATATATGCATCAAATGACATAGCAATAAAATTCTCAAAGGAAAATTTAAATGAGTTATAGCAGGGATTGGATGGTAAAGTTATACTAGTAGGGACCTCTACTTTCCTCTCTCAAAGCTATAAAAAATATCTAATCATATAATAAATAAGAAGTTAAGTAGTTAGAATGATAGTCCTTAACAATTTCTACCAAGACAAAGTCAAAAAAAAAATATGGCAATATACTTTCTGTATTATATACTTCATATATTAGGGAATACATTTTTATCACTTTAGCAACACCCCTTGTTAATTAGCCCTACAAGGAAAAAAAGAAGTATACCACCATCACTTCTCCCCCCAAAATTCCTACAAAACCAAACTCATTTACATGTGAATACAATTGTGTTCATTTTGCCACACCTTTCCCCCAACCATTACTATAACAAAGAAAATAGACTTTATTTTTCATTAGAATTTTCTTGGCTAATTCCGTTAAGCAACACTAGCGAGCTACCCTTCACAACATGTACATAATCAGCTGTTGAGAAACTTTTGAATTATCCCTGGAAAGTCTTTGATTTTTGAGCTACTTTGTTACTTAAGTGATAATAAATGTTTGTGAAAGGATGAAAAAGCTGTACTGATTAGGAGAACAGTGAAGATATTATTTTAACATTCTAACTTTACTGTTAGTGTACCCCCATGCTGTGTGCTGAGCAAGATATAAGAAAGCAGTACTATAAGGATTTTCATAGATAGGAGCATCGAGTTAGTTGGAAGATGAGATCAAGGTGATTATAGAGAAAAGAAAAATAGAATCGGAACTGTAAAAATACTTCTATTTTAATCCTTAAATTATATTCACAGTATGATTTTAACTAATTATGTTATATTAATTAATTTACTAATCATATTGTTATATATTTACCTTTATAAGGTGTTATCAAGGAACATACAAATCATCAATTTAGTTAACATTTATTAAGTGCCAACTTTTCAAGATTTTTCCCTATGTTGTGCAGAAGAAAATTAAAAATAAATAAGTAAAAATGTTAAAAAATTTCAAAAAAAAATAAAATAAACTACCTCTATTCTCAAGGGATTGCCATTCAAAAGGAGTAGCAACAGATATATAATTATGTGAACGTACTTTTTTTTAACATTTATGTTTATTTACCTCAGTTAATTTAATCAATTAAGGAACAATTATTAAATGTTTACTGTATAAAAATTTCTGAGTTAACTATATTCTTCCAAAGACAAAATAAATTTGAGTCTGTATCTTATGGAGACTGGAACAGAGAAAACTCCTAGGAATACTGTGGCCAAATTTAAGAGTTCCCAGATCAAGGAGAAAATACTGCAAAGAGTTAGAAAGAAATCATTTGAGTACTGGGGAAATACAATCAGGATAACACAGGATCTGGTGGCTTCAACATTAAGGGATCGAAGGACTTGGAATGGGATATTTCAGAGGTCAAAGGAACTGGCATTGAAACCAAGAATGACCTAACCAGCAAAACTGAATATAATACTTCAAGAGAATAAATGGTCATTCAGTGATATAGAGGACTTTCTATAGCAGTTGTCTATATCACTGAGGAAAGACAAGATCTGTACAGAAAATTTGGCTTCCCAAGACAAGAATCAAGAGAAGGATGAAAAGGTGAACAGGAAAGAAAAGTTATAAAAGACTTTCTAAAGCTGAACTGTTTGCATCACTACATGGAAAGAAAATATTTATAACTCTTGAATTTTTTTTCTCAGTATTTCGGTAGATGGAGAGATTGTACATATACACACATACACATATATAAACAGAGAGTACAGCGTGTGTTGAATCAGAAGAGTTAATATCCACTCAAAAAAAATAAATTAAAAAAAGAAGGGGTAAACAGTTGTTTTTTTGTTTTGTTTTGTTTTGTTTTTAGCACAGGAGGCTAGAGAGAGCACCTCCTTATTGTTCCTCCTTATTGTATTTGAAGGGGACCAAGGAAGCACCAGAAGCATCCTAGCAAGCCCAACCTGAGGGGAACAGCAAGAGATTCTGAGCTCAAGAGGTGTGGAGCTGGGAAGCATCAAAATCAGGACACCAGGTGTGACTTTGCACAGCTAGGAAAATTGTGCGGAGACCAGTACAGACATGGAAAGTGTAGCTTTAGGGTAGGAGACCTTCAGTGGCCAGACTTCCCACACCTTACACCATGAGGTTAAGTGTAACCCCAGGTAAACTCAGACTTCACCTGGCCTTCAACCTTGGCACATGCCAACCATCTCAACACTAGAAGAGCTACAACGTTGTATAGCTTCTAGTTAAAAGAACCAGGGACCAGGGAACAAAAATCCAGTAAACAGGACTCTGGTTCCTACCATAAGAAATACAGGACAAAGACCCCTGTGCCTCAGAAGGAGTGATCCACTTTAACAGGCAGAAAAAAGGCAATTACCCTGAGCAAGAAGTAAATTAGAAAAAAAAAAACTGTAGAATCTTATTATGGGTACAGGGAAGAAAAAATACGAATTCAAAAGAGGATAGCATAGACCCTGTCCTCACATCTGAAACCTCAAAAGGGAATATGAACTAGTCTCAAGCTCAAAGAGCATTCTTGAAATTACTCAGGAAGGATTTTAAAATCCAAATTAAGGATATAGAAGAAAAAACGATCAATGATTTCAAAAATATATTCAGCTTCTTAAAAAGTAAAATGGACCAAATGGATAATGAGATACAAAACCTAACTGAAAAAAAAAAATATTCTTTGAAAAAACTGGAACAAAAGTTAGTTGGAGAAAACAATTGGTTAAAAATTAGAATAGGGTGAGTAGAAAATAATGACTCTATGAGGCATCAAGAATTAGTCATAGAAAATCTAAAAAATGAAAAAAATAGAAGAAAATGTAAAATATCTCATTGAAAAAACAGCTGACCTGGAAAATAGATCCAGGAGGGAAAATCTAAGAATTATTCATCAACCAAAAAGCCTTGATAAAAAAAAAAGGAGCCAAGACAGTATCTTTCAAGAAATCATTAAGCAAAACTGCCCCAAGGTCCTAGATCAAGAGGGCAAAAGAGTCATAGAAAAAAATCTCCTAAAAGTGATCCCAAATTGAAAACAACAAAGAATATTGTGGCCAAATTCCAGAATTATCAGGTACAGAATAAAATACAGTAAGCAGTTAGCAAGAAACAATTCAAATGTCAAGGATCACACAGGACTTTGCAGTTTCTACATTAAAAGATCGCAGGATTTAGAATATGATATTCCATAAGGCAAAGGAGCTTGCACTACAACCAAGGATCAACCACCCTGCAAAACTGAACACAATCTTCCAGTCAAGGAGATGGACATTCAATAAAATAAGGGATTTCCAGACATTTCTGATGAAAAGGCAAGAGCTTAACAGAAGATTTTATCTTCAAATGCAAGACTCAAGAAAGGTATAAAAATGCAAAAGGGAATAAAGAAAGGAAAAGAAAACCCTTGTTATTCAAAATGGTTAAATTGTCTACCTCACTATATGGGAGGATGATAATTAATCTTGAGAAATGCATATTTACTGCAACATTTAAAAAAACGTATATACATAGATAGAGGGCATGGGTATAAAAATAAACTGATTTGATGATAAAACAAACCTATTTAAGGGGTGCAGAGAGGTAAGAGAAAACGAAGACACAGGAAGGGGTAAATTATATCACATGAAAAGACACAAAAACATATTATAGTAGAGGTAAAGAAGGGAGGGAGATGTGCTTAGTTTGAGCTTTACTCTCATCAGACTTAGTTTAAGGAGGGAATAGCATTCTCAGTTAAATAAAGAAATCCAACTTGTACTACAGGCAGTAGGAAGGGAAAGGAGAAAGAAAAGAGAGGGGTTTAAAAGAAAGGATAGAGGTGAGGGAGATGGTCAAAAGTAAAACTCTATTAAGGAGGAGAAGAGAGAAGGGAGAAATAAAACCATAAATGCAGGTGGAGGGATGGGATGGAGAGAAAGACACAGGTAGTAACCATAACAGTGAATGTGAATGGGATGAAGTCTCCCATAAAATGGAGATGGATAGCGGAATGTATTAAAAACTATAATCCAACAATATGTTGCTTACAAGAAATACTTTTGAAACAGGGGGATACACATAGGGTCAAGGTAAAAGGTTAGAGCATAATATAGTATGCTTTAGGTGAAGTAAAAAAAAAAGACAGTAGTGTCAATCTAAATGTCAGACAAAGCAAAAGCAAAAAAAAAATAGATCTAATCAAAAGAGATAAGGCATGAAACTATGTTCTTCTAAAAGGCACCATAGACAATGAAGTAATATGATTACCAAACATATATGTATCAGATCGTATAGCATACTTTTTTTAGAGGAGAAGCTGAGGGAATTATAGGAAGAAATAGACAATAAAATACTACTAGTGAGGGACCTCAACCTCCCTGTCTCTGAACTTGATAAATATAACATCAAAATAAACAAAAAAAAGAAGTTAAAAAAATGAATAGAATTCTGGGAAAGGTGGATATGATAGACCTCTCAAGAAAACTGAATGGGGATAGAAAGGAATATACATTTTTCTCAGTGAAGCATGGCAAATACAGAAAAAATGATCATGTACTAGGGCATAAAAACCTCACAATCCAGTGCAGAAAGGCAGGCATAGTCAATGCATCCTTCTCAGATCATAATGCAATAAAAACTATGTGTAATAAAAGGCCATGGAAAGATAGATCAAAAATGAATTGGAAATTAAATAATTTAATCTTAGAGAATGAATACATCAAACAGTGAATCATAGAAACAATCAATAGCTTTATTTAAGAGGACAATAAAAAACAACCTACCAAAACTTATGGCATGCAGCAAAGGCAATTCTTAGGGGAAGTTTTATATCTTTGAATGTTTACATAAACAAAGTAGAGAAAGAGAAGGTCAACGAATTAGATGTGTGACAAAAAAGCCAGAGAAAGAACAAATTGAAAATTTCAAATTAAATAGTAAATAGAAATGTTGAAAACCAAAGGAGAGATTAATAAAATTGAAATTTAAAAAAAAGAGACCTATTGGTTTTACAAAAGTAAGAGGTGGCATTATGAAAAAAAAAACAATAAAATTGACGACACTTTGGTCAAATTGATTTAAAAAGGAAAAAAGGAAACCAAATTACCAGTATCAAAAATGAAAAAGGTATGCCCCCTATATAGTATATTTTGTACATAAATGGTTTGCTTCTTGATTTCCCCACAAAACTATAAGACATTGAGATTAGAGACTTTCCCCTTTTCTTTGCCTCTCCAACACTTAGCATACTGATTGACATATAGTAGTCACTTATGAAAGGCTTGATGCCTTGATCCATAGGTTCCAAGGCAAAAATGAGTAAACGCTGATGTCAGTCTATATTTTCCATTATTTCCCTTATTATATAAAGAGCAAGCAATGGACAAACCCATAAGCTGGGTGAAACCTTCAGGCAAACTTGTAGTATGACTTCCATAATAGGAGCACAAAATAGACAGTGATTGTTAGCCTGTGAGGTGTAGCGGTAGGGAATCCCATACAAACAAGCTCAGAGATCTATTTGATCAATCTGGCATGATAGTGAGATCTAAACATTTTTTTCTGTATCAAATATTCAAATATATTTTATTAAAGTGTCAGTTTCTATAAAGTGAGACTGAAGTGAGGAGACACCAGCAATAATGGTTCAGTTATAATCCAGTCTAGATAATGGGCACATTATCTTAGCTAAAGTTATAGATAACGATTATTTCACTTGCTTTAAAATACTGGTACTTGTCATAGTTACTAAATTTGTCAAGCATAGTGTAAAGAAAGTATATTTTGGATATGAAATGATGACAGTACAGAAATATTGAGTGGTGGTCAGAAACTCATTGACAGTCCATAATGTTTCAGTTCATGGTACTTTTTTCTGCAACTGGAGTAACCAGAATATTATTTAAGAAAATATACTGCATAGAGACTGATTTGATTAAATTCATTGTTCTTCAAACTACATGATTTTATTTGTCTAATCTGTGATGACCTAAAAGCATTTTCAATGTACTCAAGCAAAGAAATCCTTCAGAGGTCTACAGTGATTTCTAGTGCACAGCCCAGACACTGTATTTCAAAGAAATCCAGGACAGAAATTGCATTTAGGGAAGAACTATAAGCTCAGAGAAAGGTGAAGCTATTAAATGTTTAATCATACACCTACATGAAGTTTTAGAACTAAGAGTGACAATAGAGATTGTTTAGTGATCTTTTTGACCTTAGAGACCAAATATTTTTGATCCCCATTGTCACTGCCTTTCATCAAATCTTCCAACCCTCCTTCCCAACAGGAAATAAATACTACAGTTTACCATAAATGCGTGCATGAGAAATAAAATAGAATCATTGGTTTCAATAATATAACATGATTATTTACAGAATATTTGTGGTATCTCCTGACAAGCTTCTTTTTCTCTACAGGGTACATGAATTCAAGTTAGAAATCCTTTATTTAGTAGAAACTCCTCATTTTGCATAAACACTGAAAGTAGATACTGATATCATATACAATCTATAGATGAAGAATGGTCTACCAGAGAAAGGCCAACCATGTATCCAAGTTTTGAGTCTGACGTATGAATGCATGTATGTACTTTGTATATATGTTGTACACACGATAATGGGCAAGTCACTTACTGCCTAAGTATCAAAATTAATTCTCTAATTCTATAAATTGAAGATTAGTTGATTTATATCAGTGGATGGATTTAATAGAGTATCACACACTGCTGAAATTATAAGTCCAGATACTCTGAAAATTATGTTTACATATATACATATGTTTATGTTTACATATATTACATATGAATATAGTTTTGAAAATATATACTCTATTTTTAAATATAAATTTATTTATTTAACTTTTTACATTCATTTTCACAAAATTTTGGGTTCCAAATTTTCTCCCCATTTATCCCCTCCCCCCACCCTAATACACCGAGCATTCTAATTTCCCCTATCACCAATCTGCCCTCTCTTCTATCATCCCTCCCTTCCCTTGTCCCCATCTTCTATTTTGTCCTGTAGGGCCAGATGACTTTCTATTCCACATTAACTGTATTTCTTATTTCCTAGTAGCAAGAACTATACTAAACAGTTGTTCCTAAAACTTTGAGTTCCAAATTCTTCCCATCCCTCCCTCCCCACCCATTCCCTTTGGGAAGGCAGGAAATTCAATATAGGCCATATCTGTTTAGTTTTGCAAATGACTTCCATAATAGTCGTGTTGTGTAAGACTAACTCTATTTCCCTCCATCTTATCCTGCCCCCCCCCACTATTTCTATTCTGTCTTTTGATCCTGTCCCTCCCCGAGTGTTGACTTCAAATTGCTCCCTCCTCCCATTGCCCTCCCTTCCATCATCCCCCCCCTTGCTTATCTCCTTCTCCCCCACTTTCCTGTATTGTAAGATAGGTTTTCATACCAAAATGAGTCTGCATTTTATTCCTTCCTTTAGTCGAATGTGATAAGGGTGAACTTCATGTTTTTTTCTCAGCTCTCCACTAAAAAGGCTCCTGCTTGCCTCTTGAAAGAGATATAATTTACACCATTCCATTTCACCCTGTCGCTCCCCACTACATTTCTCTCTCACTGTTTGCCTTAATTTCTTTAAGATATGGTCCTATCCTATTCAATTCACTCTGTGCTCTCTGTCTCTGTATGTGTGTGCATACATGTGTGTGTGTGTGTGTATGTGTATGTGTAATCCCACCAACTACCCAGACACTGTAAAGTTTTAAGAGTTACAAATACTGTCTTTTCATGCAGGAATGTAAAGAGTTCGCCTTTGGTAAGTTCCTTATGACTTCACTTTGCTGTTTACTTTTTCATGCTTCTCCTCATTCTTGTGTTTGAAAGTCAAATTTTCTTTTCAGCTCTGAGCTTTTCATCAAGAATGCTTGAAAGTCCTCTGTTACATTGAAAGACCATATTTTCCCCTGAAGTACTATACTCAGTTTTGCTGGGTAGGTGATTCTTGGTTTGAGTCCTAGTTCCTTTGACTTCTGGAATATCCTATTCCATGCCCTTCAATCCCTTAAGGTAGAAGCTGCTAGATCTTGTGTTATCCTGATTGTATTTCCAGAACACTGGAATTGTTTCTTTCTAGCTGCTTGCAATATTTTCTCTTTGACCTGGGAATTCTGGAATTTGGCCACAATGTTCCTAGGAGTTTCTCTTTTTGGATCTCCTTCAGGCAATGATTTGTGGATTCCTTGAGTACTTATTCTGCCCTCTGGTTCTAAAATATCAGGGCAGTTTTCCTTGATAATTTCATGTAAGATGATGCCTAGGCTCTTTTTTTGATCATGGCTTTCAGGTAGTCCCATAATTTTTACATTGTCTCTCCTGGATCTGTTGTCCAGGTCAGTTGTTTTTCCAATGAGATATTTCACTTTACCTTCCATTTTTTCATTCTTTTGGTTTTGTTTTGTGATTTCTTGGTTTTTTCATAAAGTCATTAGCCTCCATCTGTTCCATTCTAATTTTGAGAGAACTATTTTCTTCAGTGAGATTTTGAACCTCTTTTTCCATTTCGGTAATACTGCTTTTGAAAGCATTCTTCTCCTCATTGGCTTTTTGAACCTCTTTCGCCAACTGAGTTAGCCTATTTCTCAAGGTGTTTTTTTCTTCAGCATTTTTTTGGGTCTCCTTTAGCAAGGTATTGACCCGTTTTTCATGCTTTTCTTGCATCTCTCTCATTTCTCTCCCCAGTTTTTCCTCCACCTGTCTAACTTGATTTACAAAATCCTTGTTGAACTCTTCCATGGCCTGAGCCCACTGGACATCCACCTTGAATGTCTGGGATACAGAGGCCCCGACCTCCACGTCTTTCCCTGATGGTAAGAATTGTTCCTCATCATCTGAAATGAAAGGCAGGAACATCTGTCCCCCAAGAAAGTAGCTTTCTGTGGTCTTATTTTCTTCCCTTTTCTGGGCATTTTCCCAGCCAGTTACTTGACTTCTGAGATTCCTCTGCACCCCTGCCTAGATCCGCCCAGCTAGTGCTTGTGGTCTCAGATTCAAATGCTGCTCCCCAGCCTCGGGGTTTTCAGCGGTGCGCTCGGCTGCTATTCAAGTGAGCTTAAATTCTGGTGCTCAGGTAGGGGCAGGGCCGCCTCCCAGGCTCAGTTCCCTCAGGGGGTTTATGCACAGACCTTCAACAATGGAGCTCCTGCCTGCTTGGGGAGTTCCAGGCTCTTGCTGCCTCTGCCCCTCCCTCTTCCTCTGCCTCCCAAGGGGGCTGAGTCATGGAGGCACCCCTCTCTCCTCTTGGCCAGCCCAGATATCTTTCTCACTGTCCTGTGGTGCCTGTGCATGGAGAGACCTTCGCAGCCACCAGAGGTTTGTTCCCTGAAGCCTTCTCCCATCTGCTCCTCTGGGGCCATGCGGCCAGGGCAGCGCAGGGATGGGCTCCACAGTCTGGCGTGTGATGGACCCCTGGGGACAGCTTTCTAGGGCTCTCTCGAATGGAAATCTCTTCCCCTGTGTTTCTGTGTGGCTTGCACTGATCCAGAATTTGTGGGGAGTTCTTTTTACAGGAAATTTGTGGGCTGTGAGTTTGGAGCTAGCATATGTGAGTCTTTCTACTCAGCCATCTTGATTCCTTCCCTTGAAAATATATATTCTAAAAGCAGGGTTATATAATAGAGAGTGGATAGAATGTGGAGAGTATGTACAATTTGAAAAAATACTCAGAAGCTATAATGCAGAGACCTTCAATAGTGGAGCTGGTGGGGGCATGGCCACCTCCCAGGCTCAGTTCCCTCAGGGGCTTTATGCAGAGACCTTAAGTAATGGAGCGGGTGAGGCCAGGGCCACCTCCCAGTCTCAGCTCCTTCAAGTGGTTTATGCAGAGACCTTCAGTAATGAAGCTCCTGCCTGCTTGGGGTGTCCCGGGGGCCACCTCTGCTGCCTCTGCCACTGTCTCCTGAGGGGCCACGAGTCACAGAGACACTCTGCTCCCCTCTCAGCCAGCCTAGACGTCTCTCTCACTGACCTGTAGCGTCTGTGGGTGGAGGGTCCTTCCCGGCCGCCAGAGGTTTTGTCCCTGAAGGCTGCTCGGATCTGCTCCTCTGAGGCCGCCTGGCCAGGGCAGGGCAGGTGTGTCCTCCACTTTCCGGGGCGTGACGGACCCTGGGGACGGCTCTCCAGGGCTCTCTGGCATGGAAATCTTTTCCACTGTGTTTCTGCGCGCCTTGCAGTGATCCAGAATTTATGGGGAGTTCTTCTTGTAGGAAATATATCGGCTGTGGGTTCAGAGCTAGCATACGTGAGTCTTTCTACTCCACCATCTTGGCTCCACCCCCAAACAGTCCTTTCTAATACTGAGTAAGTCATGGACTCCCTCCTGGCTTTGATTTCTTCACTGGCAAAAATGAATAGAGTGAAGCAATGATCTCTTATTGAGAGTCCTTCATCTTTACTTCTATGATCTTATGAAATTTGCCTGGAAATCAGGGAAAGAAAGACATATTATATTTAATTAGCTTGATTAAGGTCAAATTTATCTATTTGAAATAGGGTATTCCATTTATTTGCCTTCATGAAGACCAGTATGACTAAGTTGATGAAAAGTTTTTAACTCAGAGATGACACTGAACTGGATTAGTTAGGAAGATGCTTCTGCTGTCAGAGGAAGATTGAACTGTTGCATGGAAGTTCAATTTTCCAAATGTAAAACAAAAAAAAATATATGGAGAATCATACTTGTTTATACTCAGAATATGTTTTTAGGAGCAATTTCAAAAGAACATGATTGGAATGAAATGAAAGTAATGTTTCCCATACAGTTACTTCCAACTCAGATATCTTTCTCTCAATAGAAAGTAATTGAAACTGCTCTAAAAATCAAAGAGGAAAATTTTCTCAAGGCGAAAACTGAATTAACAATAAAGACTGTGTGCTTGTGTTTCCCTATATCAGAGAGGGGGATGGAAGAGTTTAAATAAATGCATGAAATCAGTGAATGAAATGTGGTGGAGAAAGATCTTTCCCTCTCCATCACAAGGATGAGATACGGGAATGTAAGACATTTCTTTAAATGACGAGTTGCTAAAAGAAATGATCACAAACTCTTGAGGAACTGTGATTTCAATCGCAAAGACATATATGGCATTAGGTAGCACTCTTATTTTACTTTTGGAGAAAGCAAGGCTCAGAATGATGGCACGATCTGTCCAAAGTCACACAGGTAGTGTTTCCAAATAATTATTTCCTCACAGTTAACTTGATTCCAGATCCAATATTCCTTTACTGTACCATGTTTTCTCTAAAATCATGATCTGAGAATTTTCTAATTTTGGAAGAGCTCCTGATAGTTTCTTTGGAAGAAAGACATTCTAATAGACTAAGCATAAGGGATTCTTTGTGATGTGAGGAAGAATTAGTGTTATTAAGTTGGTGGTCATCACGGTCATTCTGAGGTGGCTCAGTTATTGAAATGAGATGCGTAAAAGAAGAATCAACAACAGCAAAATCAATATAAAGAACCGTGCATGTCACTCTCCTTCTGGCTAAGGTTTTCTTGAAAGCAAAATGAGCAGATCAATCTACATAACTACTGGGGTCCTTTCCGTGTCTAGAAATCTATAATCCAAAAATAGTATGGGCAATAACAATACATTTTTGTATAGAACTTTAGAATTTTCAAAGTTATATTTTCTGTACATTATTATCATAATCTCACATAATGTCCAATAAAATTCAATAGAAATCTCTCTTTATGTGGAGCCATTGGACCTGGATTTCAAATGCAGTGGTACCATATACTGACTTACATGATGATGAACCTTCTGAAACATGTGAGGGAGGTGTTATTATAATTATTCCTATTTTGCATAGGAGTCACGTGATAGCAAATTCCTGAGTTAAGATCTGATCACTTGTATTGCTGATCCCAAGAATGGTCATTAAAAGTATTGCACTTACTTCTAGAAAAGCTTTTGCTCATCTGTAGAATCAGAAATATACATCTTGAAAGGTATCTAAGGTCATCAAATACAATATTTTCTTTCTGTAGATGAGAAAACCAAGGAGAGTGAAGGCTGAGTGAGTTGCCTTGGTCACTTACTTGATCTTGACTAAGATTGTAAAGGTAGTAAACATCACAAGTGTTATTTGAATTCAGATTTTCAGTAATGGAAGAACTTTTTTCTTGTATGCATCTATTTATTTACGTTTTCTTTAAAATTAGGATTAATTTCCTTGAGGACAGAGACTGCTCTTTTAATTCTTTGTATCTCTATCAATTAACACAATGTCTAATATATAGTAACTACTTAGTAAATGTCTGTTGGCTGATTGAAATTGTACTCAGAGAAATTTATCAGTTAATTGATTATATTTCCCTATTACAAGCAAAACAAAGAACACAATCCATGAAGCTGTTAATATTTGGTTATCACTGAAATTAAATCATATTCAACAATCTCTTTTGAAGGTGTGAAGAGAGAAGGAACTTGGAATTGTGGGATGTGTGTGTGTGTATGTGTGTGTGGGTGGGTGTGTAATTGGTTATTTTCAAGAAGTCTAGCCCCAGAGGATGTAAGAGTAGTGATAAAAATTGGTTTTCTATAGAGATCATTTCTTATTCTCCACCACGATCATTCAGGTGATTGGGATGTGATAAGAAGCTATTGAGTTTACCCATAGAGTATCATCAGTCCCGAGAACCAGGATGTAGTAGAAAGGTCAAATTCATAGCTAGGAACTGAAATCCAGTTTCTACCAGCTTCTCAGTTATGACTACTGGAAAGTATATCTTTCCAATGTTATTATTCATTTCCCTTACTTAAACAAAAAAGAAAATAAAATTGATCTTCATTTACCTGTGGACACAAGTTATCTCAATAAATAATACATTTCACAGCCTTAAAGATGTATATATAATGTATATATACACACATATATAATGTACACATGCATATATATGTATATTTAATATATACACATGTAGGTGTTTATATATAATGTACACACACACATATATGTATATACACACACACAATATACACACGTGTGTGTGTGTGTATGCCTTTATAGTTTTCTCTCTTTGGAGGTAACTGAGATATCATCTCCTCTGCTAGTATTTCTATTCCCCCATCCACCTAATATGATTAAAAATCAATCAACATGAACTTAATAAGTATTAATTATAAGCCTGAATATTGTTTTGGTTGCTGTGGTTAGTTCTCTAAACCTTGGAATCACAGATTCGTCCCAGAAAATAAATATCGGATAGCTAGATACCCATAAAAAGGGTTTAATTTTATCTGTTTATTTTAATTTTATTTGTTGGTTTTAATTTTCCCTCAGGCAAATGAATAAGCACTAGCAGTTATTGGAGAGGCATTAAGTCAGGAAGCTCTGGCTTCAGATTCAAGCTCTGAAATATACTGACTGGGTGACCATAGGCAATTCACTCACTTTTTCTGTGCTCTAGAAAACTATAAGAACAAAACTGAAGAGAAAGTTCTGTCTAAATTGGTAGAAGTATTTGTGTCATACAAGATTTTCCTCTATTGAAGAAATTAATTGCAAGTCTACTTCTAAGATTTTTGTTTCTATAAAAAATGGAGTTAAAGAGATTTAGAGAAGAAAAGATTGATAAATGCTATATTTTGCCTGAGGCTTATACATACATACATACATATATATATGTATATATACACACATATATGTGTGTATATATACATATATATCTGTGTGTGTATAGATATATAGATATACACACACACCATATATACAAAACGTGTAAAAAAATCAGGGAGTATAACATGTAAACATTAAAGTTTTCCTTAGTCAATGCTACCAAAACAAATGTGATTGAATAGAAAATATTATGGAACTACCAATCCCGCTTCCCCCCTGCCCCAACCAGGAAGCCTCAGCATATTCCATTGATTAAGATGGAGCCTTCCCTGATTCCCAAATACTTTATAGTTGGGGGTGGAGGTAGTACAGTTGCCCTGCTTTAGAAATTACTCAGAACACCAAAGAATGACAAATATTTGTAAAATATATTGCCAGAGGCTTTCTGGTCTTCCTGATGTCATCATTGACATGAAGGGCATATGATAAGGAAGTCCAGGTTTCAATGTTAGTTGCTGTGGAAACTTGGCCAAATGGTTGTGTTCTCCTGTTCTTTCTTCCTTTCTTTTTAAAATGACTTTAATTACTATCTCAAACTGTAGAACTGCTACTGAGAGGAATGATGTCAATTGTTTCATTCAGTTTGAAGCCTGTTTTTCTTGATTACTTGTTTGGTTGCTTTTTGATACAGTTCTTAAAAATATATCACATGATTCCTTCACTGCCCTCTCCACATACCTAATGGGCTTTATACTTTTATTGTTAGAACATTTTATGATGCATTCCATTTTACTAGAAAGAATATTAACCCTGTGGTCAAGGACTTAGATTCTGCCCCTGTCACTTGAAACTTGATATTTGGCAAGTCACTTAACATCCATGGGCCTCAATTTCCTCAGGGAAGATGAGATGAAGATGAGATGGATTTATTTCTTGTACCTTCAGCTTTGCATTCCTTAGGGCACATGTGGCCTGATTTTTATAAAGTAGTTGATCCCTAATTCAAGAGATACATTTTTTATATTGGAAGCAAAAGTAGAAATGGAGGCATAAAAAAGTTGGCTTCAAATTCCAACTAAGGCATTTACTGGCTTTTGACTTGGTGGGAAGTCACTTGATCTTGGAGGCTGGTTTCCTATTTTGTAAAGCAGTAAGTACCTTTCACAGTTCTTATGATGATCAAATGTAATCCCTATAGGAATGAGATTAGACATTTGGAATTAGAATACAGAAGTCATGTGTGGGAGTTGCAAATAGGTGAAATTTATAAAGAATATAGTTACCCTAAAATAGAATGAGCTTCCTTTGGAGTTAGCTGGTTCCTTCTCTTTGGAAGACTTCATGTTAAGGCTGGATAGCCACAGGTAACAGAAACTGTAGATTGGAAATTTTTCTTTTGTATTTTGGGTTAGGTGGTCTCTGAGATGTCTTCCAATTCTGTGATTCTTGGAATTTAGGGAAAGTTCTTCCTAACTCTTGATGTCACTTATAAATAAAAGAAAATATAAATAATAGTAAATTGTTTACCAATCATTTCTCTGAAAAAAACTGTGTGCATGGTACATTTTAGTTCAATTTGAATTATTCAAATATTGTCCATCATTTTATTAAGTGTACATCTTTATCACAGGGATAAACAAATCCCTGATATGTATGTTGCATTTGCTGATTTCCTAGGTGTTGTAACAGAAGGACTTTGACATACACCAGAGGGCCTGCTGTAAAGATTCTTAGATCTATATTTCTAAAAGAAAAGCAACTTTTGAGGGGTCAACAATCACTTTAATCAGGCGCATGTATATTATTCATGTAGTTCAGAAGGAAAAGTCAGCACCCTGAAGTTCATAGAAAATACAAAGAAATAAAATTGACAAGTCTTCCAACTCTCTAACCATAAGCAATACACATGTAGTTACCAGAAAAAGAGAAGTACCAACATGTGGGTTTTCAAAGCTGTGAGGCTCCTTTGCAGCTCCCCAGAGTGTTGTCTGGTCAAACAAACACTTCTAATGAAAAAGCTACAAAACAAAACCTCCCTTCAGGGTATTTATACACTTTTCAGAACTGGATAGCAGGACCCTCTGACCCACTGCCTCAATAGAAATGAACAGAAGTTTTTCAGACCTATAAATAGGTAGGGAAGATCTTTAACTCTACTCTTCATCCATCATTAACCTTAAATTACCATTACAGGTGTAAGTAGTGTTACTGAAAATTTACCAATATGAGGACGAACTGATTCCAATATACTATTTATTACAACATGTGATACAAAGAAGTCAGACACAGGAAGAACTACTTAGGTTCAAAGCATTCTTCTTACACATACTGATAGTATGATTTTAGACATATCACTTCCCAAACATCTCTCTAATGCTGCAAGTTGCATATAAGAAAACCATCTGCATCTCTAAAACCATAGTCAATTTGCTAGTGTCTGTAACTCTGAGAACAGTGCACAATCAAGTATATAACACTGTTTATGGACATGAGAATAACTAACACTTATACATCAAGTCAAACTTTATAGAAAAATTTACCTATAACTACATTCATAGTATATCAAACATGGAAGAAACCACAGATAAAAAGGTTTGACTGCATATAACATTTAGACCTATTTCACTACCATGTCAATTTATGCTGTGTAAAGCAATATTCCCCATTTGATTTTTCTTATTATTCTGTGTTGCTTGCATCACAATGTTTCCTAGTTATCCCTTATATTCCACATTCCATATCTAGAGTCATGTCTCCTAAATGTGGCAAGAAAGCATTCTTTCATATTCCTCCTTATCTTTATCATCATAATAGCTAGCATTATTTATCACTTTAAGATTTGCAAAGCAATTTACAAACACTATTTCAATTCACACCGGGAGTTAGGTGCTATTATTATTTGCTTTTTAAAGAAGAGAAAATTGAGGCATACAATGTTTAAGTAGTTTAACCAGAGCCTCATAGCTAGTAACCATCAATTGTTGCATTTGAATTCTGATTTGCCTGATGTCAGGTTCAGTACTCATTCCATGGAATCACTTAGCTTCCAAAATAAAATTATAATTCATTCTCAGCATGTCCTCAATGTGGAGGAAAAGCAAGACTAACAAAATCTGTATCAGAAAAGGACCATTCCTCTTTCAAGCAATTGTAACAACTTGAGAATTTGTAACATATTTAATTTTGTAGAAGAAAATCAAAGGACCATATATTTGAAGTTGGAATCAATCCCAAAAATTATTTAGTTCAACCCACCAAATTTAAAACTGAGGGAGCAACTTGAGGTGGAAAGAAAGGGAATTGTTACATGGATAGAAAATATACTTTATATACTTTCACTTTTATTTTTTAAAATTCTGACTCCACAGGGAGGAACACAGTGCACATTTAATAAGTGTCATTGATTGATTAAGATATATATCATTTTCCTATTGACTGCTCATTGGTCACTGACTCTGTGAATTTGGACGAATCGCTTGCTTTTTCTCACTCTGTTTTTTTCATCAGTGTAATGAGATGCTTGGACAAGATGAGTTCTCAGATTTCTCTCAGTTCTTAAACAAGAAAATCCTGAAGAATACATGTATTTCCTATTATTTAACATAATCTATGTATTCAGAAATGCTAAGACTTAAAGTCAGAGAGAACTGTGTTGAAGTCCTGCATCTGATACCTACATGCTGAATGACCATGGGAGATTTACTTATTCACTGAGTGCCTTAAGTATATCCATAAAACTATGTAAACTGGAAATCTAACTATATGGAGGGAGTTCATAAAGCATGAAACTCCTCACTTTAATGAAATCATGGGTCCAGATAAAAGAGGGAAAAAAGATATATATTGAGTAGTAGATAATAGTGGTAGATCATTTAATAGAATGTTTCTTACACCTGAATTTTTTCATGTAAAATGATTACACTCTCCAGGTTAAAAACAAAGTTAAAGATCACAGAACTGTCAAATAAATTTTTGGGGATATGAGTAAGCAATTGTAAGGAAATTTGGGCAAAATTTGAAATAAATGGCAGATTTTAGAAGCCCGAACTGGACAAGAAATGTTGGATTGAAATATGATACTTATGACATTACATGTGTGATCGTGGACTAATTACTCCACTAATATGAAACTCAATTCCACTACCCATAAATGGTATTTGTATTTCTTATCTCTCCAAGTGGTTAATTTTTATCTAAGTTTTATTGAAATCTTTGTTGACATCATTTCCCCCAATATTTTCTCCTTACCTTGAATGAACTCTCCACAAAAACTCCCGTGTCTTGTAATAAGAAGTTAATTAAGGAAAGTAAATATAATTGTTGACTATATCCCCACCAATGACCTACTACATTATTGTTGGGGGGTAGAGGATACATTTCCCCTTTAATTCTTTACTCCCAATCTCACAAAGTGATTATGAATATGAAATGAGAAGCTCTCATCCTATATTTATTCTCCATTTTGTAGCTAAAGTCTTTGGGAAAGTCATCTACAACTATTGTCTCTTTTGCTTTCCCCCAGACCTTACTTAATTTGACTTAAAATTGCATTATTTAATTGAAACATCAAAGCTTTTAAAAACTCAAGATTACTATGTATCTGTGTACATATATGTATGTATGCATTATATGTATATAGGTTGGTTGGTTGCTGTCCTTCATTTTTGAAGAGGACCAAAATGACATCACATGATAAAGTGCAGCTTCACTGTGTCTATTTGTGGCTAATCAGGCCAATGTGAGCTCAGAATAATGCTTGATCACCAGTTGGGCACAGATAGTCTATATGAATTTTTGGGCTAGATACTCCAAATTTGTGCATCCTATGTTTACTTTGCACTGTCTCAATACTGCTTTGCTCATACAGCATAGCACCCTTTCTGATGTGGGCATGCCATGTTGAGAGGTCCTGTGCCAGTGTCTCCCATGTTACACAGTCAAATCAAAAGTTCCTGAGAGAGACCTTGAGAGTATCCTTGTATCGCTTCTTCTGACCACCATGTGATCATCTGCCCCATGTGAGTTCTCCATAAAATAGTCTTTTGGGCAAGTGTTTATTTTGCATTCAAACAACATGGTGAGCCCATCATCTCTGTATCATGTATAAGTATATATGTATTTTTACTTATATGCATATGGAAATATATGAACATATGCATGCATACACATGTGTATATTTATATATGTGTATACACATACATATGCATATATTCCTCACCCAAAATATAAAATAAAACCTTCCTTCTTATGCACTGTCTCATTACTACCCAAGATAATATCATCATCCAAGTTACCCAAGTTGTATTATTCTGGTCCCCTCAATTGTAATTCTGGTAGAGCTATGATTCTCAGATTGTCTGTATGCATCCTGTCTTCAGGATTCATAAATTTTGTTTGCTTCTTTTTTTTCTCTGTTGTCTTTCACTTCACTGTACTTGCATTCCCTTTCTCGTTTTCTCCCTTTTGTTTTATTGGTGAGATTTGCCAATATAGATGAAGTTTTTCTATTCAACTCATTATTGTTTTGCTGTTCAGAACATAAATTTTGCTCTCATAAATCTCATTGCTCTTTTAAATATCTCAGGTACAGCATTTCGTAGTTCCATATCCTCCTCAAATTCTACAATGCCCTCTTTATCATCAACTGTTGAACTATTTCCCCTTATTTTGCAGCATTTTACTAATTTACTCGACTCCTCGCTCATATTTTTTCTGACATTTTTCCTGTTAATTTATGTTTTCTGCTCAAGTTCTATGAGATTTCTTCTTCCTGAAGTTTTTAGTTCTTTGAATCTTTCCCCCACCCTTTATTTTCCTTATCACCCACTTTGTGACCACTTCTACTGTGATTGCAGATTCTTTGGGCCTGGATATCAAAGTATTTCAACTTCTTCCCACAGTGGTCAATTCATGGTTAGCCAGTCTAGGTCTCTGCCCTGATTCTTTGGTGGGCAAAAATGGCTGCAGGTCTATTTGAGCCTTAGTGGAGTGTTACCCAATTTACTGAATAGATGGTGTGCTGCCCTGGTGACCTGATCCATTTCCTCTGTTCCCTAGTTCTCATAGCCAGTTTAGACTCTGATGATACAGGCATGTCAGAGCCTGCTTCCTCCGCCAGCAGCAGTAGTGTTGCTTTAGTGCTTCCACATTGCAACCCCTACAGGCTCTCTTATCATTTATCAATTCATCGATCCAGAAACATGTATGCATGTATTATGTATGCAATAGGAGCTTACATTCTAATAAAAGAACATAGCAAACAAAAAGCTGAAAATCAGGATTGTAGAAGGAGAAGATACTCAAGGGAGATGGGGAAGGAATGGTAGAAAAGTCATTTAGAGAAGTCCTAAGGTCATAAAATCATATGGGACATAAAGATATGTCTGGGGTCAGCTTTTTCCTTAAGTGGAGTTCTGTAAAGTTGGACTCAGTCAAAAGGTCACACCCAAGGACTAGAAGGCCACATATGACCTAGGAGCCACAAGTTCCCCACCCAAAAGACACAAGAAAAGAGGGAAAAACTGGTAAAAAAGGAAAGGAAAAGAAAACTTAATAAGGTTAAATTGTTTACATCCCTACAGAGGAAGTTGATAGTTATAACTCTTGAGAACTCTATTAAGGCAGTTAGGAGAACTATACATAGATAGAAGATGGAGATATAAGTTGACTTCAATGTGTTAAAATAAGAAAAACGTGGTGAAAAAAGGATTATAATGGGAGAAGAGGAAAATAGGAGACAGAATAGGGCCAATTACATCACAGGAAGAAGCAAAAAAGACCCTCAGTAGAGGGAAAGCAGGGGCAGGGGGTTGAACGTTGTTAGAATATTTTTCTCATCTGATATGGCTCAGAGAGGGAATAACATACACAGTCAGTTGGGTATAGAAGTTTATCTTACTCTATGGGGAAGAAGGAAGGGAAAAAGGAAAGGAAAGGGAGGGATGGCTGATAGAAGAGAAGGAAGATTAAGGGAAGCGGTGGTCAGAAGCAAAACACTGGTGGGGAGGGAAAGGGTGAAAGGAGAGGGAAAAGCATAAACAGGAGGGAATAGGATGGGGGAAATACACAGTAATCATAACTATGAAAGTTAAACATGATAGATCTCTGGGCAAAATTGAATGGTGGTAGAAAGTGATTTTTCTTAATAGTACCTACACAAAAATCGACCATGTACTAGGGAATGGAAACCTCACAATCCAATGTAGAAAGACAGAAACAGTAAATGCATTCTTATCAGATTATGATGCAATGAAAATTATATGCAATAAAGGGCCATGGAAAGATAGATTAAAAATTAACTGCAAACAAAATAATCTAATCCTAAAAAATGAGTGGGTCAGACAACATGTCAGAGAAACAATCAACAACTTCATCAAAGAGAGTCACAAAAATAAGACTACATACCCAAACTTATGTATGTAGTCAAATAAGTCCTGAAGGGTATTTTTATATATCTAAGTTTTTATATCAGAAAAACAAAGAAAGTTTAAATCAAGGAATTGGGCATGAAACTAACAAAATTAGAAAAAATAATAAATTAAAAATCCCTAAATCAATACAAATTTAGAATCAAAGGAGAAATTAACAAAAATTGAAGGTAAGACAACTATTGAAGAAATATAAATAAAAGCTTGTTTATTAAAAAAGAATAAGATAGACAAACCTTTGGTTAATTATTTTTGGAAAAAAAAAAGAAAACCAAATTACCAGTACTGACAATAGAGTGAATTAGCCACCAAATGAAGAGGAAACAAAAGCAATAATTAGGAGCTATTTTGCCCAACTGTATGTCAAGAAATCTGACAATCTAAGTGAAATGGATGAATATTTACAAAAATAGAATTAGCCCAGATAAATAAAAGAGGAAACGAAATCCTTAACCCTATTTTAACAAAATAAATTGAGCCAGACATCAATGAACTCATTAAGGAAAACAAAATATTCAGAGCCAGATGGATTAGATTGTTTATGGCTGGACAGTTTAAAAAGTAAATGTCATAATCAAAGTCCCCAAGTCCTTCATTGGAAGAGATCCAGTTTTCATTTTGACATTAATTCTCTCATCAATTGTTAATCAATCAGAGTTGATGGCCACCCTTGAGGAAAACTCACTCTTCCAAGGATACATAAACTGTGAGCCCACTGGCATGATTTGTCTTTGGCGTTCTAGAGGGCCATTGACTCATTTTATTGATAACATGCTAGCTTCATTAATAAAATAATTACTCAGAAAAAAATAGAAGTAAAATAGCAATTTTCCCCAATGTTACATTACCCTTTTTCAATAGTTAAATGCAATAGAAGACTTGAACATGTACTAATCAGTCATGAACTGATATGGGAGAATGAAAATCTAATATAATTTATATTCAAAGATAGTAAAATGAATGCTTCCTAAATTTCATTGGCATGCTAAGAACAAGACATCTAGTATTTCCTCAGAAGTAAAAAACAAAACAAAACAACAACAACAAAACACAAACCCCAAAACATTAAGAATAAAAAAAAGTTTGCATTCTACTATAGGTACTTAGAACCAAAGGATCATATATTTAGAGCAAGATAGGACATTGCATATTATCTAAAATCATCTATATGGCTGTTTTTAGATAATCACATCCATGCATGCATACATACATACATACATACACACACACACACACACACATATATATATATATATATATATATATATATATGCACTTGCAGAGAAAAAGGATCTAAATAAAGTATTTTTTCTTCATTGATCCATGATGTCATAACCTCTTAGAAATTGAACATCGGCTAAGTGCTGAAAGCTGTGTGTTATAAAGCATATTTTCTGATAAACGATTGAAATATGTGAAAATCATGTATTTTCCTCTTATATTTACTATCAGGAAACAATTGTGTATGTGCTATTTTTATGCATATTTTATCCAACTATAGATCTTCTATGTCTCAGGGTTGAATCATTTAAACCATCAAGCTTCCCAGAGCCCTCAGATAAATTGTTCTAACAGTGTTATCTTCACTCATTCTAGTTCCAGCTTTCAAGTCTTTCTGATGAGGTAGACCATAAAGACTGTTAGTGTGCATCATGCCAGCTAAATGCTATATTGCTGTTAGAAGCAAATTGTTGGTGATTTCTGCTTTCTTTGGTGTTAAGGTATATTGGCCCAATTCTAACACCCCATCTTGCTTTGTACTATACTGAGACCATTTTGTTTGATGAGATAATGTAGTAGCATAAATAATAATACCGGGTTTGGAGTCAGGAGGCCTACATTCAGTTCCTGCACTTGCTAAGAGACCCTTACCCTTCCTGACTAACCTACCCTGGTTCTTTTCACTTAACCTTTCTGAACGTCAACTTTCTTATCTATGAAAAAGGGGATAATAAAGCTTCAATTGGTTGTAGAACAGACCAAAAAAGAGCTCTTTGGTAACTTTGATGTATTTATAAGAATATCAGTTGCTAATATTAATATACTTCTGGGACATAATAATGCATTTCCCCTCTTTCTTTTAAATTGTACTTGTTTACATTTCTTATCTCTTGATAATTAAAATTAAAATTTTATCAGAATATCATCTAGAAATGGTAAGAAATAGCTTCCTACTCATATCACTGTGTTTCCATGATAATTTTACAACCTAATAATATAATCTCATCTAAATCTATATAACTATATCTGTCCACACATATACATATACACACATACACATACGTTCACATATGCATATATGCATAAACCATGAGTGCATGCATTTTTAACATGGACATGATAAAATAAGGAGTAAATAATTTAAATAAGCTTTCAACTAAGGGGAACATTGCTGTAGAAATGAGACCTGAGGAGTCAACTTGCAATCTACTTCTAATTCTCTGTTCCTACCTCTCACTCATTCTCAATACCCTATTTTTTTGGTCTTCATAATCTCTTTTGTATATGACTATCTCTCTTCTCGACCACTCTAACCACCTTGTACCCTTTATCTCTTGCTTGGATTCTTATAATAACTTCTAACTTTTCACCTTGCCTCATTTTTTCTACTGATTCTAAGTCTTCTTACCCTCAACTGCCAAGGTGATCTTCCTAAATACAGGTGTGACCATATTAATCAACTTTATTCAGCAGAACCCAATAGCTCTCTATTATGTGCAAGATCAAATATAAAATTCTTTTACTTTTTAATTTCCTTCATGAGCTGCTCTCTTGCTGACTACCTGCTCATTCTTTTCGCTTTTCTACTATATAACCTATGTACCTCAAACACAAAAATTCATACCCTAAATACTGGCACCTTCTCTTTGTATACCTCATGCCTTGAATGTTTTTTGTCCTCTTAAGACTCCAAGATTCGCTCTATTTTCAGGCCCTATCTAAAGTCCCACCTTCTATAAAAAGCCTTTCTCGGTTCTATTTAATCTTAATGTCTTTCCTCTGAGATTATTGCCAACTCATCCTGTAGGGCATATTGTTTGCCCATAGTTGTTTGTATTTTGTCTCTCTCGTCAGACTGTGAACTCCTTGATGATAAGGACTGCCTTATTTTTCTTTTTCTCCTTTTTCTTGTATTTCTAGAATAATGTCTTCCAAATAGTAGGCACTAAATAAGTGTTAGTTAACCAAATATTATTATTTTAATAGTTGTAAGGCATCTTACAGTACCATACATTTAAATTTTAAAGACCACCTAGCTTTCAGTGGGTATCTAGTACTACGCTATAATTTCCTAATGATTAATTCATGCAAAAAAACAGTCTGGGAAATATTATACAACCAATTTTGTCTCCATTATCAATAAACATGTATTCAATTCACTTGTTGGAAGATTGATCTACTTAAAGAAATGCATCCATGTAGCTGAAAATAAGTAAATGATTGAGTACAAAATAAGGTAGCACTTAAATACTGAGATTGGTGATTTTTAAAATTATACATTCATATTAATTCAAAAAAAGTCAGATTTATTCTAAGATCATTTTAATGGGTTAGGCAATGAAATTTAGGGATCAAATTAATTAAAAACATTTCAGTTAAAATCTCATCTTTTTAATTTGTGTTTTGCATGTTTTTTAAATTCTAGAATTTTTATTATATAAATTCATTTCAATATTCTCCAAGAATATTTTGGTACAACAATATATCTCAGAACACAGACATGTACCAAATATCCTTATATTTGGGAGATGCCAACAGATATAACAAAATTAACCCCTTTCATTTTGCAGATGAGCAAGTGAAGTAGACTTGACTTCTAATCTGATACAGAATAATGCAATAGTATCAGAATGTGTTCCTCCTTAAACATTGTCTTATTTGTCTCCAAATGACCAGACCCATTTGGGAGTTGTAGATTTATATACGAAAAGATTTGAACAGTTAAAGAATTCAAACCTTATTTGAGGGTACGTTATTCTATGCATCCCAAATTAATATTAAATAATAAAGATAACCACAGTGGAAATATAGTCGTATGCTTCAGGCTACAGAAACATGCAGCCACTAAGAATTTCAACAGTCTCTTTATGGATATGAGGAAATAACTTCGGGATTTTTGTTCTTTGGGAACTCGCTTGCATGTGATGTTGGAAGCAAGACAATAGAGAACCACACTTACATTGTATTCACAAATAATTAAAATTATTTTTATTTTTTAAATTAAAATTAAAACAAAATATTAAAAAATCAAGTAGCATGGAATATATTGAACTAGTTTTATTTCTATAATGAATTTTGATTCAAGTGATGAAGTAAGTTTGAAGAGATTGAAGGGCTAAGGGAACATTTGAGTGTGTTCCTTTTTTTTAATTTTTATTTTTATTTATTTAACTTTTTACATTCATTTTCACAAAATTTTGGGTTCCAATTTTTATCCCCCTTTTTGTCCCCTCCCCCACCCCAATACACCGAGCAATCGAATTTTCCCTATCTCCAATCTGCCCTCTCTTCTGTCATCCCTCCCATCTCTTGTCCCCATTTTCTCTATTGTCCTGTAGGGCCAGATGACTTTCTATTCCTCATTAACTGTATGTCTTCTTTCCTAGTAGCAACAACAATACTAAACAGTTGTTCCTAAAACTTGAGTTCCAAATTTTCCCCATCCCTCCCTCCCCACTCATTCCCTTTGGGAAGGCAGGCAATTCAATATAGGCCTTATCTGTGTAGTTTTGCAAATGACTTCCATAATAGTTATGTTGTGTAAGACTAACTGAATTACCCTCCATCCTATCCTGCCCCTCATTGTTTCTATTCTGTCCTTTGATCCAGTCCCTCCCTGAGTGTTGACTTCAAATTGCTGCCTCCTCCCATTGCCCTCCCTTCCATCATCCCCCCCACTTGCTTATCTCCTTCTCCCCCACTTTCCTATACTGTAAGATAGGATTTCATACCAAAATGAGTGTGCATTTTATTCCTTCCTTTAGTCAAATATGATGAGGGTAAACTTCTTGTTTTTTTTTTTTTTTTCTCAGCTCTCCTCTTTTTCCTTCCACTAAAAGGTCTCCTGCTTGCCTCTTAAATGACATATAATTTACCCCATTCCATTTCACGCTCTTTCCTCCCCCTTCCTTTCTCTCTCACCATTTACCTTAATTTCTTTTAAGATATAGTCGCATCCTATTCAATTCACTCTGTGTTCTCTGTCTCTGTATGTGCGTGCATGTGTGTATGTGTGTGTGCATGCATGGGTGTACGTGTGTGTGTGATCCTACCAACTACCCAGGTACTGAAAAGTTTTAAGAGTTACAAATATTGTCTTTCCATGTAGGAATGTAAACAGTTCACTTTTGGTAAGTCCCTTATGACTTCTCTTTGCTGTTTACTTTTTCATGCTTCTTCTCATTCTTGTGTTTGAAAGTCAAATTTTCTTTTCATCTCTGGTCTTTTCATCAAGAATGCTTGAAAGTCTTCTGTTTCATTGAAAGACCGTATTTTCCCCTGAAGTATCATACTCAATTTTGCTGGGTAGGTAATTCTTGGTTTGAGTCCTAGATCCTTTGACTTCTGGAATATCCTATTCCAAGCCCTTCGATCCCTTAATGTAGAAGCTGCTAGACCTTGAGTTATCCTGATTGTATTTCCACAGTACTGGAATTGTTTCTTTCTAGCTTCTTGCAATATTTTCTCCTTGACCTGGGAGTTCTGGAATTTGGCCACAATGTTCCTAGGAGTTTCTCTTTTTGGATCTCTTCCAGGTGGTGATCGATGGATTCTTTCAATACTTATTTTGCCCTCTGGTTTTAAAATGTCAGGGCAGTTTTCCTTGATAATTTCATGGAAGATGATGTCTAGGCTCTTTTTTTGATCATGACTTTCAGGTAGTCCCATAATTTTTAAATTGTCTCTCCTGGATCTATTTTCCAGGTCAGTTGTTTTTCCCATGAGATATTTCACATTCTCTTCCATTTTTTCATTCTTTTGGTTTTGTTTTGTGATTTCTTGGTTTCTCAGAAAGTCATTAGACTCCATCTGTTCCATTCTAATTTTGAGAGAACTATTCTCTTCAGAGAGCTTTTGAACCTCTTTTTCCATTTGGCTAATTCTGCTTTTGAAAGCATTCTTGTCCTCATTGGCTTTTTGAATGTCTTTTGCCTATTGAGTGAGCCTACTTTTCAAGTTGTTATTTTCTTCAGCATTTTTTTTGGGTCTCCTTTACCAAGGTATTGACCCGTTTTTCATACTTTTCTTGCATCACTCTCATTTCTCTGCCGAGTTTTTCTTTCACCTGTCTAACTTGCTTTTCAAAATCCTTTTTGAGCTCTTCCAAGGCCTGAGCCCACCCGACATCCCCCTGGGATGTCTGGGGTACTGAGGCCCTGCCCTCCACATCTTTCCCTGATGGCAAGTATGTTTCCTCGTCTTCATCACATCCGAAAGTTGGGATCATCTGCATCTGCTCAAAAAAGCTCTCTATGGTCTTATTTTTCTTCCCTTTTCTAGGCATTTTCCCAGTCAGTTACTTGACTTCTGAGATTCCTGTCCAACCCCCCTTAGATGCGCCCAGCTAGTGCTTGGGGTCTGAGATTCAAATACGCTTTCCGAGGCAGGCGTGGCTGCTATTCATTGTGAGCTTTAGTTCTGGTGCTGGGGTGGGGGCAGGGCCACCTCCCAGGCTCAGTTCCCTCAGAGGCTTTATGCAGAGACCTTCAGTAATGGAGTGGGTTGGGCAGGGCCGTCTCCCAGGCTCAGCTCCTTCAGGTTGTTTATGCAGAGACTTTCAGTAATGAAGATTCTGCCTGCCTGCTCGGGGAGTCCAGGGGGGCCACCGCTGCTGCCTCTGCCTCCACCACTTCCTTCCCCTGCCTCTGCTTCCGCCACTTCCTCCCGAGGGGGCCCAAGCCGTGGAGACACCCCGCTCCCCTCCCGTCCAGCCCAGCCATCTCTCTCACTGACCTGTAGAGTCTGTGGGCAGAGGGACCTTCCTGGCCACCAAAGATTCCGTCCCTGAAGCCTGCTCAGATCAGCTTCTCTGGGGCCACGGCCAGGGCAGCCCTGGGATGGGGTCAGCTTTCCACAACGCGATGGACCCTGGGGACCACTCTCCAGGGCTCTCTGGAATGGAAATCTCTTCCACTGTGTTTCTGCACACCCCGCAGTGATCCAGAACTTGTGGGGAACTCTTCTTACATTAAATGCATTGGCTGTGGGTTCGGAGCTAGCATACAGTGAGTCTTTCTACTCTGCCATCTTGACTCCACCCCCTGAGTGCATTCTAATAAGTTCAGTGAAGGAGTAAACAGTAGTATTATTAAGCCAGTTTGGCATAGGAGGAAGAGAGTGCTAGGGGAAATTTTGTTTGAATAAGATCTGATAAAATCAACACACTCTATGTTTAATAGTTTCTTCTTGACTCTATGTGTGCTCCAGGAATATCAGAAGAAATGTTTTGTTCCAACTGTTTTGATTGTATTTTAGAAAACGTTTTTATCCCTCCCTTAAAAGCTAATGGAATCTACCAACTGATGATCTTTGAGAAGTATCATAAGTGATAATACTAGAAACCTTTGCTATCAGTTAGCCTCAGAAACTTATGAGAGTGGTAATCAGTCAACATCTGGAGACACAATCTGTTGGTATGAGTGGGATTTGGAGAGTAATTCAGAAGGAATGCAAGACCAAAAACAGACTTATTATTAGAATAATATATACAAATTTGTACAAATTATACAAAAGATTATTATCATCATCATCATCATCATCATCATCATCATCATCATCATCATCATCATCATCAATTACCAGAAAGCTGGAAACAATCTATATCTGCAACTGGAGAATGGCTGAATGGAGTGTGATATACTAACACAATAGATTATCATTGAGAAAAGAAATGACAAATGTGACAAAGAGAAAGAAAAACGGGAAGTCTTAAACTAAGTGATAGAGAGAAAAGACAAAATCATGAAAAAACCCATTGATATTGACAAGAGTGATGTAAAAAATGATACATCCAAAGCTCACAATTCAGATGATATTCTGCATAGGATGGTCAGTGAAACAAAGGTAAAGTTAACTATTAAACATATATATATATATATATATATATATATATATATATATATATATATATATATATATATTTCATATCTTTTCTGTACCAGGAGTTGTGGCAGACGTTGAAGAAACAAAGAAAAGGATGAGACTGTCATGTCCTCATGTGTCTCATATAGTATTGGAGCTTAATTTGGTACATTGAATCAGCCCAGTATCTGGCTTACTCTCTACCATGCTATTTTTCTTTCTCAACTCTCATACCCTCTGTCTGAAACGTATATAGTCTTTACAATTTATGACCCAAAACTCAACTGAGCAATCAATAAGGATTTATAAAGCAGCTACTACATGCCAGGCATTGATAGACACTGGAAATCCTAAGAAAAAAGTGAGAAAGGCCCTGGTATTAAGAAATTTACATTCTATTAGGACAAACAATATGTAAAAAATAAACCTACATTAATATATATAAATGTGCGCACACATATATGTATCTATGTATATATGTTATTCACATGTACATATACATATATACAAATATATACATATGATACATGTGCCTACATATGCACTACTATACATGATATATATATTATATATATGTATTTGCCTATTTGTTTGCATGCATTCATATATTATGTACATACATACATGCACTATATATATGTGTGTGTGTGTGTGTGTATGTGTGTGTGTGTGTGCATGTTGTAACTTTAAAGGGTAGGTTTTGGAGTAGGCACTAAAAACTAGAAAACTGTGTGTTTGGTACTATACAGTGGGCTGAATTCAATACAAAATGTAAGCCAATCCTTATATTTAACGTGTTTACCTTATATGAGAGAATGTGTTACTTGAACATGACAACTCACAAATGAGACTTTAAAAAAATAAATAAAATCAATTACAACGACAATAAGGAAATCTGTGAGGAAGAAATATTTGGTACTGAGGCTTATCAGCACCTTCTCTATAACTTTTAGCCAGAGAGAGTTGCTTTTATAGAGGTGTCAAATACTGACTGTGACACTCTGGAGTAAGGTTTAAACTAAATTAAAATGTAATTGAGAAAAATATAACAAAAAAATGCAATATAACATAGAAACTATTAATATATGGTTTTTAAGTAAATATTCACCCACAAGATTTGCTATGTACTATTTAAAGTCCTCCATTTCAATTTGGATTTGATATGACTTAGTTCACTACAGGGTTAAATGACCTATATAGTGTCAAGTAACCAGGTTGTGTCATCTGTAGAAGGTGAGCTCAGGAACAGTTTCTCTGCAGCCTTCTCTATATCCACTAATCCATAGTTCCTCCCAAAATTATAATCATTATATAATACTTTGAGATTTACAAGTACTTTTGAATACTTCATCTTCCAGCAGCTTTTCACATGACTAAATTCATCCTTTTAAAATCCACTTTCAGTTTTCCTTTTATTTAAGAGAAAGCTGAAAGACTTTAATGAATTAAATAATCAGAATTCACAAATAAATGATCATGTGTCAATTAAAACAGTGAAATGCACTATAACGTGAAGATTGCATTTGGGGAAAAATTTTCCTTTTAAGTTTTTTTCTATAGCTTATGGATAGAGGATAAATATAACCACAACAAAGACTGAAGGTTTCAAAGTATGTTTAACCATCATCTCCTTTCAAGCTCACAAAAACACTGTGAGAAAGGCTTTTTCTTCTTATCTGCATTTTACACATGAAGAAACTGAGGTTCAGCAGTTAAGTGATTTTCCTTCAGCATCTGAAACAATAGTAGGGCTGTCTCTGTCTCTCTCTCTGCCTCTCTCTCTCTCTCTCTCTCTCTCTCTCTCTATATATATATATATATATATATATATATATATATATACACACACATGTACATATATGTAGTCTACGTAGTCTAATGCTCAGTTCTCTCTCTCTCTCTATATATATAGTGCTCTCTCTCTCTCTCTCTATATATATATATATATATATACACACACATGTACATATATGTAGTCTACGTAGTCTAATGCTCAGTTGACTGCATTAGATAGAGAAGAATAAGAAAACATTCAGGAAATTATAAAAAAAAAATTCCATAGATAATATTCTTTAGGCAATTCTGAAATCCAACAGAAATCACATCTGAAAGTTGAGGTTTTAATTACATTGCACATCTGGCATCAGAAATTTCGAAGAATATCCTGAGTTCTGAGAAGGCTGTCCAAGAGTTAAACCATTAAGCCCTGAATTTAGTGAGTTCATGACTTTGTCTTTTGGTTGTGAAGCAGCTTCCAGGTCTCCAGCCATTTGGGAAAATACGTTTTGGGGCTTCTATCCTAAAGCAAAGGGGAATTCCATGGCTTTCACTGACACTAAGGAAATGAAATTACCTTACTAAATTCAGTTGAACAATTTCAACTTGGAGGATTATGCTTTTAATTGTTTGTTATGAAGTTGTCTTTTGGAAGAATAGGTAGGAAATGAATCTGTGAACCTTTTGATTAAAATACTGTCATATCCTCTATGGATCTTTGAAATGAATTCCTCATTCAAATAATTTTTTTTTTTATTTTTCATTTAACACAGTTCATATCACATAAAGCAATTCCAACTTTTGGTCAGGTGATACTTCTTTTAAAGCATTTACAATATAGACCACAAATGAATTTTTTTTTAAAACATTAACCAGCTGAGACACAAATAATAACTATGTATGTTAACTTCACAAACCCTTGATCTAATTGTCTCCACACTAATACTGAGAATTAAAGGACCCTAACTTAATTGTTGTTGGTCTAAAGTCCTAAACCTAATAGCTTAAATTTAACCTTGAATGTTCCCCTACCAACAAATCTATAATTTAATAGATCTGGTATTAAACTTACAAACATTTTGATTATAAGAAATTGCCCCTAAGAATAAGGACATTTCAGGGAAACAATATCTCCCCAACTTCATGTCAGTTCTAGGCAGAAGTAGATTGTCAACTTGCATTCACTCAGGCTCAAAGTCTGCCAGGGGAAAATTGAGTCAGGAGAATCCTACCTCAGTCCAGGCTGAACAGCCACTCTCCCGTACTTCCCATGAGATCACCTTTTTCAATTCACACCAGCATCTCACAGACTTGCTGGCATCATGTGTTGGACGTCTTTCGTGCTATGCATACCTGGAGTTAGACTCGGAAGAACAGTCACTTAATAGTCTCATAACATCTTAAAATAACAAGTTTCAATAACCAGGTTTCAGATATAACTATAATTTCACATTGACTAAGGAACATCTTTGGAGGCAAGTCTTAGGTGGCCTACATGCCTTTTTATATATGTTCTAGTTCCCGATTAAATAACAATCATAAAACCAAATTTACCACTAAAACCTTAACTTTTCCATCATTGACAAATTTTACCCTAGGTTACCTGATTCTAGAAAACTTAGACTAAAATTAGTTTCCCCAAACTAGAGATGTCTCTGATTTATTCTCAGTAATTAATTCAGTCAATTGTTTTAATACTAATTGCCTTTACATCATCACTCTGTAATATGTCCAATTTTTCTCCCCATCTCTCCCCTCTCCTACCCCTTGCATTCTGATTATCCCTTCCCTCAATGTACCCTCCCTTCTATCACATCCTCCCCTTCCCTTATCCCCATCTTCTCTTTCTTCTTGTAGGGCAAGATAAATTTCTATACTCCCTCCCCTGTGTTTCTTATTTTCCAGTTATATGCAATAATAATTCTCAACATTCCTTCCTAATACTTTGAATTCCAGCTTCTCTCCCTCCTTTCCTTCATATCCAACCCCACTGAGAAGGCAAGCAATTCAATACAGAACAAATATGTGTCATTTTGCAAAAGACTTCCATAATAATCATGTTGTGTAATATTAACTATATTGCCCTCTATCGTACTCTATCCCCCATTATTTTTTTTATTCTCTCATTTGACCTTGTCCCTTCCCAAAGGTGTTTATTTCTGGTTACTCCCTTTTCCCATTTGCCTTCCCTTCTATCATTCCCCTCACCCCACTTGTCACCTCCTCCCCTATTTTGTTGTAGTGTAAGAAAGATTTTCATACCAAATTTAGTGAGCATGTTATTACCTCCTTAAGCTATATGTGAAGACAGTAGCTTCACTTTTCGCCTCTCCTCTTTTCCCTTTTCTTCTCCATTGAACAAGATTTTTCTTATCTCTTTTATGAGTTATAGCCTGCCCCATTCCATTTCTCCCTTTCTCCTCCCATTATTTTCCTCCCTCACCCTTTAAATTTTATTTCATTTTTTTGTGGATATCATCTCTTCTGATTCAACACAATCTGTACTCTCTGTCTATATGTGTGTGTGTGTGTGTGTGTGTGTGTGTGTGTATGTATAACCCCTCCACCTACTCAAACACTGATTTTTTTCTTGGTTTTAATCCCAGGTCTATTGATTTCTGGAATATTCTATTCCAAGACCTTTGATTCCTTAATATTCAAGTTGCCAGATCCTGTGTTATTCTGATAGTATTTCCACAATACTTGAATTGTTTCTTTCTAGCTGCTTGCACTATTTTCTCCTTAACCTGGGAACTGTAAAATTTCGCCACAATACTCCTAGGAGTTTCTTTTTCTGGGTCTCTTTCAGGAGGTGATTGGTGGATTCTTTTAATATTTATTTTACCCTCTGGTTCTAGAATATTAGGACAGTTTTCTTTGATAATTTCATGGAAGTTGATGTATAGGCTCTTTATTTAATCATGGCTTTCAGGTAGTCCCATAATTTTTAAATTGTCTCTCCTGGATTTATTTTCCAGGTCATTTGTTTTTCCATTGAAATATTTCACATTACTTTCTATTTTTTCAAATTTTTGGTTTTGTTTTTTAACTGCTTGGTTTAGCTCAGAGTCATTCATTTCCCTAACTCAGTTCTCTCTTTCAAAGAACTGTTTTGTTCAGTGAGCTTTTGAACCTTCTCCTCCATTTGGCTAATTCTGCTCTTTAAAGCTTCCTTTTACTCTTTGGCTTTTTGGACCTTTTTCCCAATTGAGTTAGCCTCTTTTTAAAGCAGCTATTTTCTTCAGCATTTTTTTTTGGTTCTTCTTTAGCAAGCTGCTAACTTGCTTTTCAAGCGCTTCTATTGCCTGAGCCCAGTTTAAGTTCCCTTTGGAAGCACTGGAAGCAGGGTCCTAGAGTTTCTGTGACATTATGCCTTGTTCTTTTTCATCTGAAAGGATAGGAGGAGACACCTGTTCACCAAGAAAGTAACCTTCTATTGTCTTATTGTTTTTTTGGGGGGGCATTGTCCCAGCCAGTTATTTGACTTCTGAATCCTTTGTCAAGAGAATGGCCCTATTGCCCCTCTTCTCCCCAGTATGGTGTTCAGGCTCAGAATTGACTCAGCTGCTAGGTTCCCTGGGGCTTTGGGTGGGGCGGGGCTGTCACTTAGGGCTGAGGTTTAGATCAGCAACTGAGCTGCTTGGAGAATGGACCCAGGTTGCCTGAAATCTGCTGCCACCACAACCTCTGCCTTTGCTTGGGGCTATTCCTAGAGGAACCCTATTCCTTTCTTGCCCAGCTGGGAAAACCCTCCCACACTGAGCTTTGGAGCTTTCTTTGCCATTTGTGGGTTGAGGGACTCTGCTGGGAACTCTGCCCTAGAGGTCTGTTCAGGTCCTTTTCCTCTTAGTGCTACATGGCCAGGGCTGGACTCTGCTCCATTCAGTTTCCCATAACATAGACCTTTCCTGTCATCTTCCAGGTTACTTTTGGCTGGAAACCTCTTGCTCTGTTTTTATGTGACTCCTGCTGCTCTAGAATTTGTTGAGAGTCATTTTTCACATGTATTTTGTGGGCTGTGGGGGAAGCACTAGAGTGTATGCTTCTTGCTACTCCACAATCATGGCTACACCCCACCATATAATTTCTTTTCAGAATATGGCTATTTTTATTGTCAATTTAGATATCATTTTCATGAGATAGCAAGCTGGCTTTTCCCATCTCTTATTCCCTAGAAGCATGGGTACTAAGGACACTAACTCACTAATGTCTTTCAGCTACAATCCATTGAATGGTCTCTTTATAACCTGAGTAAATGAGCATCCTTTAGCATCTTACCTACTACCAGCAAGGAAATAGTTAAGAATCATGCCATATGTAACTAGTTGACTACTCTTAACCTGTGGATGTACTGTGATTTACATCAATGAATGATGTTCTCATATTGGTGAGCTCAAGCAACTCAGGTTTGGAATACATTGGATGCCATACTTTGGAAAAGATACTAGATTTGTGGTCAAAGGACCTGACTTCAATTCCTGTACCTGGATGGCCTTTGATTAGTGACCGATTATCTGTAGGACTCAACTTAACCCTCTTTAAAATAATGAAATTAGACTAGTTTACTTCTAAACTCATATATTTGAATGTGAAATTCTTTGATTTATCAAAACATTCAAATATCTTTGTTCTATGACTGGTTTTTGGTTGACTTTCTAAATCTAAATCTAAATATAATACAATAACTAGGAGTCCCCAAGTACTATTTAACTATTTCAGATTTTTAATTCCTTTCCTCTCCACCCAATGGATATGTTATCTTTATGATATGAGAATGCCTTTCAATGAAGGGAGATTTAACCTCATTAATGCCTTCACACCATGTTCCATTCTTGTCCATGTCATGGTCATAAATCCTTCAGAGATCTGTATTACAGATATTACAGGGTAGGTATTTTAGCAAACCAAGGTGCCGAATCATATATCAAGTAGTTCATCTCTTGTTGTCACTCTTTCTACTTTAAAGGGTCTAAAGAATTACCAGATCCAATCAGCCCCTCACACTCCCCCCCTTGCCCCATGGAGGATATTAGGGAGCTATAAAGAGAATTAAGAGAATCATGATTATATATGAGGAAAGTATGAATAGTAAGTATACAATGATATGGTCTACCAAATGAAATACCATTTCCTTTGTCCCCTGTCAATCTCTTCAGTACGCCATGAATCAACACTGGCAGCTCTTTCTTTGATCCATTCCCAGCTGATACAGTGAGGTGACTCTTTCACTCATAGGTTTTATTTTGAGAACCATTCTATCAGGGGCTTCCCTTGTGGTTTTATATGACTCTTTTGCAATACTAAGTTGTGTCCTGATTATGTCCACCAGTCTTTGGTACATCCTTGTTATTTAGGTAGATATTTGCAAGCATGTAAAGCTTTCTCCTAGTGTGTTAGGTGGATGAGAACAATTTGGTCCCATTGGACGAAAGCAACAGTGGATTTGGCAGCTGCCTAAGCATCTAAGTAGCTTTCTAAAAGGACCTCACTGCTTACCTCCTGTGAGGAAGGGTTTAGAGAAGGTGTCCTAAAAATTCTTGGCTTCACCCAAACCTGACCTTATTATTTTGCAGGTGGGGATTTCATGTTATCATGACAATTACACATGCAAAAAAGTACACAAACTTTTGTGAAGATTATTCCCCTCAACTTATGAACAACATGAAATTGAGTAGACCTGAAAGACAGATAGCTCTTGTTGTGAGAGAACTCAGCAGGTATCATCCAGATTGCAGCCCTGAGTGAAACAAAGCTGGCAAATGAGGGCAAGCTTGGAAAAGTTACAGTTGAACACATATTTTTCTTCAGTGGCCACAGTGAAAAGGAATTCCATGAAGCTAATATAGGTTTTACATTTAAAATTTGCAGTTGAAAATTAATCAAGTCAATAAACGTGTATGTCCACAATGGAGAGAAAGACAGCTCATGACAATGTGATTGTCACTTTCAGGGAAGTGCCATGTTTCCAACCATCTATACAACTGTTCCCGCTATGATGAACTCTGATGAAGCTGAAGAAAAATCTTATGAAAACTTGAAGACTCTTATCATCAATATGCCAAACGATGATAAACTTATAATGCTGGGTGATTTTTTTGTCAGAATAAGCACAGGCTAGCAGACATAGCAAGGATCTGTTAGGAGAAATAGAGTTATTAAAAAGTAACAGCAATGGTCACATAGTACTGAAGATTGTACATCTCACGACCTCATCACCAACACTAAATTCCACTAACTAAAGACAATAAAACTTTATAGATGCACCCTTGCAGTAATCATTGATATTTAATTGACTATGTCATTGTAAGGACAAGATACAGGAAGGATGAAGGATTGAAAAAGGTGATGTGTGTTATGGATTGCTAGACTTATCATAAACTTGTCCTCTCAGCTGCTAAACACCTCCTTTTCATAAAAGTGGCAGTTGTAAGGCAAGTTGACTGACCAGAAGACTTAAAGCAAACAGATTAGAGTGTTTCTCCAAGTGAGAATGGTTCATTGCTAACTTGGAGGAAAAGCTGAGTTAATAAATGGTTGGCAACAGTGCAGCAGAAAGGAAATGAATAGCTTTCAGAGTTTTGATGTACAGCATCACATTTACTCATTTGGACCAGAACATTCACAGACATAAAGATTGGTTTGAAAAATTGAGAAAAGAATTCAGAAGTTGCTAAATGAAAGATAACTCCATGGGCTCTATCAGCAGAAGTTTCTCCATCTCTAAGAAGGCAGTATTTAACTTTATCAAAAGTAAAGTGCAAGTAAAATTTAAGGAGATGGAAGATTCTTGGCTCAGTAAGAAGGGACATGAAATTCAATTTTACACTGATAGTAATAATCCAAAGTCTTTTTATGATTCCCTGAAGGTTATTTATAGGCCAAAGACTCATGGAGCATCTCAGCTATTCAGTACTGATGGAGTCATATTGAGTAAGAACTTCCATAGTTTTCAGAACAGATTATCATCAATCAATGTTGAAACCATTGACCAGAGACCTCAAGTTGAAATTAATCCCTCTCTAGCCAATCTTCCAACTGAAGAAGAGCTTGTTAATGCCTTTAAGGTCATCCTGTGTCAAAATGTCTAGTGATGATTCTATTCCAGATGATATTTGTAAGGCAGGGGAGCCCCTACTCATATAAAAGCAGACCGAAGTTTTCTAGATTACATGGCAAGAGTAAATTATCCTGCAGGAGTTGAAGCATGTTTCCATTCTCCATTTTTATAAAAAATGTAATATGTAATCCTGTGACAATCACAGGGGGCATCTCACTGTCTAAATTATTGCTGGCAATATTTTTGCCAGAGTGCTCTTTAATAGGCTGATCCCTCACCTGGTAATGGTCATCTACCCAGGAGTCAGTTTGGCTTCAGAAAGGGTCAAAGAATGGTTGATATGATATTTGTTAACCAACTCCAGGATAAATGCATGGAGCAGAACAGAAATTTGTACATAACATTTCTTAATCTGACCAAAGTCTTTGATGTTATCAGTCATGAGTGTTTATAGAAAATCATGCAAAAATGTGGTTGCCCAGAAAAATTCAACAGTATTATATTTCACTTTCATGCTTGCCTGGTTTCTAGATAATGGACTATGGTCTTATACTTTTCCAGTCGTCACGGGAGTGAAGTAGAGTTGTTTGCTTTCTCACATGCTTTTTAGCATGTTTTCAGTTATGTTGTCAGATGTCTTCAATGAGGACAAAAATGACATTAAGGTCAGCTACTCCAATGATGATAAATTATTTACCTCAAAAATTTGCCAAGACTAAAGTGGAAAGAGACACTTCTGGGAGCCAATATGGTGGAGTAAGCAGTAAATCACCACAACTTTCCCATGGTCACCTCAAAATAACCATAAAATAGCATCACAAAATAAATCCTGGAACAGTAGACTCATCAAAAAGATAGGGTGAAATAATCTTTGAGACCAAGAAAGTTGGAAGATTAGCAGGAAAGATCTGTCTCACTTGAGTAAGAAGCGAGTACAGTTCAGGACAAGAGACATCCCAACAAGTCAGTAGCAAGGTCCACCTCATCAAACCAGCTGTAGATCCTTAGCCCCAGTGTGGTAGAGCAGGCAAACACCAATACGAGGAACCTCAACCCCACACCTACCACTGCCGACACATGCCTCAGCATAGGCAAAGGACCTAGGAGACTCCAGCAGTGATAACAGCCATAGACTTCAGCATAGTCCTGGGCAAACAGACAATTTCTGGTGGCCAGGTCTCATATGCTTTGTTGTAGCCTTAGGCAAACATGAGGATGCTAACCCTATTGGTGCCTATGTAAAAAGAGAGTTGCCAGCAACTAGACCTGCATATGCTTCAGTGAATCCTTGAGGAGATGCTGAAATACCTCACCAGTCTCAGCACATGACAAACACCAGCACTAGGACCCTAACTTACTACCAGATAAGTTGCTAGATCCTTATTGTATACAGAAGCATAAACCACCCAAGACCCAACCCCTTAGCACAATACAAGACACCAGAGTGCACTGTGGGCCTCAAGACAAAATCAGTACAACTAAATGGCCAGGGCCTGTAGCCACTGGCATAAGAAGCCCGAGATAGGGTCTCCTCCACCATGGAAGAAGAGAAGAAATTTAAAAGGAATGAGAAAAACCAAAAAGGATGAGCAAAAAACCAACAACTAAAGAATCTGACCATAGATCATGGTAACAGGAAAGATCAAAACACATACTCAGAAGAGTACAACAATGTTAAAACATCTATGGGCAAAACTGCAAAGTAAACATGGTCTCAAGTCTAGAAAGAAATCTTGAAAAGGATCAAAAAGAAGCTTAAAAATCATATAAGAGAAGTAGAAGAATAAAATGTAAAAATAAATGAAAGCAATCCAAAAAAATTATGAAAAAATACAACTTGGAAACTTGGAAAAAGGAAACAACTGTTTAAAAGGTAGAATTGGCTAAATGGAAAAGGAGATGCAAAAATCACTGAAGAAAATACTGTTTAAAAAGTATAATTGACCAAATAGAAAAGAAAGTACAAAAACTAATTGAAGAAAATGATTCCTTCAAAGTTAGAATTTGACAAATTGAAGGTAATGAATGATTGGTTACAGCAAATAGAGAAATTTTCAATACTGTATATAAGCTCATTTACCTTGACATTATATACTTCTCAGGGATGCACACATTAATGATGAGGTTGATATGCAAATTGCCCAAGTTACTTCAGTACTTGGGAGGCTCTGAAGGCAAATGTGGGAGAATAGAACGAGGCTGCCTACCAAACTGAAGGTTTGCAGAGCTGTTGTGCTGACTCTATTGTTGGATGCCTTTGAAAACTGGCCTATATGTCAGGGCAACATCAGAAAACTGAACAGCTGTCATTTGAATTGTCTTAAGAAGATTCTAAAGATCACCTGGTAAGATATGGTAGTAGATGACAAATTTCTAATGAACTGAACTGCCAAGCATTTAAGCTATATTGCAGAGAGCACAACTCCAACAGGTTGGCCACATTTTTTGAATGACAAATGTATGCTAGCCTAAAAAATGCTTCAACAGAGAACTCACACAAAGCAAATGTTCACATGGAGGTCAGAAAAAGCAGCACAAGGAAATTTTCAGTCTCTCTGAAGAACTCTGGAATCAATTATGAAACATGAATAGACTGGTACAGGATAGCACAGCATGATGTGCCTGCATCAAAGATGTTGTACTCTATGAGCAAAGCAAAATTTCAGTACCTCAAAAGGAATGTGAGATGTGAAAATGTAGAGATATCTCTACTCATAATGTTCATAATGGAGTATGTATGCCTGACCTATGACAGAGTCTTCCAAGACTGTGCTGGTCTGACTGGCTAAAGTTGGACGCTGTAACTTGATCCAACATTGTGATGTCATTTTGGTGCTCTTTGAGAAGAAAGTACAACCAGCTACTTGTGATACTCATTGTTTTGATTCTTTAGAAATTATGACTTTCCATAATCTATTCCAACACTGGGTGCTAAAATCAGATTTTTGAATTTTGGAGAAGCATTGAATTGTTGAAATTTCTATGAGATTTCAGAGTTCAATTCAGCCTATCTTCTTGGTTCCTTTCAAATCTCAGGGCAGTTTATCTGCTTTATATACTGTCAAAAATATTTGTATTGCTAGACTAAATTAAATTGTGCAACCAACTTCAGGGTATAGTCTAAATAAAAAACATATATATTTTTCCTCCTTCTGTCTCTTCCTTTCTGTTAGTCTTTGATATATGAAAACAGTCAGTTAATTAGTGAATAAAAAAGCAATTTAAATATTTACTCTCAACCAGCAGCTATGCTAATTGGTAAGCTGAAGAGATTAAGATTGTCCAATTATCTTCTCATTATCTTTATCAACCAAGGCATAAAATGAGAGATACCTCTCAGTTAAATATATTCAGTAATGTAATAGGATGTGTCCTGTTCAAAGGCCAAATAGTAAAGGAAGGATTTCTCATAGATGAAACTTTAAATGTATGACAGAAAACTTTATATTTAGTACATATTGGAAAAAGGAATCCATGTTGCTTAGTAGATAGTCTTAGGATTGAGATCAGGAAATTTTGGGTTTGAAATCTGATTCTGAAATTTACTAGGTTCTGGACACTGAACAAATCTTTATAACTTTATATATTTCAGAAAGCTTTTTAAGCTGTATCATGTAAAGCATAGAGAGTTAAAATCTGTATAGTTTGAGGGACTTCCCACACTGGGATTTCCCGTAGTGTTGAAAGAGCATTTTATTAGAATGTAAACATAAAAAACCCACAAGTACTGAATGGATGAATAATGAATAGATGTAGGAAAAATGCACTTACTTTGTGTAAAGTACTTTTCTAAATGCTGTAGACACAAATAAAAAATGAAGATGGTCCTTGTTCTTAAGCTTATATTTGGGTAAAGTAGAAAACACATAAAAAGACTTTCAGCTACAAGTCAGATGGAAAGGCTTGCTGTCCTGAGGTTACAGTAGCAAAACACATGGGAATACCTCTTTAATGTTGCTTCTCCTAATAAAATCATATCACATTGAGATGTTTGAACACTTGTTAGTGCCGCAGGTGCCGGCAGAGAGAACTTTATTTTCTGACTTACATCAAATTTATTTTCCATTCATTTATTTAGCTAATTTTATTAATTTATGTGTCTATTCTAATTACATCAAAATTAGGACTCACTAATTTTTCTGAATATACTTTTCTAATGATCATTTCCCTTCAATACCCTAGCATCATTCACGTTGTTGGAAAATTGGAGAGGGTAGTGCATGGAGACTGGTTTTGTCTCTAAGAATATAACTATTAAAGAACATTCTTTATTCGCACACTTTCCCTCTTGAACATATTTATCAAAGTTACCACTTTATTTCTCCCAATACAATTGATTATAAGCATTATCCTACCTGTGGTTTTAATAATTATAAAATATATTTATTATATTTATATAACAATTATATATTATAAACTCAATAAATGAAACCAAAACCCAAAATTATTGGCAAAAATATGGGTTACAAATAACGACTCCATAGAATAAAGAAGAAAAATCCATTATTTCCCATTTAGTCCAAGAAAACATGCTATTGACAAATTAAATATGATATATAGAAATGATGATTAAACAGTGATAAATCAATACTTCATAATATCAGTGATTCTCTAACTAAATAGAGCAAAATCTTTATCAAATATAAGCATTACTTTTTATTGGATAATCTCAGAGTTCAAATGTGCCTCAGGGGGGCTGTACCAAGACAATAGAGTAGGAAAATGCACATACTCTAGTTCTTCCCCCACAACCCATAAAATATCTGTAAAAAATGACTCTCAAAAAATTACAGAGCAGCAGAAGACACAGAATGACAAAATGAAAGAGATGTCTAGCTCAAGGTAGCCTGGAAGGACAACAGGAAAGGTCACTGAATAAAATAGTTGTTTAAAAATTAGAGTGGAACAAATGGAAGCTAATGGCTTTATGAGAAACCAAGAAATTACAAAACAAACCCAAAAGAGTGAAACAATAGAAGATAATGTGTAACATCTCCGTGGCAAAACAACTGACCTGGAAAATAGGTCCAGCAGAGACAATTTAAAATTATGGAACTACCTGAAATACTGTAGCAAATTCCAGAGTTTCCAGGCCAAGGAGAAAATATTGCAAGCAGCTAGAAAGAAACAATTCAAGTATTGTGGAAATACAATCAGGATAACACAGGATCTGGCAACCTTTACATCAAGGGATCGAAGGGCTTGGAATAGGATAGTCCAGAAGTCAAGGGAACTGGGATTAAAACCAAGAATCACTTACTCAGCAAAACTGAGTATAATACTTCAGAGGGAAAATGGTCATTCAGTGAAATAGGGGACATTCAAGAATTCTTGAGGAGAAGATCAAAACCGAAAAGAAAATTTGACTTTCAAACACAAGAATCAAGAGAAGCATGAAAAGATAAATAGGAAACAGAAATCATGAGAGACTTGCTAAAGTTGAACTGTTTACATTCCTACATGGAAAGATAATATTTGTAACTTTTGAAACTTTTCTCGGTATTTGAGGAGTTGGAAGGATTACACACACACACACACACACACACACACACACACACGCACACATATATGGATAGAGAGACAGAGACAGAGAGTACAGGGTGAGTTGAATAGCAATGGATCATATCTAAATAAAGTTAAGGGGTAAGAGAGGAATCTATTGGGAAGAGAAAGGGAGAAATGGAATGGGGCAAATTATCTCTCATAAAAGAAGCAAGAAAAAGCTTTTTCAATGGAAGGGAAAAGGAGGGAAGTGAGAGGGGGAAAGTGAAACTTACTCTCATCACATTTGGCTCAAGGAAGGAATAACATGCAATTTCAATTTGGTATGAAAACCTATTTTACACTACAGGAAAGTAGAAGAGAAGGGGATAAGCAGCTTAAGAGGTTGATGGAAGGGAGGGAAAATGGGAAGAGGGAGCAATTAGAAATATACACTCTTGGGGAGGGACAAGGTCAAAAGAGAGAATAGAAGAAATGAAGGGCAGGATAGGATGGAGGGAAATATAGTTAGTCTTACACAACATGACTATCACTGAAGTCATTTACAAAACTACACATATATAGCCTATATTGAATTGCTTGCCTTTTCAGTGGGGATGGGTGAGAAGGTAGGAGGAAAGAGAAGTAGAAACTGAAAGTTTTAGAAACAGATGTTGAGAATTGTTTTTGCATACAACTGGAAAATAAGAAAGGGGGAGGGAGGGGTGTTAGAAGAGTGGGTAGATTGGTGGAAGCGGGGATCAGAATGCTTGGCATTTTGGGGTGGGGGAGGGGAGAGATGGGGAGAAAATTTGGAACTGAAAATTTTGTGGAAATGAATATTGAAAACTAAAAATAAATAAATAAACATCTACAAACAAAGATATGTACATCAGATGCTTTCTAGTTCAACTCATGCTTGACTAAGAATCCCTAATATTGGCCAAGTGGTAGTCCAACATATTTAGCTTATGATTAAACTACTTCTTGATGCAGTTATCCCCATATGGAATCTCTAATTGTTAGGATGTTTGATGTTTCTGTTTTCTGTTTTAAGTCCGAATTTACCCATTTGCTACTATATCTTTTCAGAGATAGTAAGTCTAATCACTCTTCCAGATGATTGTCTCCAAGTCACATCCCCCATCCACTGAATATTTAGACTTTTAAATGATGTGGTGTAGCACATTGAATAGGGAAGCTGGAATGGTGCAGTGGATAGAGTGCTGAGCCTTGCATCAAGAAGACACATCTTATTTTGTTGTACTATCATCTGGAAAAAAAATAAGTGCTGTTCTTGAGGACAGTGACTCTTTTTAAGCCTCCAGCACTCACTCTAACACATAAATGTTTATTGATTTTTCACTGCATTGTACCGAGGTTTTTTTTTCTTTTTGTAAACAATTTTGAACTCTCTGAGTTCTACGTATATCCTCCTACTTGTCACAGTTATTTCCCTTGAAGATCAGGATATAGGATTGTATGACTATTTATATCTCTTTTAAGTCCAATACTTCATATAATAATCAATTGCTATTTGGTATATGGTAAAATAAGGGTTACCTGTAGAAAACAATATTTCAAAATGTTTCATAGAAATTTTATTTGCAATAGTACATACTCATCGTGAAGTTATGCTAACCCCATGAGACTTGAGCACATTTTAAAATTATCTGCCAAAAAATACCATACAAAGACCTTAAAAAGAAAAGAGAAAAGAAAGCAAAAAAGTAAATTAAAGATTTGTTCTAAATTCTCATAGCATTTCCCAAAAGGATTAGTTTTTGAAGATGTCAATTTTTAATTTAATGCAGATGCATCTTCACTCATCTTAAACCATAAAAGATATTTGTTGAGTGATTTTTGTCTATCATTTCTCTGTCTATGTATCCATCCATCCATATGTCTGTCTGTCTGTCTATCTATCTATCTATCTATCTATCTATCTATCTATCTATCTATCTATCTATCTATCTACCTGTCTATCTATCTACCTATCTATCTATTTATCTATCTTTCTACCTCTCTATTTCACTTCCCAATTCCAATCTGTACTTGATTATTTGTTGGGAAAAGACATACCTTCCTCCACTGACTTCCATCATAATATATAACATTCAGCATATAAACTGTGAACCTTCATTTATGGACTTTCAAATAAACTATAATTTGATTAATTTTCTCTCAAAACTATAACAAAGATACTTTCAGCAGTGAGGAAATGGAGACATGTGTAGATATACATGCATACCCACACATTAACGTATATGTATTCATATACATGTGCTTATATGTTTTCATGTGAATTTAGTCTTTCAATCTTTAATTTAATACCTGCCTAAATCTGTGTTTGAAATTGAGGGCTTTTCTGAATAACTGAAGATAAGAAATCCTATGACTAGTCTGTATTAAATTAGTCTGACACAATCAACACTGACGTTGTTAAACTGTAGTATGAAACTCATGAATACATATAAGGACATTTTGTCTTTTAGACTATGACAATTATGTAAGAGGAATAATGAGTAACTTCTTTCTTTACAAGCTATGAAATATATCTCTACAACACCCTCTCAAGCTCCAGAAAAATCTCCCAGGGATGTGGGCTTTTATAAACCCATTGAAACGATATCTTACAAGATGAAGCCATTATTTAAAAAATATCACTACGATGTTCCTTGAGACTAGTGTTATATATATATATATACATATATATATACATATATATATACATATATATATATATACACATAAAATCTAAATTCTAGACTTGAAAGAAAGTAAGATAATTTATGATTCACAGTCCTTTTTCCTCCTTTTCTTTTCTCTTCTTTTTTCTTCCTTTATTTGTTTCTTTTCTTTTCTGTTTTTTACTTTTGAAACAGTCTTTGTTTCCTTCAAATAACAGCAATGCATTTTTCCATTTGTTCAAATGGTCTCTGTACAGCAGATACATTATCATTCACTCTATCAAGAGATAAAATGATTGTCTCTCTCTCTCTATATATATATTAGCAGAAGTTGTCAGCTTCTTTCCTCCATGCTCCCTTCAGAATAAATGCCTCTGATTTCCATAGATTAATATTACCAATCACATGCTATGTTCCAGAGAAGAGGAAGATGACCTATAGTGCCTGCAAATTCATTTACAAAATGGTGTTTTTGATTCATTGTTATACTTTTAAATGTAGACAGTTTATTTAATGTTCTGTTCTGTAGTGTGAGGGGAAAAAGCTTTCAGTTCCATAGTCCTGTGGAGGTACACATTGTCCTAGGCTATTCAAAAGAAAATGGCAACTTAGAAAAACTCTGCTATTTATTCTATATCAATCACATTCACCTTTTCCTACGAACAGAAATGTGTAATGGACAACAATGAGTGTGCTGATTGCACATATTGCTGTAGTTAGCTCACAACTAAATCAGTCAGAGAGACAACCCTTATAGGAAATGGATGACTGCTACAGAATTTAAGCTGTAGAAGTGCATCAGCTGCTTACAGGCCCTAAATTACTGTCTTTTTTCAGCAAATGACTCAGTGCAAAGGTTGTCATCAACTGGAACAGTCACATAAATGGTAGCAGACAAAAGATTGATATGTATCCCTTACAATGCCTCCTTAACTTTTACTGCACTCATAAACTGTTTCAGATCCCTATGTTCTTTTTAGGTAGGCTATTTAAAATGATATATAATTCATTATCCAGCAGCAGAGACAGGGGTAGTGTGTTTATCCTTTCCCTGTATGGTGATCATGCCAAGCCCAACTCATTTTAACCTCTCAAGAACAGTGTTTTTCTTTTTATGTGTGGTTGTCTGCATCCATCAGAAAGCAGAGATCAACTCAGGTCTACATTTGGGAAAGGGAAAAAAAGTCTCAAATTTTTAACTTCTTACTTTAAGCACAATTTGTATGACTCCTAGTTTGTGTTCATAAAAAGGAAATGGTGGGAAATTACTTATTCACCAACTGAAGAGATCACAGTAAGAAAATAAAAAAGAAGCTATTTTAATCTAAGCTATAAAATTCCAGGATCACTGTTAGTTACCCAAAAGTTCTCTAACAACTTCTATTGACAGAGGAACTTAAGCCCCAACCTACTGATGCTCCTGCTCCACTGGAAACTTTCCAGTCTGTCTCTGATGTAGGTGGAGGAGAGGACAGCATTGTGTTAATAGGATGATATGATTTAGATCTAGAAGGGACATTATTTTAGCTTCAGCTCTCTGGTTTCACAGATAAGATCTTGAGTGCAATCTTGAGTGAAAGCTCTTGAGTAACTAAGATCTTGCATGAAAGTTACTTTTTTTTCAAGTCAATGAAGATCCTTGACTGAAAGAATTATTTTCATTTTTCTTTCAGTTTGTAGCTGATAGTACAGTGCTAGACATATAATAAGCAGTTAATTACAGTTTTTGATTGAATGATGGGTAACTAATGGTCCACTCAAGATTGAACCAAGATATTTTTATTTTATTTCTTAGTGACCTTTTCACTATATCAAATATATTTCTCATAGTCATTTATTTTGTTTCTTCTCAAAATCAGTTTCTTTATAAGTGATACGGCAAAAATATTATCTGTACTCCACTACAGGATACCTGAACTCCGAGAATTGTATAGTCCCAATCTCAGATTTTTGTTGCTGGTTTTAATTCATTTTAGATTCAGCTCTTTCTGAGCCCATTTGGGGTTTTCTTTGCAAAAAAAATATTGTAGTGTATTTTTTTTTCATTTCTTTATACAAGTTTATTTTGCAGATGAGGAAACTGGGGCTCATGTGACTTTCCCAAGCTAATCAATGCCTGAGACCAAATTTGAACTTATCTCTTCCTGACTCTAGGCTTGGTATTCTAGCCACGGCACTACCTAGTTGCCACCCTCAGAGGTAATGTATGAACACCATCTAGTTTGGCATCTGGCAGACAATAGTATTGTACTTAAGTTTCCAGATTTTCCAGGCTTAGGAGAAACTTGAAGGTATAAGTCCTTTTAGTTGTAGTAGGGAGACAGACTGTTTTCCTTTCATGTCTCCCCTATCACACATGTGATGACATTGTTGCCTTGAAAAGTTAGGAAGACATGAAATTTGCCTCTAGGTCAGTGTCAGTATCAGTAGCTATGTGCCAAGCAGCAATAACTAATGAAATTGCACATTACTGGGAGCTGAGAGACACACTGCAAATGAATTAGCTTGAGGAAAAGCAATATCAAAATTCTACAAATGCACTGCCCATGAAAATATAGAAGAAAAGTTCAAGTAAGGAGACCTTCACAAAGGCTCCAGTAAAAGAAAACTAAGAATTAATCCCTTGGCTACATGTGTTCTCTACATACATGCTTCATAATCATTTTAAGTTTGTGTCAGCCCTCTCCTCAAACTACATATGTATGTGAAGGACAGTGTATCCCAGTTTCTTGGGAAATTATTTAGTGCTATCTCCTTATTCTGCTAATTCACTCCATGCTTTTCCTAAAAGCTAATTCAGGCTACTTACTGTTAATCATCTGGGAACACAGTAGATGGGGGCTTGTGAGCAATGTACTAGAAAAAAATCTTTCAGGGTTATATACCCAAAGAATCATTAGGAGATAAGTAGTTAGACATTCTCCGGGGATGTGGCCCATCAATAAAAATTGAATGTGAGGAGCCCTACCCCCACGCCTGCCTGCCCCTTTTGGCAAAAGGATGGTACCAACTTCATAAAGGTGACAGCAATCTTGAATATTGAAAGATGGATTAAATTTAATCAATTGGAGAGAGTAAGGAAAGGCATTCTACTTAAAAGAAATTGCTTTTGTATTGTGCCAAGTAATCATGAGATATGGTTTATTTAAAGTGAGTCTGTTGTTTTGAATGTATTAGTGATGAAGGAAGTTTCTGTTGTGAATGTGGTTTTTATCAATAAGTAGGACAGATTATAGAAACCTTGAGAGAAAGGGATCATTGTCTCAGAACTAGATTGAAAAGATCAAGATGCAAGGGAGTATGCTCTGTTCCATATGCTAGACTTCAAAGAACAGCTTTCAAAGACTTCAGGGAAAAGTCATAAAAGGTTGCTTTAGTTAAGACTCAAAGAGACAAAAGAGTAGTTCTTTCAAGAGGGATATGACACATAATTCAGATTGAGGGAGGAAAGAATGAGGGTCTAGGGAAGCCAAAGTAGTAGCATAGGCAGTGCATTGATGTTTGTACCTTTCAAACATAAGTGACGAATGAATGAATACTTTTACATTCTTACTATGTGCTAGAAACATTGTTGAGTGTGGAGTATAGTAAACGGAAGAAAATAAGATTATCTCTAAAAGTAGAGACAGAATTTAAATAGGGAATAATACATAAAGGGGAAGGAGGAAAGAAAAAATAGGAGCAATAGCATGAAATGATAATTATTACTAAAAATCATACAAATATAGCAATTTCATAACAGTTAAAGCCCAAAATTAATTGTAGTAACCAAGGATAAGAAAAATTGCTTTTTAAAAAAAATTCTTGAAGACATGAAGAAAAGTCATAACTAAGTGTTCAACTTTATTTTTCTCATTTTCTCTATCAAGGACAATGATCTTCAAAGAAGCCTAGGTGGTGAAGTATTGCAGCAACTAACAGAGACTTGTAGTTAGCAAGGCTTAATATCAACTTCTGCCTAGAGACTTTTAGTAGTGTTTTAGCGTGACTCTCAACACATCCATTTACTGTACTTTAGCTTTCCCATCTGTTCAATGAGAATAATAATAGTACTTAATTTGTAGTATTTTTGTGAGGATCAAATGAATTAACGTATGTAAAGTACTTTGCAAAACTGAAGCACTATAAAGAATATCCCCAAAATATTAGGGCAGTTTTATAATACTGGAGCCTCAATTAATATCGTAAAGCTATGCTAAGACTTTTGGTATACTGTGCATAAATGCTGTTATTATTAGTATAGTATTAAATAAATATTATAAAATATATCACCAAATTATATATTGTCATTATAATGCATCCTCATATTACCAATGAGAATGCTGATGCTGTAAGAAGTTAAATGGCTTGCCATGAATAATATAGAAAGGGTATAAAGAAATATTCAATGACTGAATGAAATTGAATTTTGTAAGCACATAGAACAAGCTAGGCATGGTGGTAAACACTGGGGATAAAATTAGAAGTCAAATGAAGTTCAGCAACCTTACGGAGTTTATTTAAAATGTCCCAGCTCAGAAGTATGAGACGTGGGATTACAAAACCAAATTTTTTATGATCTGATGCTGAGCGAAAGGAGCAGAACCAGGAGAACTTTGTGCACAGCAACGATCACAGTGTGTGAGAGTTTTTTTCTGGTGGACTTGGAACTTTGTAATAACACAAGAACTTACTGAGAAAAAAAAAATCCTAATGTCGGTCTTCTAAGGCAAAATGCCTTCCACACTCAGAGAAAGAAATATGGAAGTCATTTGCAGAATGTAGCAGATCATGTTTGTGTGTGGGTGGGTTTCAGTGTATTATATGTTGATTTGTTATATGATTTCTTCCATTTATTTTAGTTCGACTACGTAGCATGAATATAGTGAAAATGTGCTCAATAGGAAAGTATATGTAGAACCTAAACAGAATTGTATGCTGTCATGGGGAGGGAGGGGGGTATTGGGGGAAGGGTGGGGGGGGAGAAAATCTTAACTTCAAGGAAATGATTGTAAAACATTAAAAAAAAATAAAATAAAATAAAAATAAAACCAAGTTTTTTCCCCCGATGTAATTTGCTTTCCAATGTATCATTCTGGTAGTTAGAAGGGGCATTAGCAGCTAATGCAAATCTCTCATTTAACACAAGAACAAACTGAGAATGAAGCAATTTGGACAAAATCAGCAGATGTGACCCTTGGTAGAATCTGATACTAGGTGGCATTAATAAGTACTATTTTCAAGTACAGATGGGATAGATTTCATACTATCCCAGGACTTTGGAGTTGAAAAAGGTATCATTAAATATCTATTCCAACTCTTGCCACATCTGGCTAGAAGTCATCCAGCCTCTATTTGAAGCCCTCCAATCGAGAAGATACTACTGTCTCATGAAATAGGATATTCTATTTGTCACAGATCCAATTTTTTGCAATGTCTTTTTTGCTTTTTGGTTATTTTGATTTTTTTTACTCTACTGACATAAAGTTTTGCATTTTATCTCATGCTAGTTGCATCCATCTCTCCTGGTTTTGATCTACACATGCACACGCATACACACACACCAGACCTGAAGTGAGGGGTAATGTAGCAGAGCTTTTTGTTTCAGAGGTAGTGCATTCCCTTTGCAATTAACTTCAATTTACTATGTGCATGTGCATGTAAACAAGTTGTCTGTGTGTGCATAAGTGTGTAAAAATTTTTTTTCTACAACCTTTTTCACTAGTATGTGATTATTTTGAACAAAGGCACAGTTTCATGCTTTTTTTTTCCAACTTCAGTTCTTGATTCAGAGTCCAGCATATTATAGGTCAGTAATAACAGCTTCTTGATTTGACTTGCTATTTCAAACATTTCTTACAGTAATTTTTATTATAAATAAATGCTATAAAGTGCTCATAATTGTTCATGAATAGAAAAAGAAGGGAATGGAATATTGAAAACAAAACTGAGGTGGAGTGGAACATGAAGTGGATTTAATTTAGAGGATACCTACATTTCATCCAATTATAGAATTAATGGAGTGAATAGACAGAAAGTGATAGAGTTGGTATTGAAATACAAATACTGACTCAGTTTCTAGATTAAGTAAAAAAAATTGATTGAGGCACTAGACCAATGTACTATAATTAGGAACATTCATAATGCACAATGTTCTCCAAGTTCTGCTCTATTCACTTTGAAACATTTCATGCAATTCTTATATAGCATCAATATAATTAATAGAATAGAATTCAATAGAATTAATTGGAGACACTGGACTAATGGATCTTATGTGTTCTTCTACAAGAACCTAATTTCCTGATTTCATGAAAATCTTATTGAAATCTGTAGTGGATGTCATCCAGGATGTGAATTTCCAGCTAAATCTTTTGAAGTTGTGCGTACTTTTTGAGCCAGCAATAGCTCTAGTAGCTCTATATCCCAAACAGATAAAATAAATGGAAAAATATCTACATGTACAAAAGTATTTAGCAGCACTTTTACTGCTCAAGTATTGGAAATTGAGGAAATGCCTATCAATGGCAAAATGGCTGAACAATTTGTGGTGCCAAATTGTGATGGAATACTAATGTAATATAAGAAATGATGAGCAAGATGCTGTGAGGAAAACCTAGGAAAACTTATATGAACTGTTGCAAAGTGGAGTTAACAGAACTAGAATATTGTATATAGTAACAACAACATGTGGTGATCAACTGTGAGTGACTTAGTTGTATTAACTTACACAATGATCCAAGACAATGCTAAAGAATTTTGATGAAAAATATAGCCATTTCTAGAGAAGGAAATGATGGAGTCTAAACACAGAACAAGTCATATTTTTTAAGACTCATTTTCTTTTTTTCTTGTCTTTTTTTCTTTTCAATATGCAAATATGTAAATGTTTTACATGAGTACACATATATAATGTAAATAAAATTACTTGCTTTCTCAAGGGTGGGAGGAGATGCAGGGAGAAAGGGAATTTGGAACTGAGTTTTTAAATGGATTTTAAAATTGTTATTATATAATTAGGAAAATATTAAAATAAAACCTTTATTGCCCAGGATGCTTGTATGAATATATTTAGGAAGCTCAGGACCTTTCATAACTAACAGATTTAAATTGTACACTTTGGCAATAGTATTGATTAGCTGGAGATTGATTGGTGTGACATCATGAGATTGGTGTGAAAAGTATTTCAACTATTTCACAGCAGGAACAATTTAAGAGCTAAAGAAGGAAAAACCAGAATGTTAAGGAAGTTGGGTACCATACTTACCTTTGAGGATCTGAAAAGTTAATGTGGATGATGATAAAGGATTGAATTTGCTCTACTTGATCCAAGAGGATTAACCAAAATGACAAAAGTAAAAGTTTTAGAGAAGAAGACTTACAATCAATGAAAATTAAATCTGAGATAACCATAGCTGAAAAAACAGGGTACATTCTGGAGGAAGTGGGATGTATCTATCCAGATGTTTTCTAGAGAAAGGTAGCAGTCACTGGTTGTGGGTTGCAACAGGTGGCCTTGGTCATTGATGATAAGATTAGATAAAAAATGAGCTTTCAAGTTCTTTTCCAAATGTGATATTTTTATAAATTCTGACATATACACAGTATTTTCAAGGGCATTTTGCATGCATCTCTCTTTGCCTAACACATACGATATATCCAATAAGTGTCTGCTGCTTTTCTACTTATGTTATGCTTATTTATGTTCACATCATAGCATTCCTCTTTCAGCAGCATGCAATCTCCTGGATAGGCAAAACTTTGTCCTTTTTTAAATCTGTATCCTCAAAACCTAGCACAATTCTCTGCAAAGAGTAGGTGCTCAATATGTATGCATTGAATAGCATGGTATGGTAAAGCAGGAAAGTGAAAAAAGAATGATTTGATTTTGGCATAAAACCAAGTAGAATCTCAGGGAAGAAAATCAATGTGATCTGGTTTGATATCTGATTATTGTGACAATTGAAGCTCAGGGTGATATCAGTGCTACATAAATAAAGCAAAGAATCTGAAGCATGATGGGCTTAAACAGAAGAGAAAATAATCTCAAAGGCTCAAAGGTAGCTAAAAATAAGTGAGATTGGCTAATGCTTATATATGTTCCAGTTATCTACACATTTGAAGGGAGGATGTGTGTCAAAAATCAGTTTCCTGAGATAGCAGACATGGATTTCTAGTCATTCCCTTATTGTTTCTAACTCAGTGAAACCTAAGAACTTGAAAATAATCATGAAAACCTAAACTCGTGTATTCAGAACTATAAGAGGACAAAGATGTTTTATACTCCAACCCATTTATTTCTCAGATGAGAACATGAGGTTCAGAAGGATAAAAATGAAGCACCTATGATCACAAATACAGATAGCCACAGAGCCTTCTTTCCAGCTATTATCCCCTGACTCCAAAGCTGTCAAAAATTAGCTCACTGTCATGTCTCTGCCAAGTTCTTGAATAGCTATCATCTTCTCTCTCTTGGTTACTCCATAAATTTTGACTTGTGATATCTTCAAGAATATGTGATAAAACTGGAACACATACAGTTCATAACATCGAATGGAAATGTGGGGACAGGTATTGGATTTGGAAATAGAGGATAGTAGTTCAAATTTAACTTCCAAAACTTATTACCACAGATAATAGTGAATAGGTCAATACACTTTTATCAAGTGCTTACCAGGTGGTCTTCTCTTTGTCATAGTGATTTTTACACATACCCTTGATCTCAAACCTTCTCAGCTTCTCCAGATTATTGTGCTCATAATTCTTCCACACAATCTCTCTCCCTTTTTTAACACTTCCTATTTTCTAGGTGTTTTATTGCCTACAATTACTTTCAAGTCTCCTCCTCCTGAAACAAACAAAACAATAAATAAACGAACAAATGAATAAGTTAATAAACTAAACAAAAAAAGAAGTAAATAAACAAATGGATAATACACATATAAACAAATAAAGTGAAAGCCTAACTTGATCTTCCCATCTCTGGTGGTGATCAGTTTGTCATATCATTCTTTTCCTTGACTACTCTCCTTGATAAAGCTATATATACTCACTGACTCCATTTTATTTCTTTCTTCTTTCTTGAAAACCATCTGCAATCTGTTTTCTCACTTCATCATGCAACAGCAAATGCCTTATTCAAAATTACCAGTGATCTCTCTATTGTAAAACCTAATGTGTCTCTTCTCTCATCAATAAATATTTATTCTTCTTGACATTTCTCTCATATTTAATGTTGTGGATTTTTTTACCTTGATATTCTCTCTTTTCAATGCTTTCACAATGCTCTTCTCTCCTGATTTTCTTCCTAACTCTCCAGAACTCATCAGTCCCTATATATGATCTTCAAACATTTAATACTCACTAAAAATAGATATTCTGCAAAGGAAGATGCTGTATTACTTCCTCTCTTCATTTTGTATTATCTCACTCTGAACTTATCAGTATCCATTGGTTCAATTATCAACTCCATGCAAATGATTCTCAGGTCTATATATCTGGTCCAAGTATTTCTCCTAAGATAGTCATAAATTGCATCTCCAGATGGACTTCCCCAAGCACTACCGATTCCAAAACAAGATTCAATAACTCTCCCTTCCCCCTTGTGTCATTCAGTAGTAATATCAAAGGGACCACTATTATGCCAGTTGTCCAAGCTTATTACAGTGGTGTTATACTCAATTCTTCATTCTCAAACCCCATATTTCTATGTTATTGCCAAATCTTATCATCTCTATATTGAAAGAATTTCTTGCAGTTATCCTCTTTTCTCCATTCACATAGCCTTAATATAGTTCAAGTTCACATCACTTCTAACATGTACTATTGCAATAACTTTCTAACTGTTCTTCATGACTCAAGTTTCTATGGTCTACAATTCAACAACTACTCAGCTACCAATATGATTTTTCTAAGGCGCAGGTATGATCACATCATTCCCTACTCGGCCAATTCAAGAGTTTCCTCCAGAACAAATATACTGTCTCATGTTTGAAATTTAGACCCTTCACAAATTTTCCCCTTACTATCTTTTCAAGTCTTATACTTTATTTCCTTGCATATGCACTATGATCCAGGTACAATTGAATAGGAGGTTTGGGAATAGGGAACAATATTTACTGCTTCTGTGACTTCACATGTATGACTGGCTCCATGTCTGTAATGTTCTGCTCCCATAACCTCTGTCTTATAGCTATTGTTATTGTTTCTTTTGTAATCTTTTCCATTTATTTGCACCAGTATTCCCAGTTATGTACCTAAAACTATATTGTGATTGTGTAGGTAATGTGATGTTATAAATACTCCCCCTGAAGGTAATCAGAGAATCAATGCTAATGAATCAAGGTTGCCAGCACACCTTCTAGGCATGTCTATGTTCATTGTCTTCATCTCTTGATTTTGGGTATTTTCTCTGCCTTTCCCCAATACCTGGAATGCTATTCCTCTTCCACCCTACTATCCTTGGTTTTCTGTAATAACCAAATTGAATCCCAATGTCTAGAGAAAATCTTCCCTCATCCCTATTAATTTCTGTGCATTTTCTCTTTTAATTACTTCTTATTTCTCCTATATATAGCTTGCCTTGTATATATTTATTTGCATGTTATCTCTGTTGATGGATCATAACCTCCTTGAGGGCAGGGACTTTCTTTTGCCCTCTTTTGTATTCCCAGTGCTTAGTATAATATCAGACCCATAGTGAGTACTTAATAAAAGTTTGTTGAATGAATGATAAAGATAGTATAGTTCTCCTTTATGGTACTTGTGAAAATCTGTTGAGCTGGCTAGTATCTGACTTTAGATACTATGATATCTTAATTCTTGTTTAATTCTAGCCTGTAGTAGTACTCTGCTGTCTTCTGTGTGTCATCTGAGGTTTTGTGGTTTCTCATAGTCCTCTGCTATAAATGAGGAGATCTATAGTTCCCCTCATCAAGAAGTGACTTCTAACCATGACATCCATGTTGAACATAGTAGGGGACAACAGTTGTCTTGAAAAGTTTGGATTGTTGAAGATCCAGTAGATGATGTGATATGGATTAGCTTAGTGACTATGCAAGTAACAGAGAAACCCAGGAGATACATAGCATCAGAAAGTAGAGATATGGGTAATATTGCAATACCATGTCCAATAAAGAAAATTTACCCAGAAGAGAATAATGAGATCATTGGGACATCAGCCACTTAGCAATTGTGGAGGATATATTGGCTAATCCCTAGGTAAATCTATTTCCTACCCATGTTTCCTCCATGTGTATTCCCTGTCATGCATGCTTCCTATTTGTTTGCTAACATCTATTAGTGATGTGGAACACTGTTGGAAAACATGCCTCATTTATTATTTAGGGGAATCTTTCCTTGTCATTTTCTCTCTCTGTACTTTGATTAAATGTTACACGTAAGGAACTAGTTTGTCTTTTGGCTAACCAGTAAAAGAATACATAGTAGAGCTATGATTTTAAGTGCATACTGACCAACACAAGGTTCCTCTAGGGCTCCATGTGTATATGGTCCCCTTGATCTAAAACTAAGAAATCACTGAAGCCTATTTAACTTTTAATAATTTGCAAGACAATTTGCCAAAGTGAATTGAACAACCAAGAGAAGGGATCAGGTTTTACAATGACTAACGTGTAGAAAGGGATTTAAGATATAATGATGAAGCAATGAGGAGCATTTATCTTTCTCAAATGAACTTCAGAATGAAATTTCCCATTATTGCCTGAGTAGCATTAAAAGAAAACACATAACAACAGAAAAGAGAATAAAATCTTGAAAAATCACCCTGAAAAGTATTTCTTTCTGGGCAGATTTAACAAAGACAGTTCAAAGAAACTTTATTGAATGTAATATTTTTATTATGAAGCAATAATAATAGACTAGCTCAATTAGATTGGTGGCAAATAGAAGTTCAGTGATTTCATTTTCTTGCAACTAAATCCCCCACCAATAAATTAACTTTGAGTTGATAGCTGTGTGAGCCATGACAGTGCAGATTAAGTTGACATCCTGATTCCATGAAAAGGCAAAAAAAAGCAACTAAATAGCAATGGCCATTCTGAGCCACATTAGTGATTGTGAGAGCTGTTTATCGACTTTTTTCAAAGAATTTTTCCCCCTATGTAGGTACTGTATATGCCTCTCTATTTGCTCTGCATGAGTCTTCCATGTTACAAAAAATGATAGATTACAGTAAAGCTAAGAATGGGGTTTTAGATAAGATTCAATGGAAATGATGAGTAAGGGCAAGGATGAAATTGAGGTGACCTTGTGACTCAAAACCCTCGATGTGGACCAATAGAAATAGAAATGGAATGTAATCTGCAAAGTTCTCTACTCCTAGAAAGCTTTCCTTTGTTTGTCTATTACAACTATTTCAGACTTTGAGGCACAATTTTACATTGGTATTGATTCACTTGTCCATTGTTTCCATGTTACAAATTTCTTTTTTTGAGAATTTGACTGATACTTGAACATCGGTCATGGTCTATTGTCAGGATTATATGATCCAGAAAGTGAAAAAAAAGGTGGGAAGCAAGGGAGTGGGATAAAAAATGCATGTTCCTTAAATTAAGGCACGCAGTAAAATGTACATTCTATAGCCTTTGACCATCATTAGTCAATCATTTTCAATTTATTAAGCTTTATTTTATGCCAGGGAATGTTCTAGGTTCTGGAGATGTAAATATAAAAAAAAACAAAAAAACTAATCCTTACTGAGAAGTAAAATCTTTCCATCTTTCCTTGTCCTTTTCTCCCTCTGTTCTTTGATTAAATGTTTCCATGTGTGTGCACACACATGCACAGATTTTTGTTTCTGTGTGTGTGTGTGTATGCAGTTAGATCCCTCATTGGATAAAACTCTGGCTCTGAGAAAGACCTGAATTTAAATCTGACAGCAGACAATTATTCACTGTGTTACCCTAGGCAAGTCACTTAAACTGTTTTCTTTAATCTACTGGAGAAGGAAATGACAAACCATTCCAATATCTTTTTCAAGAAAATTCCATGGACAATATTGCTGTGCTGTGGCCCATGACATCATGATTTCACAACGAGTTGTAAACATTGGAACAACAAAATGTGTTCACATAGACAAACATAAAAACACACAAATATGTATATGTGATGCTTATACATATAAACATATGTTTGTACATATGTATGTGGATAGAAAGTATGTACATGCATATGTATGTATATGTGTATGAACATAACATATAATATACACATACAGATATGAATATATTTATATGCACACAGTATATGAATATTATATATAGATATCAATATATATTTATATGCACATATGAATATGCATTATTTTATTTGTTTATATATGGCTATATCTACAAGATACATGCATTGCATATACTTAGATGTGTCTGCACAGGGTTATAAAATGCAGTGCCAATGTTTTTGACAAAACATATATGTAAGCATTTATGAGTATATATCCATGCATTGTGTGTGTGTGTGTGCATTGTAGGTATGGGTGGGGTAAATACATATATTCAGAATGTAGAATATATATAGCTGTACATATGCACTCTTTCTATATATATGCATATGCATGTGTATGTATATATATATATATATATATGCATATGTGGGTATAGATGTGGTTATGTACCATTGTTGCAGTGTCAAATATTTGTAGAATTTTTTAACCTCTCATCAGAAATGTAACATTGCTAAAGTTTTAGAAGAAAGGATATAGTTATTTTTCTTTTCCTTTTCTTGTGCTCTAAGATTATCCTGAAAACTAAATAATAACATACCTTACTAGCAAATTGCTTTTATTGCAAAATCCAAATTTTCCCTTCTGTTACTAATAAAGTAATCAGGCAAAAGGTGCTACAATTGAACTTTCTGTAACACTTTTACTTACAAGTCAGCAAGATGCATTTTTTTCTCAGTTTGGTTTACATTAGACTGTCAGCTCATTAGTCAAAACAAATAGTCATGCACATAATAAATGCTTAGTTTGGTGTTTGGGCCCTAACCTTGTATTATAGGAAGCACCAAAAGTTTATGTGCAGAAGCCTATCCAAGCTCAGAATGGTAACATACAAAAGGAATGGATTGATACAATCATCTCTCATAGAGCTTGTAACGCATTTATTTAGAGAGCATTTTAATGGACATCCGTTGCCCAAAATATTTTTAACCAGAGTCTCTTTGTGATTAATGAAAACTCATTAGGGGAACCTGTGTTGGCATGGAGTTTGTGATTGACTATGGAGATAGCACATCAATAAAGAGAATTCTATAATAATACTAGCACAGTAGAATATTGCAGAAAAAGGTGCCACATGAAATAAAAGGAGGGAAGTAATTACCAAGACTTAAAACGAGAGATTTCCAGGAGACAAAGGCATTCTAAATGAGCAGTTGAATAATTAAAGAGGATAAGAAGACATTTCCACCCTACAGAACAGTGAAAGTCAAGGTGCAGAAGAGGGAGGGTCCAAAGAGCTGATACCTAGAGAGAAGAATTGTTTAGCTAAGGTGCTTGGACTGATAAGAGGAAAGAAAAAGCTTGAAAGACAGAGTATTGCCAGTTTACGGAGATTCTTCAACGGCAATCAAAGCAAGGTAGACACTATAAAGATTTTTTGAGCAATCTGGATCTCTTTGAAAGAAATAGAAACAGAACAGATTTTTCAATTAGAGTAACAGTTTTAGCATCTATATTCAATAAATTGTTGTCACTAGAGCTTCAGTGGAAATTTGAATGTATTTTTTTACCTATTGATTTTGTCCTTTTCCACTATACAAATATTGATTTGGCTTTTTTATTTTTTCAAGGAGCTATTATTCACATACCTGTTTTGTTTAACAACAGTTTCCATTTTTTATACCAGGTGAATTTGTCAAAATCTTTTTTTTTCTTTCCCATGCAGTGACTTACTGTCAAAAGTACTGTTTTCAATTCCTTTTGTATCACTGTTACCCTGTGGATTTAGGATTTGGGAAGAAACATCATGGATAGAAAAGCATGGATTCACTTTTCTATTTAGTTGAAGTCATGTTTTTTTTTGTATTTTAAATATTTATAATCTTAGTTGTCAAATATTCAGGTTTCAAAATATGGTACATTTGGGGAAAAAAGTTGTATCTGGGATCCTAAGACCTAGGTTTGAATCTGATCTCTTTTGTATATTACTATCTCTATGTCCTTGGCCAAATTGCCACTTCCCTCAGTCCAAGCTGTCTTGATTAAAACAGATTGAACTTAAAAATAATAGGTTATTGGAAGGAGTTTTTTTCCTCTGGTTCTTCCCAATTACAATAATCTGAGAAGCTATAATTGTTCTGTGTATATCCTTTGTTGCTGAAGAAGACCATGCCATCAGAGAAATGATGACATGACTTGCATTTGACTTTGTTTTGAGTGAGGGAGGGCTGTGCAGGTTACCAGCCTCATTTCTCCCCCAGAACCATCTGAATCCAGTGAGCAGATATTCATCAGGATGACTGGAGATGACCCAGAATGCACTGGGGCCCTTGAACTCTTTAGGTCAATGTGTTTGTATATACTCACTTAGAGTGAGGCAATGTCCATTCATTGAATAGTCCTGTTTAAGAAGTAGCCAGGGCATGGCCTCTTTAATGAGGCCAAGAAAAATAAAGGTGTCAGGATGTGTGGGAAACAATAACAGTTATTACTGATAATCACTCTAAAGCTAGGAGGGTCCTAAGGGCCCTTAGGCAGGAGCCCATTTGTGTCCCAGTTTCAGAGTGCAGTAGGTTTAAGGTTTTGGGAGAGGAAGGACAGGATAGGACAGAGGGAAGGGAAGGGAAGGGAAGGGAAGGGAAGGGAAGGGAAGGGAAGGGAAGGGAAGGGAAGGGAAGGGAAGGGAAGGGAAGGGAAGGGAAGGGAAGGGAAGGGAAGGGAAGGGAAGGGAAGGGAAGGGAAGGGAAGGGAAGGGAAGGGAAGGGAAGGGAAGGGAAGGGAAGGGAAGGGAAGGGAAGGGAAGGAAAGGAGAAGGGAAGGGAAGGGAAGGGAAGAGAAGGGAAGGGAAGGGAAGGAAAGGGAAGGGAACCAAAAGGGCCAGTAAAACCGAAGTCAACTAGGCATCTTTTGACCATCCAAATTAACCTTCATTTGGAGAGAGAAGAAAGGGGAGGGGAGGCAGACAGGAGAGGAGGAGTTGAGTTACCCAGCTAACTGGGTCCCCATTCAGCCAGCTGTATCTACTCACAGGATTGTGTTTGTCTTTTGTTGCTGAAGAAGACCACACCATAAAAAAATATAGATGAATAACAAAATAGGAGGGGAAGTGAGCCCTAATGGAAAAGATAAATAGTCTTGATGTTCAAAAGACCTAGTCTCGAATTTTACTTCATCTTACACTAGCTGTTTAGACTTGGGGATGTCAATAATTGCCTCAGAGTCCTAAAAAAGTAATTTTCTGAGTCTAGAAGCTATATAGTCATAATGAATATGGCAATTATGATAACTACTGCTGCTACTATTATGACTGCTGCTGCTATTACTACTGTAATTGCTATTACTATTTTTATAACAACAACTGCAATGATAATAATAATAATAACAGTAGCTAGGATGTGTAGTGCCTAGTACATACCATGTACCATGCTAAGTGTTTTACATGTTTTATTAATTGTTCCTCACAACATTCCTGGGCATATATAGTATAATTATTCTTATTTTATAGATGAAGAAACTCATGAAAACCCAAGTTAATTGACAGTGGGTGTGGATTTATGATGGTAGATGGATTAACTTATGAAGATTTCCCTGTATTGAAGAAATCATAGGTTTGATTAAAAGAAAATGCATGAAATGTGCATTCTACAGATTGAACAAACTTTTGTTTAAATTCAAATGCTAAGTTTTTCTACATTTTCAATTAAATAATAATATGCCTAATTTTAGACCTAGAAAAGCTACATTAATGGGATTAGCATTGAAGACTCAGAAACTTGAGAGGGACCTTTAATAACACTACTTAAAACTCATAAAATGAAGATGAAGCAATGATGTTAGTGATCAAAATTCTTGAAGTTGAATGTAGTGGAGGAGAAACTTTCCTGTTTTAAGGTCAAAGGACTGATTGCAAATCCTGATTCTTCCATTTTACTAGTTTGGGGACCCTAAACAAGTAATTTTCATCTTTCAACCACCATTTCCTTATATACAAATTGTAATCTGTAAAATGAAAAGATTTGACTCTACAAATTCTAAAATTCCATCCTTCTCTAGATGACTGATGCTGACAAGTAAAAGCCTAGACAGATGGAGGATTCTTACTCAGTAAGAAGGTAGGAGAAATTCGTATTTATATTGATAATAATCCAAAGTGCCCTCAAGACTATTTATGGACCTGTGATATACGGTTCATCTCAACTACTCAGTGCTAATGAAGTCACATTGATTAGTGATAAGGACTTGATCCTGAAGAGATGTGCTGAACAATTCTATAGTGTTCTTAGTGGAGTATCATCAATCAATACTGATATCATTGATCATATACCTCAGGTTGAAGTCAAACCCCCTCTAGTCAAATTTCCATCTGAAGAAAAGATGTTGAATGTCATTGTGTCCTCCTGATTTAGCAAAGCACCTATTGTTGAATCTGCTCCAGCTGAGATATGTGTATATATTTACACATATGTATAGATATATTAGGGAAATAAAGATATAGATATAGATATATATTGAGTAATATTGATATATAAATTTATATAGATATACATATGTATATGTATGCATACACATATGTATACATGTGTATTTATTTAGGTGCATGTGTATATATGTATATATTTATATGTATATATACACATATAGAACTATAGATAGACATATCTATATAGATCTAGATACAGATATAGATATGTGTGTACATATGCATGTATTATGTATGTATGTATATGTAAGTGTGCATGCATGTGTGTACTATAGGAGTTTCACTGCTCATGCACAAAGTAACTGAAAATTTCCAGGTCATATGGCAAGAGGAGGTCATCATCCAGGTGTTAAAAGATGCCTACATTGTTCATTTCTATAAAAGTAAAGGAAATAGATTGTCTTGTGATAATCACAGGGGTGTCTCTTTCTCTCTCTTAGTCATTACTGGAAAAATTCTTGCCAGAGTCTTCTTTAATAGAGTGATCCTTCACCTGGAATATGATCATCTATCCTAGAGTCTGTTGGGTTTTAGAAAAAGTTGAGGAATTGTTGATATGGTGTTAACTGCCTGACAATTCCAGGAAAAACACCGAAGCAGAACAGAAGTCTGCAAACAACAATCATTGATTTAATTAAGACCTTTGATGCTGTCAGTCATTTGGATTTATGGAAAATTATGCCAAAATTTAATTGCCTTCAGAAGTTCATAAGTTTTGTAGGTCAATCTCAAGATGGTATGCTTGCCTGGAATCTGGACAATCGATACTACTCACACATTTTCCCAGTCACACAGTGAAACCGGACTGTCCATCCATGCTCATGTTTTTAGTATATTTTCAGTAATATTGGAAGACACCTTCATGAGGACAAAAAGATCATCAAGGTTAGGTACCACACATATAGCAAAGTATTTTAGTTCAAAGGCTGCTAAAGTAGAAGGAGTGTTGATGCATGATTTTCGTTGTTGTTCTCAGATGACTGTGCATGCAATGCTCCCTCTAAAGCTGAGATGCAACAAAATGTGGACCAATGCTCTGCTGATTATGTAAATTTTGGCCTAATAATTAAAACCAAAAAAAATGCAGGTTCTTCACCAGTCAGTACTCTACCACCCATTTGTGCAACCATTGGTTATAGCAAATGGAGAAATTTTGAAACTGTGAATAAATTCACTTCTCTTGGCAGCATACTTTCCAGGGATGTATGCATTGATTATGAGGTTGACATACACATAGCCAGAGCTAACTCTGTATTTGGAAGGCTTTAGAGGAAAGTGAGTGAGAGCAGAGGTATTAGACTGTCCCCAAAACTGAAGGTTTGAGTAAAATGAACGTCACTGGCAAATGATTGCCCAGTATGGTATGCACACATCAAAGAAGGTCCTGTGCTCTATGAGTGAAGCAGAAATGTATTAGGTCAAAATAATATGGGAGATGTATAAATTTAGAATCATTTCCACTCCAAATGTTCATATGGACTATTTCTGCTTGACCTATAGTAGAGTCTCCTGAGCTCAGATTGGTTTGATGATCCACAGGTGGACATACTGTACCTTGACTCCAACATAATGATGTCATTTTGGTCCTCTTTGAGAACGAAGGACAACAAATATCACAATTATATTATAACGTTAAATCATGAACAGCAACCAACACCATTAATATTCTAATGTCACATACACTATATAATATCATATATCATATAATATCATACCATATCATGGACTTACTTAAAGAATCTAAGTACTCAAACTTCAAAAGAGTTGTTTCCTGAAGTCTACAAATATTTTGGCTTGCATGGCCTTTGAATATTTAAGAATTTTAGCAATTTATATCAGGAAGAAGAATTAATGACATGTATTTAAATAACATTTTCTATACTGATTCAGAGAAATTAAGCATCTCAGAATGGATTTCAATGATAGATTGAATAAATTTAGACAGCTCCATGACATGAAAATCTTGATCTGTAGAACTACATTATTTTAAAATTTTGTTTCTTGATATCTTAAACAACTTTCCAAATTGAAAGAAATTATCCTTCATTGCACATGGTTATTAATAACTTTTACCTTATTTGATCTCCTCACCAAAAAATAGAAATATAATGAATAATATGGAAATTAAATAACTCAATTATCCCTTTGTTAATTACTACACAGGGGGGAATTGAGTAATATAAAGAAGTAAAAAATAAAATCAAGTGATAAACAATTCTATGATGAACATAATTTCTCTTCACTACTAAAGAATTTTAGGTATTATCTTTCAAGGTTGTAATAGGCATACTCAATGGTAAAGGTAAATAGTGCTAGACTTGGAATCACAAAATCAAATCTTTACATTTTATCATCTTAAAACATTATGCCATACTGGTATCTTTATTCCAATGGTGAGTCCATTTCCATTGTTATAGCTTAGGGATGGGCCAGGGCAACCATCCTTCATTCCCTTTGAGGCTATCATTTGTACTCTGTGGAATTTGTCAGTGTACTTGTGCAAATAACTTCTCTTTGTCCCCCTCCTACAATCACTTTTCAAGTTTCTTTTTTTGTGTTCTATTATTGCAATAGAATATAATCTCCTGAGAAAAACATAATTTCTTTTATTTAATTCCTCAGGCAGTATTTAGGTAGTGTCTGGCACATAAAGAGCTCTTAATAAATGTTTGTTGCTGTCCTACTTCTACTCATTAGTAATTAGGGCTACAGATAGAGCACCACACCTGTGATTTGATTAGTATGAGCATTTTCCAAGTGTAAAAATGTGCTCTATTAAAGCAATTTAATATATATTGTAAAACCTATAATCGTAAAAAAAATCTTTAGTACTAAGAAATTAAGTTACATCCTTGGAGTCATAAGTCTCGGGATATATCAGAGATGGAGCTTGTATATAGTTCTTACTGACTTTCATATTGGCTTACTATCCCTGATGCCACACTGCCATTCTTGTGTTCTTACTGTAATTAATAGAGGTATAAAAAGTCGTTGATTAAGTGATGTTGTACACTATATAGAAAGAGAAGAAATGGATGAATAATCTAAGTAATATTGAGATGTCCATTTAAAGTAAATTTGTTAGAAAATCAGTATATTGCTGATTCTGTCTATGGATAATTTATGAAAAGACATAGACAAGAACTTCATAGGCTGAGAAAGCTTGGGTTGATTGTCCCCTTCAACGTTTGAGGGACTATCAGTATAGAAGAGATTGTAAACCATAAGATCATATTTTTTGGAAAAATATATTTCAATCCAAAATTTTAGGCATTAGTATATCTCAATTATTTACAATGATACTTACAATGATTGCTAACTACTACAAAACACATAAATAGAGTGATAAAATACAACTTGTAAGACAATCATAGTCAATTTTTTATAAATTTATTTATTTAACTTTTTACATTCATTTTCACAAAATTTTGGGTTCCAAATTTTCTCCCCATTTATCCCCTTCCCCCACCCCAATACACCGAGCATCCTAATTTCCCCATCACCAATCTGCCCTCTCTTCTATCATCAATCCCTTACCTCGTCCCCATCTTCTCTTTTGTCCTGTAGGGCCAGATAACTTTCTATTCCTCATTACCTGTATTTCTTATTTCCTAGTAGCAAGAACAATACTCAACAGTTGTTCCTAAAATTGTGAGTTCCCACTTCTCCCCATCCCTCCCCCCCCCACCCATTCCCTTTGGGAAGTAAGCAATTCATTATGGGCCCTATCTGTGTAGTTTTGCAAATGACCTCGATAATAGTCGTGTTGTGTAAGACTAAGTATATTTCCCTCCATCCTATCCTTCCCCCATTGCTTCTGTTCTCTCTTTTGATCCTGTCCCTCTCAAAGAGTATTGATTTCAAATTGGTTTCTCCTCCCATTGCCCTCCCGTCCATCATCCCCCTCCCCACTTATCCCCTTCTCCCTCATTTTCCTGTACTGTGAGATGGGTATTCATATCAAAATGAGTGTGCCTTTTATTCCTTACTTTAGTCGATTGTGATGAGAGTAAATTTCATATTTTTCTCTCAGCTCCCCTCTTTTTCCCTCCATTAAAAAGTCTCCTGCCTCCCTCTTCTATGAGAGATAATTTACCCCATTCCACTTCTCCCTCTCTCCTCCCAATATATTTCTCTCTCATCACTAAACTTCATTTTTTAAAGATATGATCCCATCCTATTCAATTCACTCTGTGCTCTCTGTCTCTGTGTGTGCATGAACGTGTGTATGTGTGTGTGTGTGTGTGTGTGTGTGTGTGTGTGTAATCCCACCAACTACCCAGATATTGACAAGTTTCAAGAGTTACAAATATTGTCTTTCCATGTAGGAATGTAAAGAGTTCAACTTTGGTAAGTCCCTCATGACTTCTCTTTGCTGTTTACTTTTTCATGCTTCTTCTCATTCTTGTGTTTGAAAGTCAGATTTTCTTTTCAGCTCTGGTATTTTCATCAAGAAAGCTTGAAAGTCCTCGATTTCATTGAAAGACCATTTTTTTCCCCTGAAGTATTATACTCGCCTTTGCTGGGGAGGTGTTTCTTGGTTTTAGTCCTAGTTCCTTTGAATTCTGGAATATAATATTCCAAGCCCTTCGATCCCATAATGTAGAGGCTGCTAGATCTTGTGTTATCTTGATTATATTTCCACAATACTTGAATTGTTTCTTCCTAGCTGCTTGCAATATTTTCTCTTTGACCTGGGAACTCTGGAATTTGGCCACAATATTCCTAGGAGTTTCTTTTTTTGGGTCTCTTTCAGGAGGTGATCAGTGGATTCTTGCAACATTTACTTTCCCCTCTGATTCTAGAATATCAAGGCAGTTTTCCTTGATAATTTCATGAAAGATGATGTCTAAGCTCTTTTTTTGATCATGGCTTTCAGGTAGTCCCATAATTTTTAAATTGTCTTTCCTTGATCTATTTTCCAGGTCAGTTGTTTCTCCAATGAGATATTTCACTTTATCTTCCATTTTTTTCATTCTTTTGGTTTTGTTTTGTGATTTCTTGGTTTCTCATAAAGTCATTAGCCTCCATCTGTTCCATTCTAATTTTGAAAGAACTATTATCTTCAGTTAGTTTTTGAACCTCTTTTTTCCATTTGGCTAATTCTGCTTTTTAAAGCATTGTTCTCCTCATTGGCTTTTTGAACCTCTTTTGCCAATTGAGTTAGCCAATTTTTCAAGGTGTTATTTTCTTCAGCATTTTTTGGGCCTCCTTTAGCAAGGTGTTGACCTGCTTTTCATGCTTTTCTTGTATCTCTCTCATTTCTCTTCCCAGTTTTTCCTCCACCTTTCTAAGTTGATTTTTAAAATCCTTTTTGAGCTCTTCCATACCCTGAGCCCATTGAATATTTATTTTGGATGTTTGGGATACGGAAGCCTTGACTTTTATGTCTTTCCCTGATGGTAAGCATTGTTCTTCCTCATCTGAAAGGAAAGGAGGAGATATCTGTTCACCAAGAAAGCAATCTTCTATGCTCTTATAATTCTTTTCCTTTTCTGGGCATTTTCCCAGCTAGTTACTTTACTTCTGAGATTCCACTCCACCCCTGCCTCACCTCCAGATCCACCCAGCTAGTGCTTGGGGTCTGAGATTCACATGCTGCTTCCCAGCCTCAGGGCTTTCAGTGAAGGCAGGGCTTCTATTCAGTGTGAGATTAATTTCAGGTGTTCAGGTAGGGGCAAGGCTGCTATTTTGTGTGGGATTAAGTTCAGTTGCTTGGATTGGGGCAGAGCCACTACACAGGGCTCAGTTCCCTCAAGGAGTTTACGTGGAGATGTTCAACAATGGATCGGAGCTCCTGCCTGCTTTGGGAGCTCCTGTCCTCCGCTGCTTCTGCTGCTCCCTCCCAAGGGTGCCTGAGTTATGGAGACACCCTGCTCACCTCTCAGGCAGCTCAGCAGACTCTCTCACTAACCTCTTGCATCTGTGAGTGGAGGGACCTGTGCAGCTACTGGAGATTTCGTCCTTGAAACCTGCTCAGACCTGCTCCTCTTGGTACCCTGGCCAAGGCAGGACTTGCCTCTGCTCTGGGTCCGGTGTGCCAGGGACCTTTGGTGTTGGTTTTTCAGGGCTCTCTGGAACAGAAATCTCCTCCACTCCATTGTTGTTTGGCTTTCACTGCTCCAGAATTTGTTGGGAGTTCTTCTTTGTAGCTATTTTATGGGCTGTGGGTTTGGAGCTAGCATATGTGAATCTTTCTACTCCAGCACCTTGGCTCCTCCCCCAGATTGTTTCTTTCTAGCTGCTTGCAGTATTTTCTCATTGATCTGGGTACTCTGAAATTTGGCCACAATATTTCTAGGAGTTTTTCTGTTTGGGTTTCTTTCAGGAGGTGATTGATGAATTCTTTCAATATCCATTTTTCCTTCTGATTCTATAACATCAGGGCAGTTTTCCTTGATAATTTCATAGAATATTATGTGTTGGCTCTTTTTTTGATCATGGCTTTCAGATAGTCCAATAATTTTTAAATTATTTCTCCTGGATCTATTTTCCAGGTCAGTTGTTTATCCAATGAGTTCTTTCACCTTATCTTCTATTTTTTTTTCAAATTTTTGGTTTTGTTTACTAACTTCTTGATTTAACTCATAGTCGTTCTTTTCCCTGAACTCAGTTCTATCTTTCAACTAATTATTTTGTTCAGTGAGCTTTTGGACATTCTCCTTCATTTGGCTAATTCTGCTTTTTACAACCTCCTTCTCCTCATTGGCTTTTTGGACCTCTTTTTGCAGTTGAGTTAGCCTCTTTTTAAAGCTGCTATTTTCCTCAGCATTTTTTTTTGGTTGTTGTTGTTCTTTAGTAAGCTGCTAACTTGCTTTTTTTTTTTAAGGTTTTCTATTGCCTGAGCCAAGTTTAAGTCCCCTTTTGGAGGCAGGGCCCTTGACTTCCTCTTACAGTATGCCTTGATAAATTAAAATATTCTATCCCTGAAGCCTGCTCGGATTTGCTCCTCTTGGTGCCACACGGCCAAGGCAGGGCTGGATTCTGCTCTGGGTCCAGTGTGTGACAGAGCTTTCCCATCAGTTTTTCAGGTCTCTCTGGAACAGAAATCTCCTCCACCCCATTGATCTGTGACTTCTGCTTCTCTAGAATTTGTTGAGAGTTCTTCTCTGCAGGTATTTTATGGGCTGTGGTGTGCGAGCTAAGGGTATGTGTATCTTTTTACTCTGCCATCTTGGTTCCTCCCATTTTCTTCTAATCTTGGTTACATTGGTTTTGTTTGTGCAAAACATTTCTATTTAATGGATTCAAATTTGCCTATTTTGCATTTCATAATGTTCTCTCTCTTGTTTTGTTATAAGTTTTACTCTTCTCCATAGATCTGACAGATAAACTATTCCCCACTCTCCTAGGAAATTTGCTTATCGTATCATCCCTTATGTCTAAGTCATGTACCAATTTCAACCTCATCTTGGTATGGCATGTGAGATGTTGGTCTATTCCTAGATTCTGCCATAGTTTGATAGTTGTCCCCTCAGTTTTTGTCAAATAGTGAGTTCTTATCTCACAAGCTGGAGTTTGGCGATTTATGAAACAGCTGATTAATATAGCCATTGGCTATTATGTATTATATATCTAACCTATTCTACTGATCTATCATTCTATTTCTTAGCCAGTAACAAATATGGTTATGACTGATGGTTTATGATATGCTTTTAGTTATGGTAGGCCTAGGCTACCTTTCTTTGTGTTGTTTTTTGTCATCAGTTCCCCTCATACTTTTGAACTTTCATTCTTCCAGATGAAGTCTGTGATCATGTTTTTCTGGCTCTAGCAAATAATATTTGGTAGTTTTTAGTAGTAGTGAATAATTCAATTAACTTAAGTAGAAGTGTCATTTTTTATGATGTTAATTCAACATACCCATGAGAAATTGATATTTTTTCTTTGTTTACATCTGTCTTCATCTATGTGAAAAGTTTTTTGCAACTGTGTTTCTATAGTTCCTGAGTCTGTTTTAGCAGGTAAACTTCAGAATGTTGTATATTGTCTGTAGTTAATTTAAATGGAATTTATTTTACTATTTCTGAATAAAGTGAGTAGAACCAGGAGAACATTGTATACAGCAACAGCAACAAATTGCAATAATTAACTGGGATAGATTTAGAATTTCTCAGCAATACAAAGATCCAAGACAATTACAAAAGATTCATGATGGGAAATTCTAGAGAGAGAATTATGGAGTCTGATTGCAGATCAAAGCACACCATTTTCACTTTATTGTGTTTTTTTTCCCATTTTGCTCTGATTGGTCTTTCACAACATGATTAATAAGAAACATGTTTAGCATAATTGTATGTGTATAACCCATATCAGATTTCTCGCTGTCTTAAGGGGTGGGGAGGAGAAGAAGAAAGGGAGAAAAATTTGGAACTCAAAGTGTTACAAAAATAAATGCTAAAAAAAACTATCTTTACATGCATTTGGAAAAATAGTATTAAGGAAAAAATGAATTCCAGCACATATTTTCTGTCATTATTGCCTATTTATCATATATATATATATGTATTATATATATACACACACATATATAAACATATATGTATATGTGTGTGTGTACCTTGATTGTTTCAATTTGAACACATATTATCTCTTCCATTAGATTTTAACCTCCTTAGACTGGGACTGTCTTTTAACTCTTTTTATATGCCCAGCTCTTACCATAGTGCCTGACACAGAGTAGATGCTTAATATATGTTTATTTTTTAATTTAAATGCAATCTCCCTTCTTTGCAAAAGTGGCAGAAGATCACTATGAAATCACACACATGTTTTCATACTTATTGTAGTCGTGATATTTGCCAATTTTTCCACACCTGCCATTTTATTTTTAGTGATAAATAATGCTCTATGGTTAGTGATGGAACAAGATATTTAATATCTGTATGAAACATTTTCCAAATTGTTTTAAGAAAAACATAAATCAATACAATTTGTATTTGGTAAATTGGGGAAAGAATAAATTATGAGAATAGATTATATTAGGTATTGTATGGAGATGTGAATGGTTCCAAAGCTTGGTTCCTGAGTTTGAATCTTCCTAGGTTACCTTCCTTTGTACTGCTTTTTTTATTAATTCCCTTTATACTTTTGAAATTTTGTTCTTCCAGATGAATTCTTTTACCATATTTTTCTGGCTTTATCAAATAATACTTGGTAGTTTGATTGGTGTGGTACTGAATAAGTGAATTAACTTAGGTAGTACTGACATTTTTATTATATTAGCTCAGCCTACTGTTGAGCAATTGATATTTTTCTTTTTCTTTAGATCTATCTTTATCTGTGTGAAAAGATTCTAATATCTGTTTGAGAATTAGTTGAAGATGAGTGATTAAAATATTCAAAAATCTTTGTTCCAGAGATTTTACTGCCTAACTATATATTTCACCTTCTTTTTAAAGTCCTTATGTTCCTAAAAATATTACAAAAGGATTTTCTGTAATAGAAAAAAGAAAAAAAACTTCTAACAAAATACATGCTCATTGACTGAAAAAGAAAATTCTTGCCACACAGAATATGACCAGGATAAATAATTAATATCAATAAAAGAGAAAAGCCTAAGAAGATTGATATGAACTTATACACAAGAATATTAACCGAGAAAAGAAAATATACAATTACTACAGAAATGTCCATCTTCCTTATCTCTTTGCAGAAATAGGAGAAAATGGGAGGAGTTATATATTACTTTCTCATATATGTCCCTTGTGGTCAAGTTTCACCTCTACCCTTTCTAAGCATCCCATTTGATTGTTTAGTTGTTAATATTTCTGTTTCAGCACTCAGATTTTTGTCACTCCTCATTTTCATCACTTGATCACTTGGAATCCTTAATTAGTGTTAAGGATCAGCTCAAGTGTGACCTCCTACATGGAAAACATCTTGATTCTCCCAAAGACTAGATCCTCCGAACATGCCTCTTTGTTTGCTGAATGAGTGGTTTTTCTGCTTAGATAATGTAGCTACCGCAGAACATGACAAGATTTTACAAGGCAGGGATAATTTTTTATTGGTTTATTTGTTTGTTTTTGTCCTTATGTCCTCATAATTCAGAGTGCAAAAGCTTAGTAAATGCTCCCTGAACTGAATTAAAAGCAATTTTTTTTTCGTTCTGTACCTAGGCACTTAACATTTGACTAAAACAGATACAGACAATCTGCTTGCGTTTATGATATTACATGAACAATTCAAGTGGTCAGTTCAGCGACCACTTCTCTAGTGACTACTGTGAGATGGGTACTGTGCTGGGTGATAGGGATATAACAAGGAAGGCTAAATATTCATTCCTTAAATAAAATCATAGTCTACAGCAAACATCTAACACACACATAGATGTGTAATGGAAAATTTCCATATACACATATAACTGTAGATTTGTACAAATTGTATTAATTTTAATTTGTACAAATCAATTATATACATAATTTACATATATATAGATTCGTTTTCCTTTATACATTTATGTATTGAATATTTCCTATTTATATAAGTTATGCTGCACAATGGATAGAGTGCTGGGCCTGGAGTCAGGAAGATTCTTCTTCTTGAAAACAAATCTGACCTCATATGCTTCCTAGCTATGTGACTCTGGGTAAGCTCCTTAACCTTGTTTGCTTGAGAAAGAGCAAAATCCTCCCAGTATTTTTATCAAGAAAATCCCAAATGGGATCATAAAGACTCAGACAAGACTTTATCTTTGATATGTCACCTAAAAGAAGTGAAGATCATAAGAAAAAGAGATGAAGAGAATATATTGCAGGAATGTGTCAGCCTTGCAAAGGCATGGAGGTGAGAAAGGGAATATTGTAAAGAGAAACAGCTAGTCAGTCAGTCTGCCTGGAACAGATAGTGTATATTTTTATAAAATGTGCAATAAGGCTGAGAATGAAAAAGGAAACCAGACATTAAATGTTATGCCAAGAAATCTATATTGTGGATTAAAGGAAAGGAAGTTACTGAAGATATAACAGCAAGGAAATTGCCTAGTCAAGCATATATTTTACAAAGGTGAATTTGGGAGCCATGTGATCAATGAATTAGAGAAAAGAAATAATAGAGGTAAGGGGAACAGTTGATAGGCAATCTTTTATAAATTAGATGATAACTGTTTAAGAACTGAACTAGGAAAATGATTTTACAAGTGAAAGGGTCTTTTTAGATGAAAGGATCTTAGATTTAAAGTCATAAGGGCCCTTAGAGACAATATGTCTACTGCCTTCTCTACTACCTTGCTCCAATTTTCAGAGGAGGAAACTGAGAGTCAAAAGTGTTAATTCAACTATGCAGAATTATCATCTAATGAGTGTTTGAGGTAGGATTAGGACAGATTCTCCCAACTAAGTCCAGTGCTGTATTCACTATACTATGGTGCTTCAAATGAATGAAAAAGGAACTCAAGTAAATGTCATGATTCTTGGTGGCTGATAGTGTATGAGAGTAAGTGAAAGGGGAGAGTGAGTGACAATTCTGCATTTGCCACCCTGGGCGTTTAGAAGGTTGGTGCTGCCCTAAACAAAGTCATCCCCAGGGCACACAGACCTAGATTGCTTCAAGAGGCAGCTGGGTTGCAGGAAGAGAGTAAAACTATACTAGTGGGGGACCTAAAACTCCCCCTTTATGAACTTGATAAATCTAACCTCAGAATAAACAAGAAAGACGTTAAGGAGCTAAATAAAACTCTGGATGAGGTAGATATGATAGATCTCTGGAGAAAATTGAATGGGGATAGAAAGGAATATTCCTTTTTATCAAGGGGACATAGTACATATACAAAAATTTACCACATGCTAGGACATAAAAACCTCACAATCCAGTGAAGGAAGGCAAAGATAGTCAATGCATCCTTCTGAGATCATAATGCAATAAAAATTATATGTAATAAAAGGCCATGGCAAGATAAACCAAAAATTAATTGGAAACTACATAATCTAATTCTAAAAATGGAGAGAGTTAAAAAACAAATTATAGAAAGAATTAATAACTTCCTTCAAGAGAATGACAATAATGAGACAACCTACCAAATCTTGTGAGATACTGCAAAAGCAGTTCTTAGGGGAAGTTTCATATCTTTGAATGCCTACATGAATAAAATAGAGAAAGAGGAGATCAATAAATTGGACATACAACTGAAAAAGTTAAAAAAAGAACAAATTGAAAATCCCCAAGTAAATACCAAATTAGAAATACTGAAAACGAAAGGAGAGATGAATAAAATTGAAATTAAGAAAACTATTGAATTAATAAATAAAACTAAGAGCTGGTTTTATGAAAAAAAAAAACAAGAAAATTGACAAACCTTTACTCAATTTGATTTAAAAAAAAGAAGAAAGCCAAATTACCAAAATCAAGAATTAAAGGGGTGAACTCACCTCCAATGAGGAGGAAATTAAAACAATAATTAGACATTAATTTGCCCAAATTTATGCCCATAAATTCGACAATCTAAATGAGATGGATGAGTATCTAATATAAATTGCTTAGCTTAATACAAGAGGAAGTTGAATAATTAAACAACCATACTTCAGAAAAAGAAATTGAACAACCAAACATCTACAGGACCAGATGGATTTAGAAGAAAATTCTATCAAACATTTAAAGAATAGTTAATTTCAATAAGATTTGCGAAAATTGGGGAAGAAAAAGTCCTCTCAAATTCTTTTTATGATGCAAAAATGATTGTGACACCTAAACAAGGAAGAGACCAAACAGAGAAAGAAAACTATAAACCGATTTCTCTAATGAATCTAGAGACTAAGATTTTAAATAAGATTTTAGGAAAAAGAATACAGCAACTTATCATGAGAATAACGTTATGATAAGGTAGGATTCATACCAGGAATGGAGGGCTGGCACAATATTAGGAAAACTTAGAATAATCGAGAAACATCAACAAATTTTCTCCCCATTTTTCTCCTCCCCCCACCCCAATACAACAAGCATTCTAATTTTCCCTATCACCAATCTGCCCTCTCTTCTATCATCCCTCCCTTCTCTTGAACCCATCTTCTCTTCTATCATGTAGGGCCAGATGACTTTCTATCCCCCACTAACTGTGTTTCTTATTTCCTAGTAGCAAGAGCAATACTCAACAGTTGCTCCTAAAACTTTGAGTTCCAAATTCTCCCCATCCCTCCCTCCCCACCCATTCCCTTTGGGAAAGCAGGAAATGCAATATAGGCCATATCTGTGTAGTTTTCCAAAAGACTACAATAACAATCGTGTTTTATAAGACTAACTGTATTTCCCTCCATCCTATTCTACCCCTCATTGTTTCTATTCTGTCTTTTGACCCTCTCCAAGAGTGTTGACCTCAAATTGCTCTCTTCTTCTATTGCCCTCCCTTCCATTATCCCTCCCTCCCTGCTTATCTCTTTCTTCCCCATTTTTCTGTACTGTAAGATAGGTTTTCATACCAAAATGAGTGTGCATTTTACTCCTTCCTTTAGTCGAATATGATGAAGGTAAACTTCATGTTTTTTTTTCTCAGCTCTCCTCTTTTTGCCTCTATTAAAAAAGTTTCCTGCTTGCCTCTTGAATGAGATATAATTAACCCCATTCAATTTTACCCTCTCTCCTCTAACTACCTTTGTCTCTCACCATTTACCTTAATTTCTTTTAAGATATGGTCCCATCCTATTCAATTCACTCTGTGCTCTCTATCTCTCTGTGTGCATGCTTGTGTGTATGTGTGTGTGTGTGTGCACTCATGTACATATGTGTGTGTGCCTGTGTGTCTGTGTACGTCTGTGTGTGGTCCCACCAACTACCCAGATATTGAAACGTTCTAAGAGTTACAAATATTGTCTTTCCATTTAGGAATGTAAACAGTTCACCTTTGGTAAGTCCCTTATGACTTCCCTTTGCTCTATACTATTTCATGCTTCTTCTCATTCTTGTGTTTGAAAGTCAAATTTTCTTTTCAGCTCTGGTCTTTTCATCAAGAATGCTTGAAAGTTCTCTATTTCATTGAAAGACCATATTTTCCCCTGAAGTATTAGACTCAGTTTTGCTGGGTAGGTAATTCTTGGTTTGAGTCCTACTTTCTTTGACCTCTACAATATCCTATTCCACGCCCTTCGATCCCTTAATATAGAAGCTGCTAGATCTTGTGTTATCCTGATTGTATTTCCACAATACTGGAATTGTTTCTTTCTAGCTGCTTGCAATATTTTCTCCTTGACCTGGGAACTCTGGAATTTGGCCACAATGTTCCTAGGAGTTCCTCTTTTGGGATCTCTTTCAGGCGGTGATCAATGGATTCCTTAAATACTTATTTTGGCCTCTGGTTCTAATATCTCAGGGCAGTTTTCCCTGATAATTTCATGAAAGATGATTTCTAGGCTCTTTTTTTGATCACGGTTTTCAGGTAGTCCCATAATTTTTTAAATTGTCTCTCCTGGATCTATTCTCCAGATCAGTTGTTTTTCCAATGTGATATTTCACATTCTCTTCCATTTTTTCATTCTTTTGGTTTTGTTTTATGATTTCTTGGTTTCTCAGAAAGTCTTTAGACTCCATCTTTTCCATTCTAATCTTGAGAGAACTATTTTCTTCAGTGAGTTTTTGATCCGCTTTTTCCATTTGGCTAATTTTCCTTTTTAAAGCATTCTTCTCCTCATTAGTTTTTTGAGACTCTTTTGCCAATTGAGTTAGCCTATATTTCAAGGTGTTATTTCCTTCACCATTTTTTTGGGTCTCCTTTAGCAAGGTAGTGACCCGTTTTTCATGCTTTTCTTGCATCTCTCTCATTTCTCTTCCCAGTTTTTCCTCCACCTGTCTAAGTTGATTTTCAAAATCCTTGTTGAGCACTTCCATGTCCTCAGTCCACTGGACCTCGGATGTCTGGGATAGAGAGGCCCCGACCTCCACGTGTTTCCCCGATGGCAAGCATTGTACTTCATCATCAGAAATTTAAGGAGGAAGGAACATCTCTTCCCCAAGAAAGTAGCTCTCTATGGTCCTATTTTTCTTCCTTTTTCTGGGCATTTTTCCAGCCAGTTACTTGACTTCTGAGATTCCTCTCCACCCCTGCCTTGATCTGCCCAGCTAGTGCTTGGGGTCTGAGATTCAAGTGCTGCTTCCCAGTCTCTGGGCTGTCTGCGGCGGGAGTGGCTGCTATTCAATGTGAGCTTAAGTTCTGGTGCTGGTGTGGGGGCAGGGATGCCTCCCAGGCTCAGATCCCTCAGGGGCTTTATGCAGAGACTTTCGGTAATGACCCTGAACTTCTACCTCCCTGCTTGGGGAGTCACGGACCGCTGCTGCCTCTGCTGCTGCCTCTGCAGCTCCCTCAAGAGAGGACCCAAGCCATGGAGACACCCCACACCCCTCTCGGCCAGCCCAGACGTCTCTCCCACTGACCTGTAGCGTCTGTGGGCAGAGGGACCTTCCCGGCTGCTGGAGATTCCATCCCTGAAGCCTGCTCAGATCTGCTCCTCTGGGACCACAGCCAGGGAAGCGCTGGGGTGGGCTCCACTTTCTGGGGCACAACGTACCCCTGAGGACCACTCTTCAAGGCTCTCTGGAACAGAATTGTCTTCCACCGTGTTTCTGTGCGCCTTGAAGTGATCCAGGATTTGGGGGGAGTTCTTCTTGCAAGAAATATACGGGCTGTGGATTCGGAGCTAGCATACGTGAGTCTTTCTACTCCGCCATCTTGGCTCCCCCCCCCAAATCACTCTTGATTAGAGAGATGCAAATGAAAACTACTCTGAGGTACTACATCATACCTGTAAGATTGACTAACATGACAAAACAGGAAGATGATAAATGTTGGAGAGGACGTGGGAGAGTTGGAACACTAATTCATTCCTGGTGGAGCTGTGAGCTTATCCAACCATTCTGGAGAGCAATTTGGAACTATTCCTAAAAGGCTACAAAATTATGCATACCCTTTCACCCGGAAATATTGCTTCTAAGACTGTATCCCCAAGAGATCACAAAAATGGGAAAGGGTCCCACATGTACAAAAATATTTGCAGCAGCCCTCTGTGTGGTGGCAAAAAACTGAAAATCAAGGGGATGCCCATCAATTGGGAAAGGGCTGAATAAATTATAGTATATGAATGGAACACTATTTTGTTATAAGAAATGATGAACAGGAAGACTTCAGTGTGACCTGGGAAGACTTATATGATCTGATGGTGAGTTAAAGGAACAGAACCAGGAGAAATCTGTGCACAGCAATGACCACAGTGTGAAAGAATTTTTTTCCCAGTAGGCATGGAACTTCATTGCAATTCAAGGACTTAAAAAAATCCCTAATGACCATTTGAGGCAAAATGGCTTCCACATACTGAGAAAGAATTATGAAAATAAATTACATAATGTAGCAGGTCATTTTTGTTTATTATTTGTTTTGGTTTGTTATATGATTTCTCCCATTCATTAAAATTCTTCTAGACAGCATAACTATAAAGAAAATATATTTGATAGAAATGTATATGTAGAACGTATACAAAATTGTATGTCATCTCAGGGAGGGAGTGGAGGAGGCAGGGGTGAGGTGAGAAATCTAAGTTATATGGAAGTGATTGTAGAACACTGAAAATAAAAAAAAATTAATTTTTTAAAAAAGAGGCAACTGGGCATACAGATAATGCCAACTTTTAAAATTTGCATTAGAAAAGGCATAGGAAAAAAATCACTGAAAATTTGCAAGTGACTCTGATGATTCAGTCAGCAGGAAATAATTGAAAACAGCAGCATTATCCAAAACACCAATGCGGATGATCATGAAGAGCATTGCTCAACAAAGTTCTCTTCTTAGAAATCACCAATTGACAGTTTTAGGTAACCTTGCTCATTTCACTGAGATGCAGTTTTTTCTTCTTTTGTTTGTTTGTTTTTTTGCCATGAAGTACAAAGAAGAGATGATTTCTCCCAATGAAATGTGAGGGATATCATTTTGGAAGCAGTTACTGTAATCACATTCACACACTTCTGTGGGCAGAGGAGTAAAATGAAATCTCTTCTCAGGCTGGATATAGCAATTTGAAATATCTTGTAGCAAATTGGAACTCTTCCCACTAACAGAGAATGCACAGTGTTTTGGGGGAAGGTTATCTTAATTTTGAAAAGAGTATTGTTGGATTCATCATTGCTTTCTTTTGGAGTGACAAAGTGACAGGTGTTGTTTGAGACTATTCAAATGAGAGACTATGGAATCCATTCAAGTATATATATATATATATATATATATATATATATATATATATATATATATATATATATATATATATATATATCTCACATTGAATAGCGTGCCTGCTGAGGAAAGCCCATTTGAATCTCAGATCCCAAGCAGTAGCTGGGCTGATCTAGGCAGGGATGGACAGGAATCTTAGAAGTCAAGTAAGTGGCTGGGAAAATGCCCAGAAAAGGGAAGAAAAATAAGACTATAGAGAGCTTCTTTGAGCAGGTGCAAATGTTCCCGCCTTTCAATTCTGATGAGGAGGAAATATTCTTACCATCAGGAAAAGATGTGGAGCTCGGGGCTTCTGTATCCCAGACATCCCAGGGGGATGTCAGGTGGGCTCAGGCCTTGTAAGAGCTCAAAAAGTATTTTGAAAAGCAAGTTAGACAGGTGGAGGAAAAACTGGAAAGAGAAATGAGAGAGATGCAAGAAAAGTATGAAAAACGGGTCAATACCTTGGTTAAGGAGACCCAAAAAAATACTGAAGAAAATAACACCTTGAAGAATAGGTTCACTCAATGGGCAAAAGAGGTTCAAAAAGCCAATGAGGAGAAGAATGCTTTCAAAAGCAGAATTAGCCAAATGGAAAAAGAGGTTCAAAAGCTCACTGAATTTAATAGTTCTCTCAAAATTAGAATGGAACAGATGGAGTCTAAAGACTTTCTGAGAAACCGAGAAATCATAAAACAATAACAAAAGAATGAAAAAATGGAAGAGAATGTGAAATATCTCATGGGAAAAACAACTGACCTGGAAAATAGATCCAGGAGAGACAATTTAAAAATTATGGGACTACCTGAAAGTCATGATCAAAAAAAGAGCCTAGATATCATCTTCCATAAAATTATCAAGGAAAACTGCCCTGACCTTCTACAACCAGAGGGCAAAATAAGTATTGAAAGAATCCATCGCTCACCACCTTGAAGAGATCCAAAAAGAGAAACTCCTAGGAACATTGTGGCCAAATTCCAGAACTCCCAGATCAAGGAGAAAATCTTGCAAGCAGTTAGAATGAAACAATTCCAGTATTGTGGAAATAAAATCAGGGTACCTCAAGATCTAGCAACTTCTACATTAAGGGATCGAAGGGCGTGGAATAGGATATTCCAGAAGTCAAAGGAACTAGGACTCAAACCAAGAATCACCTACCCAGCAAAACTGAGTATAATACTTCAGGGGAAAATATGGTCTTTCAATGAAACAGAGGACTTTCAAGCATTCTTGATTAAAAGACCAGAGCTGAAAAGAAAATTTCACTTTCGAACACAAAAATGAGAAGAAGCATGGAAAAGTAAACAGTAAAGAGAAGTCATAAGGGACTTACCAAAAGTGAACTGTTTACATTCCTACATGGAAAGACAATATTTGTAACTCTTAAAATTTTTCAATATCTGGGTAGTTGGTGGGATCACACACACACATACACACACACGTACACACGTGCACACACACACACATACACACTTGCATGCACATACAGAGACAGAGAGCACAGAGTGAATTGAATAGGATGGGACCATATTTTAAAAGAAATTAAAGTAAATGGTGAGAGAGAAAGGTAGGGGGAGGAAAGAGGGTGAAATGGAATGGGGTAAATTATATGTCATTTACGAGGCAAGCGGGAGACTTTTTAGTGGTGGGATAAAGAGGAGAGCTGAGAAAAAGACGTGAAGTTTTCCCTCATCACGTTCGACTAAAGGAAGGAGTCAAATGCACACTCATTTTGGTATGAAAACCTATCTTACAGTACAGGAAAGTGAGGTAGAAGGAGATAAGCAGGGTGTGGGGGATGATGGAAGGGCGGGCAATGGGAGGAGCAATTTGAAGTCAACACTAAGGGAGGGACAGGATCAAAAGACAGAATAGAAACATGGGGGCCAGGATAGGATGCAGGGAAATATAGGTAGTCTTACACAACACGAATATTATCGAAATAATTTGCAAAACTACACAGATATGGCCTATATTGAATTGCCTGCCTTCCCAAAGGGAACAGTTGGAGAGGGAGGTATGGGGACAAGTTGGAACTCAAAGTTTTAGGAACAACTGTTTAGTATTGTACTTGCTACTAGGAAATAAGAAATACAGTTAATGGGGAATAGAAAGTCATCTGGCCCTACAGGACAAAGGAGAAGATGGGGACAAGGGAAGGGAGGGATGATAGAAGAGAGGGCAGATTGGTGATAGGGAAAATTAGAATGGTTAATGTGTTGGGGTGGGGGAGGGTATAAATGGGGAGAACATTTAGAACCCAAAATTTTGTGAAAATGAATGTAGAAAGTTAAATAAATAAATTTACTTTTAAAAAAATAAAAACAAAGGAAAAAAAAGAAAATAGCATGGACTGTTGTCTTGATGAGAGTGGCTGTCTTTCATAGTTGATCATTGTTACCATATTGTCATACTGTTCCCTTATCCATTCATCTGACAGATACTTTTTTCCCATTTTCCTCTAATTTACCTGTTGTATCACCTTTTATGAGTGAATCATTTATGCATTTTGAAGATTTTAGGTGTACAGTGAGAGATGTTGGCATATGCCTAGTTTTTGTTAACCTGCTTTTTCTTAATTTTTTTTTTTTCGTTTTTGTATTCCCAAGGATTTTTTTCAAATGATGAGTTCTTACTCCAGCATCTCAGATCTTTCGTTTTGTCAAAAAATGAAATTATTATAGTCATTTACCACTGTATTTTGTGTACCTAATCCATTCCACTGATTCCACACTCTATTTATTAGTCAATACCACATTGTTTTCATGATGAGTGCTTTGTAAAATAGTTGGAAATCTGGTTAGGCTGCCTTCTTTAATCCATACACACATATATTATACATATATATATATATATATGTATATAGGTATATGTGTTCATACATACATATATATATATATATATATATATATATATATATATATATATATATGTTGATTCCTTTGATATTCTTGAACTTTTGCCCTTCCAAATAAATGTTTTTTTAAAGATTTTTTTCAAACTCTATAAAATAATGCTTTGGTAGTTTGACTGGTAAGACTGCCACTGCTCTATGATAGTGGTTGTCGTAATAGTAGTAGTAGTAGTAGTAGTGGTGGTGGTGGTGGTAGTGGTGATGGTGGTGGTAGTAGCAGTAGCAGTAGCAGTAGCAGCAGCAGCAGCAGCAGCAACAGAAGCAGCAGCAGCAGCAGCAGAAGCAGCAGCAGCAGTAGTAGTAGTATTGTCATTTTCACTGTTGTTCTCTTTAAAACTAAATTGGCATAATTCCAGGAGCCATGATGGTTGAGTAAGCAGTAAATTTCTATAGCAATTTACTATATTCACCTCTAAAAAAACATTAAATAACTCCAGAGAAAATATCCTGCAACAGTAGAGTGAGTGGAAAAGCTGGGTGGAGAAGATTTTTAATATCTTGAGGCCTGAACGTCTTTGGCAGGTAAGAAAGGTCTATCTTACCCAGGTAAGAAGGTAGCATATTTCAGTACAAGCAGTATCCCACCAAGCCAACAGCAAGCCTCACCTTAGCAAACCAACAGAAATAGTGATTGGCAGTGTAGTGGAGTAAGTGAATGCCAACATCAGGACCCCCAAAGTACCTTAGCATTGCTAAGAGAATCAGCAGATTCCAACTCAAAGAACAACCACATGCTTCAGTATAGCCCATAGTATATGCAGAAAAATCCCATGTGGCCTCAGGACATGCCAGATGCTATCTCTGGGACTCCAGCTCAACACCAGGTAGTTTGCAAGAGGCCTTCGGCCTCAAGCAGGACAAGACAACTCCCACCCCACCCCCTAAACACATCACAACATAGAGTGTCTCCCATGGACAATATCAGCACAGCATCAGATAAAAAGCCAGGGCCAGCAAGCACTGGTACAAGAAGCCTTGGACAGAGTCTTTTCCACCCTGGAAGCAGAGATTAAATTTAAAAGAAAAGGAAAAGACAAAAAAAAGAGTATCAAAAAGAAGAATATGATTAAGAAAGTTATGATGAAAGGGAAGAGCAAAAAATATATTCAAAAGAGTACAACAATGTCAAAATACCTATACGCAAAACCCCAAAGAAAAACAGGAAATGCATTCAAAGTCAGATAGAATTCACGAAGAGCTCAAAAAGGAGCTTAAAATCACATAACAGAGGTAGAAGAAAATTGGGAAAAGAAATGAGAATGTTACAAGATAATTAAGAAAGAAGACTGAGCAGCATGGAACACTAACTAAAGAGTAGAATTGGTCAAATGGAAAAAGAAATACAAAAGTTCACTGAAGAAAATAACTCGTTAAAGAATTAAATTGATCAAATGGAAAAGTACAAATGGCTATTGAGGAAAACAACTCCTTTTAAGTTAGAATTGGGCAAATGGAAGTTAAAGATTATATAAGACATGAAGAATCAATCACACAGGTGATAGAGCCAAAATGGCAGAGTAAAAGCAGGGACTTGCTTGAGCTCTCCCCCAAATTCCTCAAAATATCTGTAAAAATAACTCTAAAGAAATTCTGCAGAACCCACAAAGTTTTGGAGTGAAACAAATTTCCAACCCAAGACAATCTGAAAGATTGACATGAAGTGTCAATCACATTGGGCTGAGAGTGGAGCACAATCCAACATGGGCCACACCAGCACAGACAAGGTCAGAGAAGGCTTCTGAAGTCTTGTGGCAGTTTCCCTACTTCTCAAAGTACAAACTCAAAAGAAAGCAAAGAAGGTCAGTGGGAAAGCTATGTGAAATCTAGTCTGGCTTGGATCTGGACCTGGCACTGGAGGAGAGGAGGAGACTGAAATTATGGAGCCAGCAGCAGCAGCAGTGGCAGTGGCTGCTTCTGGAGCTGTGGTGGAGAATAGTGCAGCTGATATAAACCCCTGTAGTAGGGGACAGTACCGTCCACCCTCACTTCCAAACCCCACTGGAAGTAGAATCCTATCTTGACAAAGAGTTACAAAGTCAAGTATTTGTCTGGGATCATGAGCAAACGGTATAACAATAAAAAATCAGACTATAGAATCTTACTTTGGTGACTAAGAAGATTGAAACATACAACTAGAAGAAGATAACAGTCAAAGGTCTTACACCAAGAGCCTCCAAGAAAAATATGAATTGGTCATAGATCATGAAAGAGCTTTAAAAGGATTTTGAAAATCAAATAAGAGAAGTTGAGGAAAATTTAGGAAGAGACATGGGAGTGATGCAAGAAAATCATGAAAACAAGGCAACAGATTGCTAACGGAGACCTCCCCTAAAATGCTGATTAAATGAACACCTTTAAAATTAGATTATCCTAAAGGGTGAAAAAGGTTGAAAAAAGCAATGAGGAGAAGAATGCTCTAAAAAGCAGAATAGACCAAATGGACAAAGTCCAAAGCTCACTGAAGAAAATAATACTTTAAAAATTAGAATGGAGCAAATGAAATCTGAAGACTGCATGAGAAATCAAGAAATTGTAAAAACAAAGGAAAAGAATAAAAAGAAGTAGAAGACACCAGAAGTATGTCATTGGAAAACAACTGACCTGGAAAATGAATCGATGAAAAAAAATGCAAAAAATTAATGGACTACCTGAAAACTATGATCAAAAAAAGAGCCTAAGAGGCATTGTCACAATGGTGGAGTTAGAGCAATTACTCACTTAAATTCTAAGACAGAGTCCTTCAGATATCTCTTTTAAAAATCTGAACAAATGTTAAAGTGGCAGAATATAATAGGAGTCAGAGTGTGGCAGATTTCTAACCCAGGACAGCCTGGAAAATTGATGGGAAAGATCTGTTGCACACAGCACACAGGCTGGGCTATCACAGACCCCATCATAGCAAAGCCAAGCAGGAAGCCAAGGGAGGCCTGAAACAGCAGTAGAACTATGGATTCTCAGACACATCAAACCAAGATAAGAACTCAGTGGAAGTGAGTGAGAGAGAAGCACAGAACTCGAAGTAACAGAAACAACTACTCCTGAGACTGTCAGTCCGCTGATTAAATGTCTCCAAGTCTGTAAGTCACCTATTTGAACTTCGGGGAGCGAAGATGGTGGAGTGATCAGTACATATTATCTCAATTGCCTTGATGACCTTGAAAAACCCAGATAATATTTCCTCAGGAAAAATCCTGGAACAGTGGGATCAGTCAAAGGAGTAAACTGCTTCTTAGCCTGTGAGGCTAGGAAAAGGGAAAGGTGGGGGGTAGCTCTTACTGTGACTGAAGGGGACCAGTGCAGGATCATAGCTGTCCCAGACAGCCCCACTTCAGCGACCTTTGAGGAGATCCTGAGTCCCAGGATGGGGTGGAGCCCACAATTGTTAACACCAGGACTCCACGTGTCCCTCAGCACAGCCAAGGGAGCCAGGAAGATAGGGTTTCCCAACTGCTGAGTTTGCCTGTGCTCTAACTTAGGAGACTAGGCCTCTTGCAGTCAGACCACCACTCTCCCACAGGTAGCATAACTAGCTCCAGGGTAACTGGGGAAACTCAGAAAGACTTCACCTGATCTCTGTTTTCCAATACTAGCAAGCTCAGCAGCAAGAAAGCTGCAAATATTTAGCTCCTATTTGAAAGAACCAGAGGTCACAGAACACAATAAGCCTCAAGTTCTAAGGACAAGAAGTATGGGACAGAGCTCCCTGTGCCCCAGAAGCAGAGATACACTCTAAAAGCCAGGAAAAGGATGATCATCATGAGCAAGAAGCAAACCAGAAGAGACCACAGAATCTTTCTATAGTGACAAGGACCAAAACACGAATAGCCAAGAAGTCTGCATTGAGACTACTCCCTTCTGAAACTTCAGAAGGGAATATGAACTTATCTCAAACCCAAAGAACATTATTGGAAGAGCTCAAGAAGGATTTTAAAAGCCAAATTAGAGAAGTAGAATAAAAACTGGCCAATGTTTTTAAAAATATGAAAAAAGAATTCACTGAAGAAAACATCTCCTTAAAAAAAGAAAAGGAAGCAAAAAAACCTGACTGGAGAAAAGAACTTCTTAAAAGCAAAAACTGGGCAAATGGAAAAGGAGAAGCAAAAGTTAACTGAAGAATGCAATTTATTAAAAATTAGAATTCAGCAAGTAGAAGCTAATGACTTTATGAGAAATCAACAATTCATCAAACAGAATCTAAAGAGTAAACAAATATACTATCTTATTGGAAAAACAACTGACCTTGAAAAACAGATCCAGGAGAGAAAAATCTAAGAATTATAGGTCTGTCAGAAAGCCATGAGGAAAATAAAAGATCTTGGACAATATCTCCCAAGAAATCATCAAGGAAAACTGTCCAGAGGTCCTAGATCTAGAGGGCACAATAGTTATTAAAAAGAATCCACCGTTCACTTCCTGAAAGTGACCCCAAATGGAAAAAAAATCACCTAATATCGTTGCCAAATTCTAAAACTATCAAGTAAAGAAGAATATACTGCAGACAGCCAGTAGCAACAATTGAAACATCTAGGAGTTACAGTCAGGATCACACAGGACATTGCAACTTCTACATGAAAAGATGAGAAGGATGCAAATATGATATTCCCTAAGACAAAAGAGATGGAGCTACAGCCAAAGATCAATTACCCAGCAAAATTAAGCATAATATTTTTAGACAAGGAGATGGCTTTTCAATGAAATAAGGAATTTCCAAATCTTCCTGATGAAAAACTCAATAGTAAATTAGATCTTCAAACATAAGTCTTGAGAGAGGCATGAGAAGGAAAACAGGGGAAAAAAACTTGTTATCCAATAGGGGCAAATGGTTTACAACATCCCTATAAGGAAAGATGATGCTTGTTAACTTAGAGAAATATACATACATACATATATACATACATACATACATACATACATACATACATATATATATATATATATATATATATGATATTTAAAAGGAATATACACAGACAGAAGGAGTGGGTATAAATTAAATGATGTGATAATAAAAATGTGATTTGAGGGTGTGAAGGAGTTGTAAAGGGAGATGTGAAAAAGGGGAAGCAGAAAAAGGCACATAACATCACAGGGAGAGGCACAAAAATATAACACATTAGAGGGAATGACGGGAGGGAGATGGGCATCATTGGAGATTTGCTCCCATCTGATTTGGTTTAAGGAGGAAGCAACAATTTCAGTTAAATATAGAAATGTAACTAGTCTATAGGCAGTAGGAGGGGAAAGGGGAAAAAAAATGGATGGGAGAGGGAAGACATAGTAAGGAACAAGGAAGGGGGGCTGAAAGAAGGGATGGAAGACTGGGGGAGGCAGTGGTCAAAAATTGAAACTCTATTATGGAGGGAAAGAGAAAGGAGAACAAAAAGCATAAATGCGGGGAAAAAGGATGTTGGGAAAGACACAGATAGTAATCATATATGTGAATGTGAAAGGGATGAACTCTTCCAAAAACAGAGGCAGATAACAGAATGAATTAAAAACCATAATCCAACAATTTATTTGTTACACGAAATACATTTGAAATGGGGGGCAAAGATAAAAGGATGAAGTAGAATATATTGTGCTTCAGCAGATGTAAAAAAAGGACGGGTAGCATTCTTAGATTCAGACAAAGCAGAAGTAGAAATAAGTCTAATCAAATGAGGTAAGGAAGGAAATCATATCCTGCTAAAATGCACCACAGACAATGAAGCAACGTCATTACTAAACATATATACTCCAACTGGTATAGTATTCAAATGCTTAGAGAAGTTAAATGAGTTACAGGAGGAAATAGACAGCAAAATTATGCTAGTCAAGGACCTCAACCTCCCCCCTCTGAATTTGACAAATCTAACCTCAACATAAACAAGAAAGTAGTTAAGGAGGAGAATAAAACTCTGGATAAGGTAGATATGACAAATCTCTGGAAAAAAGTGAATGTGGATAGAAAGGAATATGCCTTTTTCTGAATGGTACATGGCATATATACAAAATAGGTCATGTACTAGGGCATAAAAACCACACAATCCAGAGAAGAATCTCAGAGATCGTCGATGCATCCTTCTCATGTCATAATGTAATAAAAATTATTTGTAATAAAAGACCACGGAAAGATAAACCAAAAATTAATTGGAAACTAAATAATCTAATGTTCAAGAATGAGTGAGTTAAACAAATAATAGAAACTATCAACAACTTCATTCAAGAGAATGATAATAATGAGCCAACCTACCACAGCTTAGGGGATACTGCAAAAGCAATTCTTGGGGAAATTTTATATCCTTCAATCCCAACATGAATAAAATAGAATAAAAGGAGATCAATGAATAGGGAATGCAGCTGAAAAAGCTACAAAAAGAACAAATTTAAAATCCCCAAGTAAATATCAAATTAGAAATACTGAAAGCAAAGGAGAGATAACATCGAAATGAAGAAAACTATTGAACTAATAAATAATAAATAAAATTAAAAGTTGGTTTTATGAAAAAAAATAATAAAATTGATAAACCTTAAGTCAATTTCATTTAAAAAAGAAGGAAGGAAACCAAATTACCAATATCAAAAAAGAAAAGGATAAACTCACGTTCATGAGGAGGAAACTAAAAAAAAAAAATTAGAAACTATTTTACCCATCAGTATGCCCATAAATTTGACAATCTAAATGAGATGGATAAATATTTTAAAACATATATACATCAATTACCCAGATTAACAGAAGAGAAATTTAAATACTTAAATAACCCCATGTCAGAAAAATAAATTGAACAATCCATCAATGAACTCCCTAGGAAAAAATGGGAAAAACCTTTAAAAAAAAAACAACACCAGAGAAATCAATTTTCCCTTCATTTTAATTCCTCTATGTAACATGACTAAGGTGAAAATATATGTAATAAGAATGTATGTGTAGAGCCTATATAAGATTTCAAGTTCTCTCAGGGAGTGAGGGGAAAACAGGGGGTAAACATGGCGGGGAGGGGAGAAAATCTAAGATATGTAGAAAACTGAAACAAATTATTAATTAATTTTTAAAAAGAGCCTAGATATCATGTTTTAAGAAATTATCAAGGAAAACTGCCCTGATATCCTAGAAGCAAAGGGCAAAATAGATATGGAAAGAATCCACCAATCACATCCTGAAAGTGATCCCAAAAAGATAACTATTAATATTATAGTCAAAAACCAGAGTTCCCAGGCAATGAAAAAATATTACTAGCAGCTTGAAATAATTCAAGTACTGTAGAAAACCAATCAGGATAATACTGCGTTTGGTAGCTTCTACACTAGGGAATGGAGGAATTAGGAAATGATGTTCCGGAGGTTAAAGGAGATAGGATTAAAACCAAGAATTACCTACCTAACAAAACTGAGATTCATACGCCAGAGGGAAAAATGGAATTTTAATGAAATAGGGAACCTCCAAGCATTCTCGCTGAAAAGACCAGAACTGAACAGAAAACTTGACTTGCAAGTATAAGAATTAAGAAAAATCATAAAAAGGTAAACAGGAAAAAGAAATCATAAGGGACTTATTAAAGTTGAACTGTTTACATTCCTACATGGAAAGATAATATCTGTAACTCATGAAACCTTTCTTAGTGTCAGGGTAGTTAGTGGAAAGAGACAGACAGACAGATAGATAGAGGGCAGTGAGCTGAACACGAAGGTCTGATATCTAGATATAAAATTAAGGAATGAAAGAGGAATATAATCAGAGAAGAAGAAAGGGATAGAATGGAGTGAATTATCTCACTAAATAGAGGTAAGATAAAGGTTTCACTGGCACAGGACAACTCAATATGGCATGCCCACATCAGAAAAGGCGCTGTGCTCCCTGAGCAAAGCAGAATTGAAGATGAGCAAATTTGGATTTACCACCCCGAAGGTTCACATGGACTACTTGTGCCCAATCTGTCGTAGAGAATTCTGGGTTAATATTAGTCTGATCAGCCACAGTGGTACACATTGACACTTCACTTTATCATGAAGATGCCATTTTGATTCTCTTCAAGAATGAAGGACAACAATCAATACGTGGTAAAAACCAGGAAATATTTCCGATAGTAATAGCAAATACAAATTTACCAACATGGCACAATTGTTTCCCAAAGATAGAAAAAAAACACCTCACAGTATATTATGTACAACATTGTCATCTCTGTATACAAGTGGTAAATGTGGAAGATTCTGGATTTCCTTACCAACACACTATTTGCATAGTGCTAGTAAAACATACATGACTCAGTAAAGTGAAAAGATTATAGGGTCAGTCTTTGAGTTTGGAAGACCTGGGTTCAAATTTTACCTCTTATTCATAACAATTATATAATCATGTGTAAATCATTTAACTTGTTAATACTTACCCTCCTTGTAGACTCTTCAAAGAATCTGTTACTCATGAGTTTAGTTGTGGGGGAAAGGGAGTTCTCCATACTCATGATGTTGTAGGTTTGGATCAAAATAGAATCCTCCCTCCTTCAAATATACATTTTTGAACTTTCAAAATGAAACTGCTTCAAGAAAACAATGCACAGTGCATCCAGTTTGTATCTTTCAAATATATTCTGCTTTACCACAGCTTTTTTTTCACTATCAGTTAAATAAGTACTTAAGTCATTGACTTTACTACATAACTAATTAACATATGATGCAAGATTTAAGCACATTGTTTTTCACTTTTTCTTGCTTTTTTGCGATATTGCTAATAGGGATATGTATTTTGCATGACTTCACATGTATAATGCTTGCTTTCTCAATGGGTGAGGGAGGGAATTTGGAATTCAAAGTTTAAAAACTCAGTAATTTAAAAGTATAAAAAAATAGAAGGCAATGTAAAATATCTCATTGAAAAACCCATTCGCATTGAAAATAGATCCAGGAGAGGTAATTTTAAAATCATTACACTACCTGAATGCCATGATTTAAAAAAAAAGCCTAGACATCATCTTCCAAGGAATTATCAAGGAAAGCTGCCTTGATATTCTAGAACCAGAGGGTAATATATAAATGGAAAGAATCCACCAATAATCTCCTGAAAGAGATCCTAAAAAAACAGTCATAGGAATATTGTAACCAAATTCTAGAGTTTTCAGGCCAAGGAGAAAATTTTGCAAGCATCCAGAAAGAAAAAATTCAAGTATTGTGGAAATACTATCAGGATAACACAAAATCTAGAAGCTTCTACATTAGATGATCAAAGGGCTTAGAATATGATATGGCAGAGGTCAGAGGAATTAGGATTAAAACCAAAAATCACCTACCCAGCAAAATTTAGTACAATACTTGAGGGAGAAAATGGAATTTCAACGAAATAGAGTACTTTCAAGTATTCTTGCTGAAAAGACCAGAACTGTATAGAAAATGTAACTTTCAGACACAAGAATCAAGAGAAGCATGAAACAGTAAATAGAAAAGAAAAATCATAAAGGACTTATTATAGTTGAACTGTTTACATTCCTACATGGAAAGATGCTATTTGTAACTCATGAGACCTTGCTTAGTATTAGGGATGTTGGAGGATATATATTAAAATATACTTAAAAGACTCTAAGACATAGAGAGAATTAGTAACCTACTAGAGATCACAAAAGAAGCAGAGACGAAATGTTAACCAAGTTCTACTGACTGAAAATCTAGTTCTCTTTCTATTGCTCGGATATTGCCATGAAATTTCTGAATAATTGAGGAAAAACACTACTTTGGCACAATTCATATAGCTGTTTCCAATTATCTTTGCTAGTCCAGATACAACCTTAGGTCAAACATATTGGCCTTTATTGATTCTGGGGCAGACCAACATTGAGGGCAAAAACACAAATAAATGTAAAATATATAAGTACATCCAGTCTTTCCACAGTTGTATGAGCCCTGACTGGGGATATGTTTGCTTACTAGCCTGGGGTATCCACCTGTGGAGTACTGAGTTATTGAATCCAGTAGGAAAGGCTTTTACTTTCTGAAATGCTAGTGATTAGTGGGGGTCAACCAAAGGAACACATTTCATGAAATGGAGAAATGATCCAACTACCTGGGGTGATATTGAAGAAGTAGATTAAAAATATCACAGAAGAAATAGAAAATCAAGGATGGGGATGATTGGGTTTTGTAATAGAATTGTTGAGATAGATTTGATGTGAAATTCTTCTGCAGCTTACTGCTTGCCAATTTCTAGTCAACACATTGAGTCTTCGACAATTTCTTATTGACAAATATAATCATATTTAAAATTTAATTTAATTAAAGAACTGAAATCTAAACAAATGAGAATACATATTTATACATGTATGTATGTGCATTATTTATATGTATTTCTTATCTTTACTTCTCAGAAACATCTATATTTAGATATTATTTATGAAACACTCAGAACATTTGGTCCCTGAAATAGAGATCTCTGAGCATTCTATTAAAAGAATAGGTTCAGTGCCTAGAATGAAATAGACTTCAGAAAAAGAAAATGTGAAAACTTGAATAATACCCAAAATATTCTGAAAAGCCTAACTGGGTACAAACAGGGCTCAACTCTTAAATAAACGTGCCCTTCTTCATAATAAAGTAGTTATGAGTGTTTGTGCTCTCACGGGTTTAAATGGTACTTTCTGAATCTCCTATTTTGCCATATATTTGGAGACCCATAACATGTCACACTGGGAAAGAACCTCAGAGATTATCTAGAACAAGCTCTTTTCACTAGATAAGAGTTTGTCCTCCATTATCAGTAAGTGGTCACTCAGATTTCACTAAACATCTTTAGGAAAAAAAGGAAATCACATTGAATATGCACACACAAATATATGTGCATTTACCTATTCACTCCCACCAACCCCATAGACATGATCAAAAGTTTTCTCTTTTGATTAGTAAAGAGATGTGGGATAATGCCAATCTGAGTCAGAAAATCACAGACTTTGAGATCTGAAAGTTCTGCACAGGTCATCTGGTCCAACCATCCCACTGAAAAAACTGATTCTTATTGTAGCAAACCCAATAAGGGTTAATCCAACATGTGCTTGAAAACTTCAAGGAGAGGAAACATCACCTCTGGGTGAATGTCATTGTAATCTGAAATAGCAATAATTGCTATCATATTTAACTTGTTTTATTGCATTTTCCTATAATCCAACCTAAATTTGCAATTTAGAAATTTCTTCCCATTGCTTTTATTTTTCTATTTGTGACTAAAAGAATGAGTTTCTATTCCACATTACATCTCTTTAATTGTTTGAACAGTTATAACACCCCCTCTGAATTTTATCTTTTCCAAGCTAATTTTCCCAGTTGATTCAAATAGTTCCCATAGAATGTAATATTCATATCCATTACCAACCTCATGATTCTTCCCTGAAGACTCTGCAGTTCATCACTGCATTCCCCAAGTTCTGGCATGCAGAACTGAACAAAATAGTCCAGAATTGGCCTAATTAGAGAAAAAATGGAGGGGTTACTAAATCCTTATCCCTTATGTCTTATTTATGTTGTAGCAGCAAACACCCTGACACACCCAGAATGGCCTGCTAGCACACTTTCTTGGATCTGCATTTCTAAGAGTCAAACAAGTTTTGAGGGGTCAACAATCACTTTAATCAAGCACATATATCATTCATTTAGTTCATAGGGAAAAGTCAGCACCCTGAACTTCAGAAAAAATAGAAACAGAAGTAAAGATCAACAGCCAGGGCTTCTAACTGTCTGACATAAGCAATACATACATCGTGGTTCAACAGACAGATGAGTATACCCCAAAAGAAAACCTCCTCTCATAGTATTTATACACTTTTCAGAGCCAGAAGGCATTACAGTCTTTGAGAATCAGCGCCTCATTAGAAATTAACAAAAAGTATGAGCCTTCCCTGATCAAGATTCCTTTAACAGGCAGGTCCATTATTGGGTGAGGAAGATCTATGATCTATGATTAACATTTCATTTGTGATCATAAGAAGCAAGCTACTTAACCTCAGTGAGTCATTTTCTTCATTATTTGTGTGTATCTATCTATCTATCTATCTATCTATCTATCTATCTATCTGTCTGTCTGTCTGTCTGTCTGTCTGTCTGTCTGTCTAGCTATGAAATGAAATAGTTGAACTGACTTCTAAGATATTTTTTCCAGTTCTAGATCTCTGATTTTATAATCCTCCAAGGAAAATTATGGAAAATAATGTTCTTTATTATGGATAATAATGTTCTTCTTTCTCTTTCACATCCTTGTTACCATCTCTTTCTACATAAGGTATTACTTTGATATATCTCTATACAAAACATAAGCACTGAAATGATTGACATTTCTACCTAAAATTCTCTACTCCTTGTATTTTTTTTTCTTGGAATCCTTAATTTCCTTTCAGGATATCTTCAGGTGACATATTCTAGAGAAGACATTGACTAATAATTTGGCTTTTCAGTGTTCATTTTGCATTTACTATGCTTAGATTTCCTATGACCTTTTCTATAAACTTTTGATATGTCTATGAATGAAGATATACTATTTGAAGATGAAGGATTGCCCTCACAGTGTGTAACAGGATCTTTTCTTCGTGGTAGGCAAGCAATCAATGATTGTTAAATCCTTTTTTAAGTTTTACAACGTCGAAAGGAGAAATATAGAAAACTGAGAATTAACAGAAAAGAAGGGAGGAAGGAAGGAGGGGAAAAAATGAAGGAAGGAAACAAATATTTTCTATGCTCTAATAAATGTACCAAGAATTTGAGATACAAATGCAAGCAGAGCGAAACCAATGCTATAATCAAGAAGTTTACATTCTAATGGGACAAGACAACCCAGAAAAAAAGCTGAGATGTTTGGTAAGGTTTTAAAGACTTGAAATTTAAGAGAGAAGACCAAGAGTGACATGAATAATGGTTGGCCTGGGTCCACACACAAAATAGAGGCTCCAATGGAAACTTACCAATGATAGAAAGAGGGGTAGCCCTGGGAAAGAAATTATAGTGAAGCATAAAACTTGAGAAGTTTGCATAGCGAAATGAACTACTCTTGAAGCCCTGTCAACAGCAATGGCCTGTAAATATAATTTACTGAATCTGGTACTTTGATAAGATGTTACAGCAACTCAGAATATCAAGTTTACCCTTTCTATGAGTTTGATATTCAGATTTTTATGTCATCTATCTGGATTTTATATTCACACAAAATGCAAATTTAAACTATATTTCAAGCACATTGCTAGACAGTCTTTTTGTTGAGCTCTCCCTGTGATTGTTTGCTAAATGTTAACTTCTAATGTTTATAGAGCATCACATTGTTCACTTCATTTGAGAAACTGCTTGCTGCTGAATCAAATATTTCACAACCCAGATTTGATTCTGACATTTGCTACATTGTATACGATGTGATAGTTTTCTTTCTATTTGTTTATCACATTATTTATGATATTCTTTTTTTTAAATTTGGGTTACAAATCTGTTCCCATCCTTCCAACCCTCCTCCACTGATTGAGAAGGTAAGCTATATGATATCAGTTAGAGATGTGAAATATTACAAAACATTTTCTCAGTAAACATTTTATGGAAAGAGAGAAAAGTAAGCAAAATAAAGAGGTGAAAAATTGTTCCATTCTGCACTCAGAGTTCATAAATTCTCTCTTTGTATGCAGCATTTTTCATCACGGGTCCTTAGCAATTGCTTTGGACCATTTGTTTTGATCAGAGTAGCTAAGTCCTTTACATTTTATCTTCATTATAATATTACTGTTACTGGGCATAATATTCTCTTGGTTCTACTTGCTTCTCTGCATTAAGTCATGCAACTCTTCCCAGGTTTTTCTGAAACCATCCTTTTCATCATTTCCTAGGTTGTTGTTGTCTGTTCATTTTTCAGGAGTGTTCACCTGTCTCTGATCCCATTTGTGCATTTCTTTTCAAACATTCTGGAGTGGTTTGCCATTTCTTTCTCGAGATCATTTCACAGATGAAGAACAAGGAAAACAGGGATAAATGAGCTTCCTGGTATTACAAAGCCACTAATTTTATGGACTTACATTTGAACTTAGGTCTTCCTTATCATCAACCCAACATTCCATTCTCTGAGCCACCAAGCTGCCATTATTTCTTATAGCAGAACAGCATTTCATCATAATCATGTGCCATAATTTGTCCAGCCATTGCCTGATGGATAGCCATTCCCTCAATGCCTAATTGTTTGCCACTGCAAAAAAGAGTTGCCATAAATATTTTTTATGCATGCAAGTATTTTATCTCTTTGGCATATAGACCTAGTAATGGTCACCCTTTGGACATAGTTCCAAATTGTTCTCCAGAATGGTTGGACCAGTACACAACTCTAACAGATGTGCCTTAGCATGCCTATTTTTCTACACTCTTTCAGCATTTGCTACTTAAGTTTTTTCGTGACAGAATCCCTTATTAGCGATCTCTGTTTCTGGAAAGATTTATCCATGTTGAAGTGTTTTATTTACCTCTCAAGAAGAACATGAGCTGATTAGAGAAGAGCACCATACCTACATACCAGGAGTATCAGTAAATGAGAAAGTGGAGCCAGTATCCGATTACACTTAGAGGCACCAGGGAGGATTGAAGAAAACTGGGCATGGAGTAAAAGTACAGGGAATAAATCCTTGCAATGCCAAGCACTAATTGTATGACCTTGGGCAAATAAAAACTCTGAGACACAAGAGCTGCACAATGGGCATGACAGAATTTTGATATTCATTGTCGCCACAACAAAACACATTATAAATTCTAAGGTACAGCAGAAATGGAAGGTGCTATATTTATGTGAGATGTCTTTACTGCAAGAGGATAGTTAGAAGCACAACATCTACCACATTAAGGTTAGCTGAAGGAACTGGGAATGTTTAGAAAAGAGATGACTGAGCCAAGAAATGATACCTGTCTTCAATTAGCTGAAGGGCTTTGATGAGGAAAAATATTATATATAGTCTGCTGTACCCTAAGAAGTAGATTGAGGAGCAATGAGTGGGGATTTAAAAAGAGAGAATGTCAGTTGATATTGGGGAAAAATTTCTAATAATTAAATTTCTCCAGTAGTGGAATGGATTCCCTTCAGAAGAAATGGGCTCCCCCTAGGGGATGATCAGTGACATTTGCTTGTTTTATATGTTGTAGTGGAAAATCTTAGGGAGGAATAGAGTTTGAATAACATCATTGCTAATGGTTCTGGCAAGTCTGAACATTTGGAGTTCCATGATGCTTTATTCTAAAGGAATAAATTTCTTCATTCTCTGAGAAAAAGACTGTGTATCTGTTTGAATAACTTTGTGTAATTTCTGCTGGACTCCAAGAGCAGCAGGGACATACTCCAACAGAACTTGCCCCAGAGCTTCCTTTTATATCTGTATAGATATGTATACAGGTTATAGATATATCTATCTATCTATATATGTATGTGTATATATTTATATGCATACATGAATGTACACATGCACACACACACGCACATATATATAAGTATAATATATTATAATATTATATACTATATAATAACAAATAATATAAATATAATATATTGTATAAATAAAATATAAATTATATAAATATATGATAAATATATATGATATATATATATATATATGTGCATACGTGTGTGTGTGTGTGTGTGTGTATGTGTGTGCATAATTTACCAGGAGAAAAAACTTAGTTTACACTCAGTATTGGTGCTAATGTTTTTAATTTCAGTGGTACAAAATCATACCCCCCCAAAATGCCATAGCCATACATTTATCAAAAAACTTCTAAGTTAAGAGGAATATTAATAGACTACAAAAAATAGGGCCTCTCTTAAGAAAATCTGATGTACAACAATTCAAGAAGTGCTAATCATTCAAGAAACTTAATTGTACCTCATTGCTTCAGGAAGAAACAAAATAGTTCCTTTATTTGTCATTTTAAGTCTAGCATGAACTGGCTCTAGGTTGCATTTGCAAGCTTATTTCATGTCAATCCCCTTCACACACTATATTATAGTCGCATTACTCTACTATGTTCAAGATTTCCCCATATTTCAGTTTATCTTTTGCTTACATTCTCTTGCACAGTTTACTCCAATGGTTAAAATCCTTTCCTTCCCTCTCAAAATACCTAGTTTTATCTTAGGCTTAGCTCAGATGACACTTCCTATAGGAGGAATATTTTTTCCTGATATCCTTTCTTTAAAAGCATCCCTCCTACCCTTAAATTTTTAGATATACTTTGACTACATGTTACCGTTTTATTTATCTGTGTGAATGTCAGCTCTTCTAATCCAAAGGAATGGAAGCCATGGGATAGCACAGGATAATTCCATTTCTTTTCTTTATATGGCCTAGTTTATCTTAATTCCAAGTTCAGAATTCTGCCTTCTCCTCAAGGAAATCTCTCCATTGCTGAATACTTTATGTATTAATTTCTGATTACTATCAAGGCAAGTTGAAAATGTTGGCTGCTCTAAACTCCAGGGAAAAGGAATAGACTTTGCATTTCTGACACTTTTTTATTATATGAAACATTTAGTGACCATAAGAAATAGGCTTTATAGCAAAGTCTTGTTTTGAAAATAGTGCTAGTATTTTAAAATATACTTGATGAAAGGAAGACAAAATGAGAATCGCTAAGCAATATAAAATAAATTTGTTATTCGATTTTTAATCTCTCCTATGTTGTAACAAATCCTAATTTTCTTTTGCAATGAAGCAATCACTTAATTTCTGCAGTTTCTTCCAATGAAATCTATTCTAATATTTCCACTTAAACTTGCCTTTTGTTCCTACATTTATATTTGAATATTTATCTGGTAGAATTTGCATGAATTTCCTCAAAAATTCTACATTTCTAAGTAAGTAAAATTCATGATCAACTCTCCTAGGCAAGGTTGACTCAGTGAGTCTTGAAGTTTTTTGGGCATTGTCTCCTTTCATTTTTGGTTAGGAGAGAATTTTTCTTAGTGACCGTAAGGCACAGAATAATTGTATTTCTTCCCTCACATTGGGAGAAAGATTCACCATTTACACATAGGAGTGAGGATTGTCCAGGTAAGAGATCCAAATGAATTCACTGGAAGCATAAGTCAACAGATGGTTGTGTTTTTATCCTGCTTAACGTACCACAAATGAAAAGGAAACAAAAGCCATTTTTCTTAAGTTTAAATACTTACACTCTAGGTGGGTAAATGAGCTTTTAATATGGTGGTTTAGAAAGAATAGATATGTGGTCTCCAAAGGCTTGAGTTAAGATTGTCATAATATCTATGACTAGGGAGAGGAAGGTACCATTGCATGCTAGCTTGATCAAACCACAGATGTAGTATTTCTATTCTTTTTTTTGGCACTTCATTTGAGGAAGAATATTGACAAGTCTCAGACAGTCTGGAAGAGGACAAATAGGATGGTGAGAAGATTCAAGACTGTTTTCTGTGGCTTTGTTGAAGAAACAGTAGCATTTCAGAGAAGAAAAGATTCAAATGGAAGGATATATCATAGGTATCTTCAAGTAATTGTAATCTATCATATATATGAACTAGACTTTCTTTAAATATTTTATTGTTTATTTTTCCCCCAGATTAAAATTAGAAGTATCAGATTAGAGTTGACTAGAGATAAGTTTGATCTCAATTTAAGGGAAAAATATGTGCCTAATTAGAAGGGTTCAAAAATCCCTCAGGCTGCCTTGGGTAATGACAGATTCACTTCATGGCAGTTTTCAAAACAGAAACTACTTAAATACTGGTTGAGAATAAAGCAAAAAAGATTTTTGGTTGTTAGAGTTTGATTACATGATTCTCAAGGTCCCATCCATTTCTAAGACTTTGAGTTTGTGAGGTGAATTATAATGCAATAAGAGGAAAAGTTAAGACTTGTATCAGGTGACCCAGTATTATCACTATTAGGAATGCATCACAAAGAAGTTAAAAATATCAAAAGGACCTATATATACAAAAAAAAATGTTTATAGCAGTTGTTTTTGTGTGACCAAGAATTGGAAACTGATGGGATGCCCATCACTTGGTGAATGACTGAACAAATTTTAGCATATGATTGTGATGGATTACTTATATTATTATAAGAAACAATGAATAGAGTGCTTTCAGCAAAAAAGCTAAAAAGACTTATGCAACCTGGTGTAAAATGAAGTGAGCAAAACCAAGAGAACATTGTACACAGTAACAACTTAATTGTACAATGATCAACTGTGAATGATAGCTATTCTCAGCAACAAAAAGATCCAAAACAATTCCAAAGGCACTATGACGAAAAATGCTATCTACTTCCAGAGAAAGAGCTGAAAGATTATGAGTGCAAACTGAAGTATACTATTTTTCCCTTTATTTTGTCTTTTTTGTCTGTTTTCCCTAACAACATTACTAATATGAAAATGTGTTTTGTATGATTACACATGTAAAGTTTATATCAAATTGCTTTCCATGTCATGGAGGGGGAAGGGTAAGGAAAGAGGGAAGGGAGAGAATTGGAAAACAATTTTTAACGAATGCCATTTTTTACATGTAATTGAACAAATAATATATCAAATGACTGTTTTTTTAACAATTCATTTATTTATTTTAAGTTTTCAACATTCATTTCTACAAAATTTTGATTTCCAAATTTTCTCCCCATCTCTCCCCTGCCCCCAACCCAAAACACCATGGATCCTGATTACCCCTTTCAGGATTTCTATATTTCTATATCCCATTACCTGTATTTCTTATTTCTCAGTTGTATGCAGGAACAATATTCAATATGTTCCTAAAACGTTGAGTTACAACTTGTCTTCCCTCCTCCTGCCTCACTCATCCCCACTGAGAAGGCAAGAAATTCAACATATATATATGTGTGTGTGTGTGTGTGTGTGTGTGTGTGTGTGTGTATGTGTGTGTGTGTGTCTGTGTGTGTGTACTTTTGCAAATGACTTCCATAAAGGTCATGTTGTGCAACATTGACTATATTTCCCTCCATTCTATCCTAGCCCCCATTTCTTCTATTCTCTCCTTTGACTTTGTCCCTCCCCAAGAGGGTTTACTTCTAACTGCTCTCTCCTCCCATTTTCCCTCCCTTCCATCTTCCCCCCCACCCTGTTCATCCCCTTGTCCCCTACTTTCCTGTATTGTAAGATAGGTTTTCATACCAAATTGAGTGTACATGTTATTCCTTCATTGAGCTAAATGTGACGAGATTAAGCTTCACTTTTTCCCTCTCTCCTCCCTACATTTTCCTTTTATTGAAAAGGCTTTTGTTGCCTCTTTTATGAGCTATAATTTGACCCATTCCATTTCTCCTTTTCTTCTCCCAATATATTCCTCTCTCACCCATTAATTTTATTTTTAGATGAGATTCCTTCCTATTTAAATCATGCTGTGTTCTCTGTCTGTCTGTCTGTCTGTCTGTCTGTCTGTCTCTCTCTCTCTCTCTCTCTCTCTCTCTCTCTATATATATATATATATATATATATATATATATATATATATATTTGTATGAATGTATGTATGTATGTGTGTGTGTGCATAATTCCACCAGTGACTCAGATGCTGAGAAAAGTTTTAAGAGCTACAAATATTATCTTTCCATGTAGGAATGTGAACAGTTCAACTTTAGTAAGTCCCTTATGATTTCTCTTTCATGTTCACCTTTTTATATTTCTCTTGCCATTCAGGGCTGAGGTTCATATTAGCTGCTCAATTCCCATAGGGCCTTTAGATGGGGGCAGGGTCACCACTCTGAGCTGAGGTTCAGATCAGCTGCTCAATTCCCCCAGGAGCTTTACTGTGAAACCTCCAAAAATGGATGTTGGCTGCTGCCTGCCCTGGGAGCTTCTGCAACCTGCTGAAGTCTCTGCCACCACCACTTGGGGTGAGAGCTGTGGCGTGGGACCCTACTCCTTTCCTGACCAGCTAAAAAATCCCTCTTACTGACTTTTGGTGCCTGTGGACTGAGGGCTCTGTCCCCTGCTGTTGTTGCTGGGGATTCTGTCCTGAGGCCTGCTCTGGTCCTCCTCCCTGCACTGTTCAGTCAAGGCTGGGCTGGCCTCTGCTCCACATCCAGTGCAACAGACCTTTCCAGTTGGCTTTCCAGGTCACTCTGGGCTGGAAATCTTCTGCACTCTGTCATTATGTGGCTTCTGCTGCTCTAGAATTTGTTGAGAGTCATGTGTTACAGGTATTTTAAGGGCTGTGGGGGAAGAGCTGGAGTATATGTGTCTTTATACTCTGCCATCTTGGCAATACACCCTTAAATAACTTTAGAATATAACTCTACCTCCTGACCCCCAAAAGAGACTGATATCTGGAAGGTAATACTCATACTGATGAATTAGATCTCCCCCCCGCACACACATATATTTTTTCTTTTCCATGTGCGTGCATGTGTGTGTGTGTGTGTGTGTGTGTGTGTGTGTGTGTGTGTGTGTGTGTATGAGAGAGAGAGAAGGAGAGAGAGAGAGCTGTCTTTCTCCCATTAAAATGTAAGTTCATTGAGGGCAAGCTTCTTCTTTTTTTCATTTTTGCTTGTATTTATTTTCCCAGAACCTTGCACACTGGCATGTTACATGCCAATAACTCAATTAATAAATGCTTTTTACCTTGTTGACTTTAATCCGTGTATTCATCTATCCATTCACCTATCCATCGATAATCATTTGTTATGTGCCAAACACATGAGCCAGACAAAATATTAAACATACATTTCCTCAAATCTTCAATGCTACCTGAAACCACTTCGCATTTCCTGAATAATCTGTAAGAACTTAACACTTATGATCTCCCATAGTCTGCTTTCTAGAAAGGGATTTGGACAAGGGACTTAATTTCTCGATGTGTTAGTTTCATTTTCTATATGATGAAGAGATTTAGCCTGCGGATCTTCTAGTTCCATTTCTATACCTCTGATCTCTGATTTGAAATCAGGTCTTAGCAACTGTGAGAATATAGTTTAATGAGGCAGAATGGAATCTGTTGAGTCAAACTACTTCATTTATGAGAGGAGAAAATGAATGCTCAAAGAAAATTTTCCCAAGGCAACCAAAGGCCTAAGTAACACTTAGAACTTTGGAACCTAAGCATCTTATGTCAAGTATTATGTTTATTCTAAACATGTTTCCAATCATGTTTCATTTGCTGTATATGTTAAAGATTTACACTAACAATCCTAGTGCACATGGATATAGTGCTTTGTGGTTAACAAAGAAGTAGGCTTTTAGTAACCTTGGAATGTAGCAAATGCAATTTTAATCTTCTTCCTTTTTTTTTTATTGAGAACCCAAGATTCAGAGAGGATACAACATGGCAAGGCTCATAAAGAAATGAGACTGAATATTTCAAAGGTTCGCAGGTTGAAGAGCCAGAAGACCATGTGACCATGTACTGCTGCTACTTTCTTTTACAGATGAAATAACTGAAGTACAGAGGTTAAGGACATTCTTAAAATTGCATGGATAGCAATCCTCAGAGTTAGGGATAAATTCAGATACTTTGTCTCCAACCAACCTATCTCTTTTAATTAGATCTCCTGATGTTAAAGCTGAAAAAAACTGAGACCTGAGAAGCCTAAGTTACTTGCCTGTGAATATACACATAGTAAGCACCAAAGAAGGATTTGAACTCAAGTCTCCTGTTTTTGGACCAGTGAGTGCTCTTTCCTCTATGAAAGTCTTTCCATCTATTTGGCAAGAGACAGAAGAAAAGAGCATTGTTTCAGAAATTTAAGTCCAGAATGGGTTGTGTGAATTTAGAGATAAACAAATGCAATTCAGGCTCCTGGCTATGTCATGGTGATAAGTCTCAGGAATTTCTACTAAAACATTTATAGTAATAAAATCTTCAAGACAGAAGAAACCAGAACATGTCTTCTTCCTTCCCCAGGACAGAGCATACAGTTAGGCAAATGACACTATTGTTCCTTTGCCTTTCAGTCATGAGACAGAACTCTGTATGGGCTTCTTTCAAAGAAGCTCTCTGTGCTCAGCACTTAATCTCCATCAGCAAAGTTCTACTTCAGCTGCAGTCATTTGACAAAAAAAAAAGATATCTCTGTTAGAACTACATGCTGGTTATGTGATCTGGAAATCATATGGGACTTTGGTTTACTGTTTTATGACTATCAGCTTCACCCTGTGGCAATATTTCAGGAATAACTTAGAAGGGGCTCATGCCAAACAGGCAGTTTGATTCATTGATTGGAAATGAGATCTACAGAGTAAGGATTATGTGGGTTCAAATTTTGCTTCAGACTCATAGTAGTGTCCATGCCCGTTCTATTTAGGCTCACAAAAGCTCAAGTTGTTCATTTACAGAGTAGGTACAATTTTATCTGTAATACACACATTCTAGGTTGTGGTGAGGCTCTATACAATATTTTCAAAATATACAGAAATATATAAATGAACAATGATAATATAGAATGATTATGAAGATTCATCAATCAACAAATATTTATTATACACACATATGTGTGTGTATAATAAATATTTGTTTATATATATTTTATTTTTTTATATTTTATATATGTATATATATATATATATATATATATATATATGCCAATTGCTGTACTAGGTACAAGGGATAAAAAAACAAATGGAATGGCACCTTCTCTCAAGTAGCTTATACTGTATTAGAAAAAGCAATATGTACACAATTTCTATGCATTCACTGAGTGCCTTCGCTAACATCTTTTTCTTTTAAATTTTTATTTATTTATTTATTTTTGTTTTATTTATTTTTTATTCATACACAAAGTGTTTAGCACATTGTAAGGGGTAAGGTATGTGTTCAATAAATAAATGTCAACTGACTGACTATAATCACAACACTAAGAAGATTGACTGTGTAAAAGTTAAGATGATATAGAATAGAATATCTTCCGAGAATCTGTAAAACATGTAGAGATCTGATGAATTCTGAATGCAAATTGAATAATACTTTTTAACCTTTCCTTCTTTTTCTTTTTTTTTGTTCTTGTTTTTGTTTTCTGTCACAGTGAATCTAAGGAAATATGTTTTGCATGACTTCACATGTATAATTAATATCAAATTGGTTACCTTCTCAAGGAAGGGTCAGAAAAGGGAAAGAAGGAAAGATTTTGAAACTCAAAATTTCATTTAAAAGGACTGCAAAAATTTTCACATGTAATATTTACTGAAAGAAAAATTTAAAATACATATTTAATCGATATATTACATGTAATAATACTTCAATAATAAATAATGTATTAATTAATATTATATAATTAATATGTAATATTATTAATATAATACAATATTAATAAATTAAACTAAATAATATAAATTAAATATATATTAAATATGTAAATAAACATCTATCTGTGTATTATTTATCTATTAAAGACTAGAGTATTTTTTTTTTCTCTGGACCTTTAGTCTCTTTTCTCTCTGTCTAAACACTTGCATGAATTTTTGACTTCTTTGCTGAAAAGCCCAGTGAGAAATAATGTCATAAATGTTCTTTCTATCAACCTCTATAGACTAGGTCTTGATTTTTGCATGTCTTTGAACTTGTGCTTTTTGTTTTGTTTTGTTTTCTTCTAGGGATGGAGTTTGAGCTTACAAACCTATGAGTAACCAAAGGTGAGGACAGAAATGAAGTTTCTTGAATAAAGAACATAGAATTTGAACATAGAGAAACTCGTTGATATAACACAAAACAAAGAGTCATGAAAATGGGGACCAATCCAAACTTCACCTCTTACATATTTTTAATTGGATTCATTCCAGTTGAGACAGTAACCATACCCTGCTTCATTTTCTTCATTCACCAAATGGACACGATGAAAGTAAGATCCTACCAAGGCTGTTGGGGTGGGTGTTGCTGTTGTTTGTCCTTCGTTCTCAAAGAGGACCATGATATCAGGGAGATGATACCATGCTATGCTGGTGAATTGGATTTAAGTGAGAGAGGGCTGTGCAAAGTCATCAGCCTCACTTTCTCTTCCAAAGCCATCTGGGTCCAGAGGCAAGATACAGATCAGGATGACTGGAAATGGCCAGTGGGATGTAATGATCTTTTTCAGCTAAGGTTTTTCTGAATTCTCACATTGATTGAGAGAACACTCATTCAATTTGGGATGATTAAAAGAGGAAGTATTTGTAATTGGTTTTCAGAAACCCTATGAATACAGTTTAATATTATTGTGAGATACTTAATGGTTTTACCATCTATAAGGCTTTGACCTTCTTAATGCTATCTTAGGTTAAATTAATAAGATTTGTGAAAAGTGAGGGGTGAAATCTTGGGGAAGCTAGGTAGTACAGCGGATAGAATGCTGGGCCTTGAGTTAGGAGGACTTGAGTTCAAGTCTGGCCTCAGACAATTACTCAATGCATGGCTAGAGATGATCAGAGCACCAAACTCCCAGGGTTGTAGTGGAGATCAATATGAAGTAATATTGGCAAAATGCTTAGAACATAACAAGCAGTATATAAATGCTAACTGTTAGAGGAAAGTAAGATGCACAGTGAATACAGCACTAGGTATGGGGTCAGAAAATCCTGAGTTAAAATTCAATGTTAGAAGAAATTTACTAGTATTTTGATAATGGACAGCTTAAGCTCTGTTTGTCTGTGTTTTCTCACTTGTAAAATGTGAATAATAATAACACCTACCTAATAGAATTGTTGTGAAGATCAAATGAGGTGATATTTTCAACAACACTTAGTACAGTACCTGGCTCAAGGAAAATATTTTATAAATGTTAACCCCCTTCCCCTGAAGCTCTCTTCTGCCCTGGTCAGACAACATAGGGAATATAGTTGTCATTTCTGGGACTCCTGATAGAAATTTTAAAGCTAGATTTTTACAAAAGGAGAGAAATTACATTGATGAAGAGTCTTCAGAAATAATTTAATGAAGGGTCAGAGGGATGCAATTAAAGTCAAGAAGAGCTGGCTTTAAATCCCACCCGAGTAAAATATTAGCAATGTGACCATGGATCCTCTTCGGACAGCAGTTAAATAAGGATTTAAGCTTTAATGACCACTAAGTTCCCTTAAAAGACCTAAACCTAGGATGCGATATTACACATGAAGATTCATTTAGGAAATTTTGAATTCTTCACCTAGGGAAGTTAAGCCTTGATTAGAAAAGAGGGAAATCAACTATTTTAAAATATTTCAAGTAAGATATATTTGGTTTGTTCCAGTTGATTTAGAAGCTTGAAAAAAATCAATGGAAGCGAGACAAATTTTAGCCTTGATATAAGAAAGAATTCCCTTATAGTAAGACCTGTTTCAAAGTGGAATGGACATTTAAAAAAAAAATCTTTATTTATTTACTTGTTTTAAGTTTTCAGCATTTATTTCCACAAATTTTGAGTTCTATATTTTCTCCCCACTGATTGCCCCTTCCACCAATGTGCCCTCCCTTCTAACACTCCTCCCTTTCCTTATCCCCATCTTCTCTCTTGTCTTGTAGGACAAGATAAATTTCTATACCCCATTAGCTGTATTTCTTATCTCCCAGTTGTATGCAAAAACAATTCTCCACATTTGTTCCTAAAACTTGGAGTTCCAATCTCTCTTTCTTCCTCCCTCCCCATCAATCTGCACTGAGAAGGCAAACAACTCAATATAGGCTATACATGTGTAGTTATGCAAAAGATTTCCATAATAATCCCTTTGTGTAAGACTACATTTCCCTCCATCCTATCCTGTTCCCCATTTCCCCTTTTCTTTCTTTTGATCTTGTCCCTCCCCAAAAGTGTTTACTTCCAATTTCTCTCTCCTTCCATTTACCTTCTCTTACCCCACCCCCCCGCTTATTCCCTTCTTGCCTACTTTCCTGTAGTGTAAGATTGATTTTCATAGGAAATTGAGTGTGCATGTTATTCCTTCTTTGAGCCACGTGTCATGAGAGTAAGCTTCACTTTCTCTCTCTCATGTCCCCCATTTTCCCCTCCATTACAAAAGCTTTTACTTGTGTCTTCTATGAGAGATAATTTGCCACATTCCATTTCTCCCTTTCTCTTTCTCTTCCCAATATATTCTTCTCTCAGCCCTTAATTTTATCTTTTAGATATGATCACTTCATATTCAACTCACCCTGTGCTCTCTGTCTCTCTCTCTGTCTCTCTCTTTATATTCATATATACATGTGTGTGTGTGTGTGTGTGTGTGTGTGTGATCCCTCCAACTACCCAGATACTAAGAAAAGTTCCAAGAGTTACAAATATTATCTTTCCATATAGGAATGTAAACAGTTCAGCTTTAGTAAGTGCCTTGATATTTCTCTTTCTTGTTTACTTTTTCATGCTTCTCTTGATTCCTGTATTTGGAAGTCAAATTTTCTTTTCAACTCTGGTCTTTTCATCAAGAAAGCTTGAAAGTGCTCTATTTCATTGAATGAGGTCTTTTTCCCTTGTAGTATTACACTCAGTTTTGCTGTGTAGGTGATTCTTGGTTTTAACACTAGTTCTTTTGACTTCTGAATTCTTTCAATATTTATTTTGCCTTCTGGTTCGAGAATATCAGGGCAGTTTTCCTTGATAATTTCATGAGGGATGATGTCTAGGCTCTTTTTTTGATCATGGCTTTCAGGTAGTCCCGTAATTTTTAAATTGTCTCTCCTGGATCTATTTTCTAGGTCAGTTGTTTTTCCAATGAAATATTTCTTATTATCTTCCATTTTTTTTTCATTCTTTTGGTTTTGTTTTGCAATTTCTTGGTTTCTCATAAAGTCATTAGCTTCCATCTGTTCCATTCTAATTTTTAAACAACTATTTTCTTCAGTAAACCTTTGAACCTCCTCTTGTTCATTCTGCTTTTTAAAGCTTTCTTCTCCTCACAGGCTTTTTGGACCTCTTTTCCCAATTCAGTTAGCCTATTTTTAAAGCTTATATTTTCATCGGTATACCAAAATAAAATCAAAATAAGTTCGAAGGTTGATACTATAAGCAACATGGGAGAGCAAGGAATAGTGCACCTGTCATGTTTATGGAGAATTGGAAAATTTATGATCAAACAAGAGATGGAAAACTTTATGAGAGGCAAAATGGGTAATTTTGGTTGCATTAAATTGAAAAGTTTTTCTACAAACAAAGCCAAGGCAACCGAGATTAAGAGAGAGGCAGAAAACTGGAATTTTTTACAACCAGTATCTCTGATAAAGGTCTTATTTCTAAAATATGTAGATAACTGAGGCCAATTTATAAGAGTACAAGTCCTTCCCCAATTGATAAATGGTCAAAGGATGTGAATGGGCAGTTTTCAGAGGAAGAAATTAAAGATGTCTATGGTCATATAAAAATACTTTAAATCAGTATTGATTACAGAAATGCAAATCAAAATATCTCTTGGGTGCCACATCACAACTGATCAATTAACTAAAATGATAAAACATGAAAATTATAAATTCTGGAGAAGAAATGGGCAAATTGGAACATAAATGCATTTCTGTTGGATTTGTGAACCAATGCCACCATTTTGGAGAACAATTTGGAATTGTGCCCAAAGGGCTACAAAAATGTGTATGCCCTTTGCCCCAACAACTTACCAAGAAGATCACTTCTTGATCTGTATCCCAAAGAGATCATACAAAAGGGAAAATGACACACATGTACAAAATTATTAATAGCAAATCTTTTTGTGGTGGTCAAGAATTGGAAATTGAAAGGATGCCCTACAATTGGGGAATGATTGAACAAACTGTGGTAGATGAATGTAATGGAATACTATTGTGCTACAAGAAATGGTGAACAGGAGAACCAGAAAAATCTGGAAAAATTTGTATGAAATAATACTGAGGGAGGGAAGCAAAATCAGAAAAGCATTATAGACATTACAGCCACGTTGTGTGACAACTAATTTTGATAGACTTTGCTCTTCTCAGCAATGAGAGGTTCTAAGACAACTCCAAAAGACTCATGATGGCAAATGATTCCCATATTCAAAGAAAGAATTAAAGAATCTGAATGCATATATACACATAGTATTTGTTCTCTCTCTCTCTCTCTCTCTCTCTCTCTCTCTCTCTCTCTCTCTCTCTCTCTCTCTCTCTCTCTCTCTCTTATTTTATTTCTTCTTTCTTGTAGTTAATTCCATTCATACTAGTTCTTTATTGCAACATGACTAATATGAAAATATGTTTAATCTGAATGTATATGTAGTGCCTATATCAGATCCATGCCATCTTTGAGAGGAGGAAGGAGAAAAGGGAGAGAGGGGAATTTGGGACTCAAAAGGTTGTGGAACTAAACGTTGTAAACTAAAAATTAATTAATTAATTAATATAATATTAATATTGATGAAATTATAGTTCCATATATTCATTGATCACTTAGAATTTTATAGTGACTAATATATATTGGGTGTTTATTCACTTCTTTCTCCCAAACTATGACAATAGCTGTTTTATCTAAGTGCTCCAATGTTGTTAATATATCCAACCCATCCTCTACACAGCTGCCAACATGGTTTTTCACCTAAAGCTCCAGTTTAACTATGTCACTCCCCTTCTCCATTGTTCTGATCTCTTTTGAATCTAGCACAAAATATGGACTACTTTGAGTGACCCTTGAAGTTCTTTGCAACTAGCAATTTTTCCCATTTTTATCATTGCTCTTGCAAATATCTCCCTTTGAACTACTCTATTGTCCAGTTGCATTTGCTGTTCCTCATACATGATGTCCAATGGACAACTTCCCATGGCTTTGCTCTGGCTATTGTACTATACAGCCCAGGATTACAAGCCCAAGAGCCTTGGAACTGGCAATGTTTTCATCCTGTCATCCAAAGCCACCATCCTCCCATCCTGTAGAGGTGCAGCCTGGGAAATTGTTCCTTCAGAAATAACTATTGAAGACTCAGAAAAGAAAACTCTTCCAAAGTTCTTGGCACTACCAAAAAGTTTAACATCCTAAACTGGTGCGATTATTTTACTGGAAATGTTATCACAGAAAATGTAATATCACTATTTTGCCACTGTAATCTAAGAACCATGTATCTCTAACACTTTGCACAGTACTTTAAATAGAGTAAAGGTTTAACAAAAACTTCATTCATTGCTATGTAAACCTTGAAAGTTTGTCTCTGTGTTTGCAAATTAAAAGAACAATTACTTGTTTGCTTATGATGAGCTGCAGAATTTGGTGTGCATCCAGCAATAAAGTTGTCTTTAGTGTTTTGTGCTTCCAAGGTTAATTTACATGAAAATAGGGAAATTTGGGGTTATTAAGTAAGAGAAATATAAACATCAGAACAGTTTCGTGAACATGGGATATATACTTTATTTGATTATAGTGTAGTGATAGAAGATAAGAATTGTGTTACTAAGCACAGTGAGAAGACTCTCACAGACAAGTTCCGACTGATCCCCAAGAAGAGACTGAAGAGAACCCTCTCTCTACTGTTCTTTGTGGTCAGAGAAACCCAGGTGACCAAAGAGAGGCTGAAATTATCTCTTTGCTGCCTGCTTGAGAGGAGGAGAAATAAAGTTAAAGAGAAAGGCCAGTGAAGATACCTGCCACATTGCCATCCGTCATAGTCAACTTGTGAAAAAGTATCTTGTCCAAGAAGTAGAGCTGAAGAGACTTTTACCACTCTTAGGGTAAGGATCACTGACTTTTCCTTAAAGAACATGAAACTTATTCCAATGAAGTCATTAACTAAGCCTGGAGTCAGAAAAGTCAGCTAAGATAGTTGCTACTGAGAAGTTAGAGCAACTGAATAGAAATGAAGAACTTAGGAATGATATAGCCCATTGGGACCCTCCCATATAACTGACATGTTATACCCCCAGGAAGATCTTTTATTAAGGGAATTTGTTCTGTGAAGCTTGGATTCAGTCAAAGGGCTGCACTTGAGGACATGTGGCCTCAGGGCCGCAGGTTTCCCACTCCTGTCACCCAGTATAAGAGTACATATCAACTCAGATTAACAATGGAAGAATTTACTTACACAAATGTTACACTTACCAAAGGAATATTTGGCTGCCCAGAGAAGTTCATTGGTATTATACATCAATTTTATGATGGCATGTTTTCCCACGTTTTAGACAGTGGACAATGCTCTCAAGCCTTACCAGTCACTAATAGAGTGAAACAGGGCTGTGTACTTGCTTTTAACCATGATGTTTTCAGTCATGATGTCAAATGGTTTTAATGAGGATGAACACAGAATCTGAACTGATGATAAGTTCTTCAATTTGAAAAGGCTACAAGCTAAGACCAAAGTGGATGGAGTGTTGGTGCATAATTTTCTGTTTAAAGATGATTGTGCACTCAGTGCAACCTCTTGAAACTGAGATGTAACAAAGTATGGATCAGTTTTCTGTTTCCTGTGTTATTTTGGCCTAACACTCAAAACCAAGAAAACACAGATGCTTAATCAGCCACCACCACACCATCCATATGTAGAACCATCAGTTACAACAAATGGAGAAGTTTTGAATGCCGTAATAAATTCACGTACCTTGGTAATGTCGTTTCCCGGGATGTACACATTGACAATGAGGTTGATGCATGCATTGCCAGAACTAGCTCAGTGTTTGGGAAGTTCTGAAGAAAAGTTTGGGAGAGAAGAGGTATTAGATTGACTATCAAACTGAAGGTCTACAGAGCCTTTGTGCTGATCTCATTGTTATATACCTATGAAAAATGAACAGTCTACCAGTGCCATGCCAGAAAATTGAATCACTTCCATTTGAACTGTCTTAGGAAGATTCTGAAGATCACCTGGAAGGATAAGGTACCAGGCACTGGAGTCCTTGGTATAGCTGAACTGCCAAGAATTCAAACTATTTTTCAGAGAGTGCAACTCCAATGGGTTGGCCACAGTGTGTTCAAATGCAAAACATATGCTTGTCAAAAAGGCTATTTTATGCAGATATCACATGGGGCAGGTGATCACGTGGTGATCAGAAGAAGCGTTATAATGACACTCTCAAGGTCTCAAGAACTTTGGATTTGAATGTGCAACATGAGGAGAGACACTGGCACAGGAATGCTTAGCATGGCGTGCCCAAATCAGAAAGGGTGCTGTGCTCAATGAGCAAAGCAGAATTGAGGCAGCCCAAAGTAAACGTAGGATGTCCAAATTTGGAGTATCCACCTCAAATATTCATACAGACTATCTGTGTTCAACCTGTGATAGAGCATCCCGAGCTCCTATTGGTCTTATCAGCCACAGTTGGACACAGTGAAACTTCATTTTATCATTTTGATGCTCTTTGATAATGAAGGACAACAACCATTCATATACAGTTTCCAAGACAAAAAAAAAAAAGATTAAAATCTGTATTTCTAGAATAGTGACTATTAAGACAAGATTCTTTCCCTACATGCATAACCATTTATATACAGTTTCCAAGACAAAAAAAAAAAAGAATAGTAAAGTCTATATTTCCACAATGGTGAACTATTAAGACAAGATTCTTTCCCTACATGCACTTTCTACATCTGCTCCCCGATTGTTACAATCAGAACAATACTGAATCTCACACCTTGGGTATCACTCCCTTCCACCTTTCTCTCTGTTTCTCTTTCTCTATAGAAGCATCTATCTCCTAAGGTTGTTGTGAGAATAAAATGAAATAATATTTCCAAAGTACTTGGTGAACTTTAAAGGACTATTACATGTTAGTTATTATTCTCTCTCTTCATTTTTTCTTCTTTCCCTTCCTTCCATCTTCTCTCTCGTAATCCATTTCTCTTTCTCTCTATACCTAGCGGTACTCAATATCATTAGATCCCTCACAACCCTGAACTAGAGATCAGTTTCTCAGTTAGTGATACAAAAATGCAATCAACATCCTGGATCCTAGGCCACAATTCCTATAGCTTCTTGGAAAGGTTTGCAGTAGGATTGCAAACCATCAACAAAGATGATAGCATGGCATTGGAGGAAGAAATTTTTAAATTTTGTATTTCCATCATCTAATAAAGTATCTGGTACATAGTAGATACTCAATGAACGTTTTCAGAATGATTGTATGTTGTGACCATTTCTTAGCTCCAATGACCCAGAACGGACATTACTATACCAATCGAGAAGAAAATTGAGGTTTATCCAATCAGAAAGAAACATTATGTCCATATGACAACAAATAGCCAAATATAGATTGATCAAACCTTATAGACTTATTTACCAATCTAATAAGCTAACTGTGTTAATCTATATTCATGAAATAAAGCATTTCTATGGTACTATAAATTTCACAAATCTTTCTTCTCAATAACTACATCCTTACATTATTATCCCTGCAAGAATAAAATGAGCTTCAGACAGGTTAAGATATTTACTCAAGTTATACATGCAAGAATCATCTAAAATTGAATTTGAACCCAGGTACTTGGACTCCAAATTCATTGCCTGACTACTTCATAACATTACCTCTAGTTCAAGGTCACTAAATTCTGACTCAATTTCTCTTCATAGTGAACCTTTTTTTGTTTACTATTTTTAAAATTTCTTTATTTTCAGTTTTTAAAATTCATTTCCGTAAGATTTTGAGTTTCAAATTTTCTTCGCATCTCTTCCCTCCCCCACTTCAAGACACCATACATTCTGATTACTCTTTACTCCAATCTGATCTCCCTTCCCTTCCCTTATCACCATCTTCTCTCTTTCTTGCAGGGTTAGATGTATTTCTATACCCCATTGCCCATATTTCTTATATTCCAGTTGCATGCAAAAGCATTTCTCAACATTCATTCCTAAAACTTTGAGTTCCAACTTCTCTCCCTTCCTTTCTCCCCACTCATCCCCACTGAGAAGGCAAAAAGTTCAATATAGCCTATAAATGGGTAGTTACGCAAAAGATTTCCATAGTAATCATGTTGTGAAAGACTAACTATTTCCTTCCATCTTACCCTGGCCCCTCATTTCTTCTATTCTCTCTTTTGACATTGTCCGTTCCCATAAGTGTTAACTTCTAATTACAACCTCTTCCTATTTGCCCTCCCCTCTATCATCCCCTTACCCCACTTATCCCCCTCTCCCTTACTTTCATGTTGTGTAAGACAGATTTTCATACCAAATTGGGTGTGCCTGTTACTCCCTCCTTAAGCCAAATGTGATGAGAGTGAGCTTCACTTTTTGCTCTCATCTCCCCCCTTTCCCCCTCCATTGAAAAAGCTTTTCTTACCTCTTTTATGAGAGATAATTTGTCCCCTTCTATTTCTCCCTTTTTTCTCCCAATTTATTCCTCTCTCATCCATTAATTTTATTTCTTTATATCATCCTTTCCTACTAAACTCACCCTGTGCCCTCTGATTATGTGTATCCCTCCAACTTTCCAAATATTGAGAAAAGTCTCAAGAGTTACAAATAAGATCTTTTGATGTAACAATGTAAGGTGTTCAACTTTAGTAAGTTCCTTATGATTTCTCTTTCCTATTTACCTTTGTATGCTTCTTTTGATTCTTGTGTTTGAAAGTCGAATTTTCTATTCGGTTCTGGTGTTTTCATCAAAAATGCTTGAAAGTTTTCTATTTCACTGAATGACATCTTTTTTTCCTCTGAAGTATTATACTCAGTTTGCTGGGTAGGTGATTCTTGGTGTAAATCCCAGTTCCTTTGACTTCTGGAATATCATATTCCAAGCCCTTTGATTCCTTAATGTAGAAGCTGCTACATCTTGTGGTATAGGGATTGTATTTCCACAATACTTGAAATGTTTCTTTGTGGATAATTGTAACATTTTCTCCTTGACCTGAGAACTCTGGAATTTGTCTACCATTGTCCTAGGCAGGACCTGATCCGTGGATTCTTTCAATATTTATTTTACCTTCTGCTTCTAGAAAATTGGGGCAGTTTTCCCTGAAAAATTCATGAAAAATGATGTATATACTCTTTTTAAAAATTAATTTGTTATCAGTTTTCTACAATTTTCTCTCCTGGATCTATTTGCCACATCAGTTGTGTTTTCCAATGAGGTATTTCAAATTGTGTTCTATTTTTTCATTCTTCTGATTTCACTTTTAAATTCCTTGTTTTCTCACGAAGTCATTAGCTTAGATCTGTTCCATTCTAATTTTGGATAATTATTTCCTTTCATGAACTTTTGAACCCTATTTTCCTTTTGAATAATTCTGTTTTTTAAAGCATTATTGTCCTCATTGCCTTTTTGGACCTCTTTTGCCATTTAGGTTAGTCTATTTTTAAGGTGTTATAATCTTCAGCATTTTTTGGGTCTCCTTTAGCAAACTGCTGACTCTCTTTCCATGATTTTCTTGCATTGCTCTCAGTTTCCTTTCCCATTTTTCCTCCATCTCTCTTACTTGATTTTCAAAATCTGGTTTGAGCTCTTCCATGCCCTGAGGCCATTGCTTATTTATTTTGGAAGTTTTAGATATAGAAGCCTTGACTTTTACGTTTTTCTCTGATGGTATGCTTTGTTTTTCCTCATCTGAAAGGATGGAAGAAAATACTTGTTCACCAAGAAAGTAACCTTCTATCATTTTATCTTTTCCCTTTTGGGCCATTTTCCCAGACAATTCCTTGACTTATAAGTCCTTTGTCAAGTGGAGGATATACTCTAGGGACTTATAAGTTCTTAGTTACTCCAAGGTGGCATAATCAAGGGAGAACAGTTTATTCTTCTCCTGTCCTGCACTCTGGTCTGGGAGCAACCGCAAGGTTTTCTGATCAAGATTTGTTAGTAGAATTCCCTCTCCAGAACCTCCTCCACCTCTACGACACCAGTACTCGTCCTCATCCCAGGATTTCCACTCAGGATTCAGATTCAGATCAGTGGCTAGATTGCACCAGGGTATTCAGGCCAAGGGCTCCTAAAATAGATGCCGCTGCAGTGACTACTGTTGCCCTGTGGTAGGAGCATAGCCTGAACCCTGCTCCCTTCTCACCCAGGTGAAAGTGTTTTCTCACTGACCTTTGAATCTATCTTTGCCATTTATGGGGTGAGAAATCTGGGAACTACAGCTGATGCCTATGGTTCTGCACCCTGAAGCCTGCTCCAGTCCTGTCCCTACCACACTGACCAAGCAGCCAAAACTGTGTTGCACTCAGCTCCAATTCTGGTATTATAGACCTTTCCTGTTGGCCTTCCAGGCTGTCTTGGACTGCAAATCTCTTTCACTCTGCTGTTTTGTGGCTTATGCTGCTCTAGAATTTATTTAGAGTCATTTTTTACAGACATTTTATGGGATATGTGGGGAGAACTACAGCAGGTCTTTAAACAATGAAATCCTTGAGTTGTTCTTTTGCTGAAAGAGATCATAGATTTTCCAAGATCCTCTGAGTCCTAGGGCTTCATACATGATTTTGATAAGATAAGGAAGAGAAAGTGTTTTCAGAATTCTAGGGGAGATAATATGTTAAGCTAAATGCTGTTAAATTGTCAACCAGAGCTCCCTAGAGATAGACAAGATTCTTCTTTTTGGAGAGTTTCCCAGGCTGGACTAATGCAATTCATTTCTCTTCAATTCAATTCAGTAAATATTATTTAAAATCATACCATAATGAACATAACAACATTGAAGGTGGATTGTTGGCATTGGAGTCAGGAATACGGGGAATCAATTTCTTCCACTTACCAGTTGTGTGACATTGGGAAAGACTCATCTTCCTGAGTTCAAATCTTTTCTCAGACAATTAGTAGCTTTGCCAGTCTAGATAAGTTACTTCACCCTTTTTGCCTCAGTTCCCTCAATTATAAAATGAGCTGAAGAAGGAAAAGCAAACCACTGCAGTATCTTTGCTAAGAAAACACCAACTGGTGTCACAAAGAGCCAGACACAACTGAAATGACTCAACAAAATAAAATGAGGTAGAATGAAAAGGTGTCACAGAGGATGGCAAATTTAGGGGTAAGGCAATTCACTGTTTTTGTTAAAAGTTAGAGCAGTTTGTCCCCCTACTGCATGTATGCAATAAAGGAGAAAAATGTGGGTACTCTACTCAGGATAGTGAGACCTCTGACCTCTGACCTCATAAGAGCTGAGCTCTTATCATTGCTCAGATTCTTTTTCTTAACAACTACTCAGGGTTCATGAATTCCAGTTCCATATGGAAATTTGAGATTTCTTTGACCAAGCTCTTGAACTAAGTTTCAGATGGAATTCCATCTAGAAATTATTCGGATGATGCTAGGTTCTATCACCTTAAAGGAGAAGCATGTGACAGACACTGTTCCTGACAATCGGGAACATGAAGATTAATATGTGGATTTAATGGCTAACGATGCTATTTCAATTTGTAACTGTTTTGTGTCTCAAAGATCTAGGTCATAAGGGTGTATATTCTTTCTTTTGGAAATGAGAGAGGGAAAGAGGGAGAGAGAGAGAAAGAGAGAGAGAGAGAGAGAGAGAGAGAGACAGACAGACAGACAGACAGACAGAGACAGAGAGACAGACAGACAGAGACAGAGAGACAGAGAGAGAGATCTTTATTAGGGACAAAATAATTAAAAGTATTCCCAATATTATACAGGGTACATCGTAAGTCTGTCTCCCTGAAAAAAGTGAGACTTAAGTTTATGGACTTAAATCTAAATAGCAGTATAGAGATCTTTCTTCTGTCAAGGTATTAGGAGACACTATTTTCCAGAGGTAAGACTGTAGACAATATGTACTCTAAACTTAGAATAATAAAATTCTCTGCACTCACCCTATGGATTATCTCAGTCACAGTGAAATCCCAGAATTTTTTTATGTAATTATTGTATTGCTTTGACCAGCACCAGGTGTGCTCTGAGCTTGGAGGACTTCTGATTATGAAGCTCTGTGATGACTCAAACTTGTCACATTGTCCTTACCCTACATTGTGAGGGCTGCAACTTGTTGCGTAGACATTGATATGAGTATTGTGATTTGGCCACACTAAAGCAGGGGTGGGGGACCAATATGTGTGTCTCTACTTGCAAGTAATTTCCCCCACTTCGAATTTAAATTTTTGTTTGATTCCCGATTCTCACATCTCTAGTCTGATCTGTTTGACTCGTGCCACCCCCATGTTAGAGGATGAGTCTGTCCAGTTGACATTAATTGGTGTCAGAAGTAGAATATGATACACAATCACATAACTGGACTCTCCTGCACCAGTGGAAATGGACCAGGCACCGCCACAGATTTAGTTATCCAGACGCCCCCCTCACTCTCATCCTTCCAGGGTCTGGTGATTCCTCTGCCCTTTTCAGTACTCTAATCCTCTAAACTTCTCCTTGCTCTAACTCACCATTCTTTGGGGAAAACTCCAGGGACTTGAATAACCTGGGTAGTTTCAGATCACTCTGGTAAAGATACCTTTTTTTTTAAAATGCACACCTCTGTCAATTTGTCTCTTTCTATACCTCTGCTATCTTTAAACTGCACACTTCTGTAAAATTGTAACTGTGGGCCTCTTATCCCTCTGTGTGTCTGCATTTTTTTAAATTCATGCCTCTGTAAAGATGAAACTGAATGCCTCAGACACTATGTGCCTCTGTTAAAAAACAGTAAAATCAGAAATGTCATTGCATGCTTTCTTATAACTATGTGTCTGTTGCCATTTTGTCCATGTTAATGTCTTTGTAAAATGTCAAATGTCTGTATTGTGTTTGTAATGTAAACTAGATTTTGTTACCTTGAAAGATTAAAAATGAAGCCACTCACAATATTTAGGACACTGGGAAAAATTAATAAACTTTCATAGTTGAAGCAGTTGTCCTGTTAAGCAAGAGTTATTCCCAATACAGTTTTTTTGGGAGGAGATTCAATTATAAAAAAAGTAAACAAAAAACAAAAGCCCTGTAAGACACTTGATTTTCTCTGTCATTTCAGCTTTGGCTATGGTGGAACTACAGAAATAAAGTCAGATAATCAGAGTTTGTGGAACAACTAAAATCATTTCAGCAGATTAAAGAGTTTGGAGATTAATCATCCTAAATTTGCAAGGAAGAACTCCTGGGTCCTTCAGGTAATTCCAGGGACTCATTATCTTCTGAAATATCTTAGTATATTTTGAGATGCCATTGTAGAATGTATTTTTAGGAAAATAAGGATTAATTTTCATAAAAGCTAAAAGTATATGCAAAGATTAATAGCTTTATTATTCTAAGACAATGAAGGAAGGCAGCTAGTTTGAAAGTAATGCCAGAGTGAAGGAAAAAAAAATAGGTAAAAGATTTGCACCTTATAGCAACTTTTTGTTCACTACTCTGATGTTTCTGACCATGATTAAAGAAAATGATTGTTTAAAACAGTGACTCCCCAAGGTCAAGAGACTCTTTACCTGTTAACCACTCTCATCCTAAATCAGATTTTCAAATATAGGTATTGAAAAGCAATTCTGGGAAAATGTAGGGGAATTTTTTTTATGGTCTGTGTAATCGTAGGCAAGTTATCTTATCTCGGTTTGCCCCAGTTTCCTGTTCTATAAAAAGAAAAAAAAATGGTTCCCACCTCCAAGGTTTGCTATGAAGATCAGAATAATATAATGATTGCAAAGTTTTTAACATTGTGACTGGCATATGATAAGCACTACATTAATATTATTTCTTCAACTGAATACAGTTGTTCCATACCTGATAAATTTAAAGTGGTTTTAAAATGTCAAAGGTAATACAATCTATGATTTTTATATGTGATCATTTGGAAATGCAATTAACTGAATTGATATCTGAAGTTTTGTTTCATGTTTTAAACCTATGATATTGTTTATGTTGTTATATTTCTATATTCTCTTATGCTGTGAAATTTTAGAGATCATTGTAAGAGTTATGGCATTAGACAAAACAGCTTATTAATCTGCCCGCTGTTACATGTGAATTGAGCTTGTAAAAGGATGCAATAAAAATAGATGTATGAAAAATAAGTTATATTTTGTTATAAAGGTAATAATAATAATGTTTACCATAATAATGCATTTTTATTTGAAATTCTTGTCTGTTATGAAAGTATAAATGGTGTTTGAAAGATATAGCTGCAACATATTAATGATGAGTCACCTATCAGTTATTTTCTATATGTCTGAAGCCCCAGAATATAGGCTGTTTGGACTGTTTGTAGGTAAAGGATAAATGAAATGTTAACTGTCAGGAAAACATCAGGAAATATATTCAAGCCCTAAGAAATTATTGAAATTTTGCTAAAATTCTTGGGCTTGTATTTACTATTGTTTTGAACTTTGATTACAGCGATAGCTTTCTGAATTGTCATGAAGCCAATAATAGAAAATGGCATTTGCTACAATCTGGAAACTGCTAAAGGTATATTCTGTGCTGTGAAAAGTTTTGGGAATGACCATATCATGATATAGCTACGATCCTCCTGACTCCATTTCCCCAGCAGACTGTTTCCTCTCTGAAAAGGAAATTTCCCAACCTGGTTAATCCTAAGCATTGCTTTTGCTACCATATGACTAAGTAATTGGCTGTCAGATATGATTCGTGCATAGAAACAAAGAGCTAAGGGAGTTTTCCCCTTTGTTATGGCATATCTGCATTGATGTAAATATATCTCTTTTTTTCATTTCATAAAAGATCTATATTCAAGAAGTTTAATAAGCTTAATACTAAATCTATTAAATAATAGATTGATCTGAACTATTATAATAGGATGCAAGTACGAACATCTTGCAATTTTAACCTATGTTGATGGTCAAATTATAATAAAAGAATGAGATCCTCCTAAGCAGAAAATGTTCAGACAAGAATAAGACAAAGATGTAAAATTATTTTTCTAAATAAAATAGCAAGTTTTGAGAAAGCAACCGGATTATACTATTTTCTCTAGGAACTGTATAAGATGTACTTGAATGGTTTTCAAAATTTGTCTATTATGAAAATTCAGGTTTTGAGTATGTTTTACTAATAAGTTCTCATAGTTGGATTAAGGATTTTGCACATAAATGTTATTGCTAATGGTAAAGAAAGTGAGAGCATTTTAAAATATCTGTCTGAATTTTTAAAAAAGAGAAGAATTCATTTTGCAGTTACACCTCCATAAATTTTTAAGAGAATGTTGTGTCTGTTACAGGATTTAGGTAAGGTTAGAAACATCAAATTGTTTATAAACTAAAATTCTCTGGAGTTTCAGAATTGGACAACCAAATTTAAGTCATTGTACTGAAATTATACTAAGTCACAAGCATCTAAGAACCTTTAGTTAGCATTAGAGAAGCAGATTTTTCTTTAAAGATGTCCTGAGAATAAACCCTATTGTGCAAGAAAAGAAATCTAGGGATCAAATAACTACATGAAACATCTGAGACTCAAAATGTGCTGTTTAAATGGTTATTGAGAATGGATTACTAGGATGCAAGGAGATATGTTATTAGTTAATATCAACGATAGTCATTATATTGCTTGGTTATTTTATTTTGTTTGTCTCAAGATGCTTATGTTTACATTTCCTTGGTTACCTTAGTGACATGTCAATCTCCTTTCTCAAAACTAGCTCATCATATGTTGCCCTCTAAAGTAGCTCGATCAGTAACGTGATATTAATGTGACCTCACGATATGATTATGATAACAGATTCATGAAAAATCTTATTGCATTGTTTGAAGCTTTTCCTCTGGGAAACTAGATCTCTATGTACTGTTTAGAAATAGTTAATAAAAGACCAATGATACGCTGAGCAGAAACTCAGATTTGGATTCATATAAGTAGTTTTCTCTAAGGGAACTTCCTTTTGACTACTCATACAGCTGTCAAACTTGTGTGTATGTGTACTTCTGGATCATCTAAAGAAAATCTTTGCTCCTGAGTGGACTGCAGAACCCTCCAGGCACCTCAAGGTTCATTTTGTATGGACCCAGAAGCCGGCCAACATTTAAATAAGATGGTTGTCTCATGATTTTGATGAGAGCTCAGTACACTGTCCTAGCTTTTTCTACTCATCCATTTTGATGGATGCCCAACCACCCAGGCCCTGATTCAAGCAGGTATTGGCATTTGCTCATACATTCTTGACACTCCTGTATTTTCTGCTTGCAAATAAAATAGAACTAGCAATAATACCTGGGACATACTTTCCTGATAGGTCACCTCAAAGAACTAAACCCATGGGTAGAATTTCATCTTGACCGAGCTAGCCTCTCATGACATCTCCGCTTATACTTGCTTCTCTTTTATAAGTCGTAAGGGTGGGGTCCTTCCAGACCCTGTGCTTTTGTCCAAAAAAGGGAATTGTCAAGATATTAAGAGACACTCTGTGTTCCAGAGTTAAATGTCATCAAGCAAGCAATAATAGCAACATAACAACAATCATTTGCTCTCACCCCTTGTTAGTTCAGCCACAGTCAAATCCCAGAATTATTTCATGGAATTGTTGTATTGCTTTGACCAGCACCAGGTGTGCTCTGATCTCAAACAAGTACTGGTCCTGAAGCCCTGCTACGAATCAAATTTGTCATGTTGTTGCTAGTAGCCCTCATTGATAGAGCTACAGCTCACTGCACAGCCATTGTTATAAGCACTGAGATTTGGTCATGCTAAAACAGCCCCCCACAAACACACTAGAGGTTGGGCCTCAGTACATGTGGCCTTGTTTGCAAGTCATTTCCCTCACTTTGAAAGTAAACTTTGGTTTGATCGCTGACGCTCCTATCTCTAGTTTGCTCTGTTCTGTCTGGCAGACACTTCCTTTTATGGGGAAAGGACAACATCTCAGTTGAGCATTCATGGAATCATAAAAAGGAAGCAGGACCAAACTCTACAGTGTCCTGCCAGAGACCAGAATATTTTTTCAGGTATGAAGTGAAGAGTAAGCAAGAATGGCATTGCAATCTGTGTACTGTGGTTTTCCTAATTTAAGAAAGGATTTCTTTTTTAAATATCAAAAGCTCATCTGTACCTAGTCCTCTTTTCTCTTACATCATGAGGACACTGTATGGGTTGGCTGGTTAATTGTTGTCCTTCACTCTATGATCTATGTTCTGATCAGACCAGTATAAGCTCAGAAGGCTCTACCACATGTAGGGCAGAAATACTCCATATGAACTTTTACAGTGGAGATGTATCTAAATTTGCAGATCTCATGTCTCTCTTAAGCTACTTCAATTGTGTTTTGTTCATAGAGACAAAAACGGTTTTTGTTTCAGCTAAAGTTAGCGTAAGCAGTAGAGAATTGATACTTACACTATTGTATCTCAGCTTGAGAGGTTGTGTTGAGTACACAAACATCAGCAAACAAAAAAATTACATGTCATCTAGAGGAACCAAGGTAGTGGAGTAGAAAGACTCACGTATGCTAGCTCCAAATCCACAGTCCATAAATTTCTTGTAAAGAGAACTCCCCACAAATTCTGGAGCAGAGCAAGCATGCACCAACGCAGTGGAAGAGATTTCCATTCCAGAGAGCCCTGGAAAGCTGTCTCCAGGGGTCCATTGTGCTGTGGAGAGCAGAGCCCACCCCTGTGCTGCCCTGGCCCCGCGGCCCCAGAGGAGCAGATCTGAGCAGGCTTCAGGGACAGAATCTCCGGTGGCCGCAAAGATCCTTCCGGCCACAGCCGCTACAGGTCAGTGAGAGAGACTTCTGGGCTGGCCGAGAGGGGAGCAGGGTTCTCCATGACTCAGGCCCCCTCAGGAGGCAGCAGCAGAGGCAGCGGCAGAGGCAGCAGCAGCGGCCGGGGACTCCTGGAGCAGGCAGGAGCTCCATTACCGAAGGTCTCTGCATAAACCACCTGAGGAAACTGAGCCTGGGAGGTGGCCCTGCCCCAACCTGAGCACCAGAACTTAAGCTCACATTGAATAGCAGCCGCGCCTACCGCAGAAAGCCCTGAGGCTGGGAAGCAGCATTTGAATCTCAGACCCCAAGCACTGGCTGGGAAGATCTAGGCGTGGGTGGAGAGGAATCTCAGAAGTCAAGTAACTGGCTGGGAAAATGCCCAGAAAAAGGAAGCAAAATAAGACCATAGAAAGCTACTTTATTGGGGAAGAGATGTTACTTCCTCCCTTCATTTCCGATGAAGAAGTACAATGCTTGCCACCAGGGAAGGACGTGGAGGTCGGGGACTCTCTATCCCAGACATCCGAGGTGGATGTCCAGTGGGCTCAGGCCATGGAAGAGATGAAAAAGGATTTTGAAAATCAAGTTAGACAGGTGGGGGAAAAACTGAGAAGAGAAATGAGAGAGATGAAAGAAAAGTATGAAAAACGGGTCAATACCTTGCTAAAGGAGACTCAAAAAAATGCTGAAGAAAATAACACCTTGAGAAATAGGCTAACTCAATTGACAAAAGAGGTTCAAAAAGCCAATGAGTAGAAGAATGCTTTCAAAAGCAAAATTAGCCAAAAGAAAAAGAGGTTCAAAAGTTGACTGAAGAAAATAGTTCTCTCAAGATTAGAATGGAACAGATGGAGTCTAATGACTTTCTGAGAAACCAAGAAATCACAAAACGAAACCAAAAGAATGAAAAAATGGAAGAGAATGTGAAACATCTCATTGGAAAAACAACTGACCTGGAAAATAGAACCAGGAAAGACAATTTAAAAATTATGGGAGTACCTGAAAGCCATGATCAAAAAAAGAGCCTAGACATCATCTTTCATGAAATTGTCAAGGAAAACTGCCCCGAGATTCTAGAACCAGAGGGCAAAATAAGTATTGAAGGAATCCATCGATCACTGCCTGAAAGAGATCCAAAAAGAGAAACTCCTAGGAACATTGTGGCCAAATTCCAGAGTTCCCAGATCAAGGAGAAAATATTACAAGCAGATAGAAAGAAACAATTCCAGTATTGTGGAAATACAATCAGGATAACACAAGATCTAGCAGCTCTACATTAACGGATAGAAGGGCATGGAATAGGATATTCCAGAAGTCAAAGGAACTAGGACTCAAACCAAGAACCACCTTCCCAGCAAAACTGAGTATAATTCTTCAGGGGAAAATATGGTCTTTCTATGAAACAGAGGACTTTCAAGCATTCTTGATGAAAAGACCAGAGCTGAAAAGAAAACTTGACTTTCAAACACAAGAATGGGAAGAAGCATGAAAAAGTAAACAGCAAAGGATAAGGGAATTACCAAAGGTGAACTGTTTACATTCCTACATGGAAAGACAATATTTGTAACTCTTACAACGTTTCAATATCTGGGTAGTTGGTGGGACCACACACAGACATACACACACACACATGCACACACACATGTACACGTGTGCATGCACAGACACATACACACATGCACGCACACACAGAGACAGAGAGCACAGAGAGAATTAAATAGGATGGGACCATATCTTAAAAGAAATTAAGGTAAATGGTGAGAGAGAAATGTAGTGGGAGGAGAGAAGGTGAAATGGAATGGGGTAAATTATATCTCATTCAAGAGGCAAGCAGGAGACCTTTTAGTGGATGGAAAAAGAGGAGATCTTAGAAAAAAACATGAAGTTTACCGTCATCACATTCGACTAAAGAAGGCATACAATGCACACACATTTTGGTATGAAAACCTATATTCCAGAACATGAAAGTGGGGGAGAAGGAGATAAGCAGGGTCGGGGGGATGATGGAAGGGAGGGCAATGGGAGGAGGGAGCAATTTTAAGTGAACACTCAGGGAAGGATAGGATCCAAAGACAGAATACAATCAATGGGGGCAGGATAGGATGGAGGGAAATGTAGTTAGTCTTACAAAACACGACAATTTTCGAAGTCATTTGCAAAACTACACAGATATGGCCTATATTGAATTGCCTGCCTTCCCAAAGGGAATGGGTGGGGATGGGGAGAATTTGGAACTCAAAGTTTTAGGAACAACTCTCGGGTATTGTTGTTGCTACTAGGAAATAAGAAATACAGTTAATGGGGAATAGAAAGTCATCTGGCCCTACAGGACTAAAGAGAAGATGGGGACAAGAGAAAGGAGGGATGATAGAAGAGAGGGCAGATTGGTGATAGGGGAAATTAGAATGCTTGGTGTATTGGGGTTGGGGGAGGGGAGAAAAGGGGAGAAAATTTGGAACCCAAAATTTTGTGAAAGTGAATGTAAAAAGTTAAATAAATAAATTTATATTTTTTTAAAAAAAGAAAGAAATGTGTATCTATCAAGATTGTTTTTTCTCTTATTAGGAATAAAACAGCACCAGGTTTGAATTCCACTTCCTGGTCATGTTGAAAACATTTTTGCCTTGGGTGCTACAATGAATTCCTGTAATGAAGGAAACAAACTGGAGAGGAGAGCTTACTCTACCGACTTCGCTTTGTTATTGAGGGCAAACACCTGAATAACGAATTTATTTTTCACCAGGAAAAAATAAATAGATAGATAGATAGATAGATAGATAGATAGATAGATAAACAAATAAACAAACAAACAAACAAATAAATAAATAAATGGATGGATGGATGAATAAATAAATAACCAAAGAAAAAAATTAGTAATTAAGTGAATAAATGCATGAATAAGTGAATGAATGAATAAATTTTCAAGAAAAAAAATACATGTCATCTCTACCTCCACTTTGATCTTAACTTGTAATCTTTTGTAAATGATTTGCCCTTAATGCAATAACTCACCTTGATGCCATCTTTGTTCTTAGCAAAGACATCAGACAATTTTGATGAAAAAATCTTTAAAAAGCATAGAAACAAGCACACAGCCCTGTTGTAAAACTGGTAACTGGGAAAGCATGAGAGCATTGTTCATTATCCAGAACCTGGGCAAGCTTTTCATCATGAAACCAATATACAATACGGATGAATCTCTCCAGTCAACCATTTTTTGAAAAAAATAATATTTCACATTTCTTTAATTACGTAAAATTTTTTTTTAATATTTCTTTAAGTTCAAAATTCTCTCCTGTGCTTTCTCACCTCTCCCCTAATTAAGAAATCAAGCAATCTGGCATAGTTATACATGTGTAGCCATGCAAAAGATATTTCTCTGGTAGCCCTGCTGTGAAAGAAAACAGACCAAAAAACCCCAAGAAAATAAAGAGAGCAAAAAGCCTTCTTCCATCAGCATTCAGCATCCATCAGTTTTGTCTCTGGAGGTGGATAGAATTTTTCATCCTAACTCCTTCAGAGTTGTCTTGGAACATTGTATTACTGAGAATAACTGTCATTTACACATGATTATAATGAAATATTGCTATTACTGTGTTGAGCATTCTCCTAGTTCTGCTCATTTCACTTTGAATCAGTTCAAGTAAACCTTTTCTGAGAGCATTCTGCTCATTATTTTTTATAGCAAAATAATATTCCATCAAAATCATAAGCAACGACTTCTTAAGTCATTCCCCAAATGATAGAGACCCCCTCATTTTCCAGTTTTTTGCCTCCACTAAAATACCTTCTATAAATGTTTTTGTGCATATTGGTTCTTTCCCTTTTTTATCTCCTTGAGATACAGAGTTAGTAGTGTTATTGCTTAGCTAAAGAGTATGCATGGTTTTATAGGCCTTCGGGTATAGTTTAAAATTGCTCTATAGACTGGTTGAATCAGTATGTCATTTCACCAATAGTGGATTAGTGTTTCAATTTTCCCATATCTGTTCCAACGTTTTCTATATGCTTTTACAGTTATATTAACCAGTCATAGGTGTAAGACGGTACCTCAGATTTCTTTTAATTTGCATTCATGTAATCAATAGTGATTTACAACTTTTTTATCACTATAGTTAGCATTGGTTACTTCATCTGAAAACTGTCTGTTCATGTAATTTGACCATTTATCAATTGAGGAAGGTCCCTTATTGCTGCAAATTTGACTCACTTCATATATTTGAGAAACGATGTTTTTTTTTTTCAGAAAAAATTGCCTGTAATTTTTTCTGCACAGATATGATCACTATGTAATACCCTCCATCCTATTTTCCCCTTTGTCTCCTTCTCTTTCTGTTCCTGTCTCTCTCTGTGTCTCAGTCTCTCTGTCTCAGTCCCTGTCTCTCTCTTTCTCTCTTTCTCCTCTCTGTCCTGTAATCTTGTCCATTATGAAAAGTGTTTTACTTCCGACAGTTACCTCACCCAATTGACCTTCCTTTCTATCAGCTTCAAGCCCTTCTCTTAGCCTCTTTCCCTCATACTTTAATGTATGGTAAGATGGAATTCTATATGCACCTGAGTATATGTTCTTTCTTTGAGCCAATTCCAATGACAGTAAGGTTGAGGACTCCCTTACCCCACTTTGCTCATCTTCCCCTCCACTGGATAAGCTCTTTTGTCTACATTATATTAGATAATTTAGCCCAATCAACCTTACTCTCACCCCTTCTACCAGTGTATCCCTCTTTCATGCCTTAATTTTCTGTTTTGAGATAATTATCCTATCATATTCAGCTAATACCTGTGAGCTTTGTCTACGAATAGTCGTAGCTCCATTGTTTGAAGAGTTACTAGCATTATTTTTCCATATAGGAATACAAGCAATTTAACATTATGGAATCCCTTATTGTCTCTTTTTTCAGTTTACCATCTTATGCTTCTCTTGAATCTTGTATTTGAAAGTCGGATTTTCTATTCATCTTTGGTATTTTCTTTTTTTTAATATAAATTTATTTATTTAACTTTTTACATTCATATTCACAAAATTTTAGGTTCCAAATTTTCTCCCCATTTGTCTCCTCCCCCCACCCCATTACACCGAGCATTCTAATTTCCCCTATCACCAGTCTATCCTCTCTTCTATCATCCCTCCCTTCTCTTGTCCCCTTCTTCTCTTTTTTCTTGTAGGGCCAGATGACTTTCTATTCCCCATTAACTGTATTTCTTATTTCCTAGTAGCAAGAAAAATACTCGATAGTTGTTCCTAAAACTTTGAGTTCCAAATTCTCCCCATCCCTCCCTCCCCACCCATTCCCTTTGGGAAGGCAGGCAAATCAATATAGGCCACATCTGTGTAGTTTTGCAAATGACTTCGATAATAGTTGTGTTGTGTAAGACTAACTACATTTCCCTCCATCCTATCTTGCCCCCCATTGATTCTACTCTCTCTTTTGATCCTATCCTTCCCTGAGTGTTGATTTAAAATTGCTCCCTCCTCCCATTGCCCTCCCTTCCATCATCCCCCCGACCTTCCTTATCTCCTTCTCCCCCACTTTCCTGTATTGTAAGATAGGTTTTCATACCAAAATGAGTGTGCATTTTATTCCTTCCTTTAGTCAAATGTGATGAGGGTAAACTTCATTATTTTTTTCTCAGATCTCCTCTTTTTCCCTCCACTAAAAAGTCATCTGGTTGCCTGTTGAATGAGAGATAATTTACCCAATTCCATTTCACCCTACATTTTTCTCTCACCATTTACCTTATTTTTTTTAAGATATGATCCCATCCTATTCAATTCACTCTGTGCGCTCTGGCTCTGCATGTGTGTGCATGTGTGTGTGTGCACACGTGTACGTGTGTGTGTGTGTATGTGTGTGTGTAGTCCCACCAACTACCCAGATACTGAAAAGTTTTAAGAGTTACAAATATTATCTTTCCATGCAAGAATGTAAACAGTTCACCTTTGGTAAGTCCCTTATGACTTTTCTTTGCTGTTTGCTTTTTCATGCTTCTTCTCATTCTTGTGTTTGGAAGTCAAACTTTCTTTTCAGCTCTGGTCTTTTCATCAAGAATGTTTGAAAGTCCTCTATTTCATTGAAAGATCATTTTTCCCCTGGAGTATTATACTCAGGTTTGCTGGGTAGGTGATTCTTGGTTTGAGTCCTAGTTCCCTTGAATTCTGGAATATCCTATTCCACAACTTTCGATCCCTTAATGTAGAAGCTGCTAGATCTTGTGTTATCCTGATATTGTTTCCACAATACCAGAATTGTTTCTTTCAAGCTGCTTGCAATATTTTCTCCTTGACCTGGGAATTCTGGAATTTGTCCACAATGTTCCTAGGAGTTTCTCTTTTTGGATCTCTTTCAGGCAGTGATTGATGGATTCCTTCAATACTTATTTTGCCCTCTGGTTCTAGAATCTCAGGGCAGTTTTCCTTGGTAATTTCATGAAAGATGATTTCTGGGCTCTTTTTTTTATCATGGCTTTCAAATAGTCCCACAACTTTTAAATTGTCTTTCCTGCATCTATTTTCCAGGTCAGTTGTTTTTTTCCATGAGATATTTCACATTCTCTTTCATTTTTTCATTCTTTTGGTTTTGTTTTGTGATTTCTTGGTTTCTCAGAAAGTTATTAACCTCCATCTGTTCCGTTCTAATTTTGAGAGAACTATTTTCTTCACTGATCTTTTGAACCTCTGTTTCCATTTGGCTAATTCTGCTTTTGAAAGCATTATTCTCCTCATTGGCTTTTTGAACCTCTTTTGCCAGTTGAGTTAGCCTATTTCTCAAGGTGTTAATTTCTTCAGCATTTTTTTGTGTCTTCTTTAGGAAGGTATTGCCCCTTTTTCCATGTTTTTCTTGCATCTCTCTCATTTCTCTTCCCAGTTTTTCCTCCACTTTTCAAACTTAATTTTCAAAATCTTTTTTGACCTCTTTCATGTCCTGAGCCCATTTGATATCTATTTTGGATATTTGGGATCCAGAGGCCTTGACTTCTGTGTCTTTCCCTGATGGTAAGCATTGTTCTTCCTCATCAGAAAGGAAAGGAGGAAATATATGTACACCATGAAAGTAACCTCCTATGGTCTTATTTTTTTCCCCTTTTCTGGGCATTTTCCCAGTCAGTTACTTGACTTCTGAGATTTCTCTCCACCCCTGCCTGGATCCGCCCAGCTAGCGCTTTGAATTTGAGATTCAAATCATGCTCCCCAGCCTCGGGGCTTTCAGCAGCGTGTGGGGCTGCTATTCAGGGGAAGATTAATATCAGGTTCTCAGGTGGGGGCAAGTCAGCCTCCCAGGCTCTGTTCCCTCACGGGGTTTATGGGGAGGTCTTCAGTAATGGCTCTGAGGTCCTGTCGGCTTCAGGAGACCCTGGCCACCACTGCCATTGCCACTGCCTGTCAAGGGGGCCTGAGTTATGGAGACACTTTGCTCCCCTCTTGGCCCGACCAAAAGTCTCTCTCACTGACCTGTGGCGCCTGTGGGTGGAGGGACCGTGGTGGCCGTTAGAGGTTCTGACCCTGAAGCCTGCTCTGATATGGTTCTCTTGGGGCCACGTGGCCAGGGCAGGGCTGGGCTCCACTGTCTGCTGTATAATAGACCTTTGGTGGTGGTTTTTCAGGGCTCTCTGGAACAGAAATCTCCTCCACTCCATTGCTGCATGTTTTCCTCTGCTCCAGAATTTGTGGGGAGTTCCTTTTACAGGAAATTTATGGGTTGCAGGTTCAGAGCTATCATATGTGAATCTTTCTACTCCACCATCTTGGCTCCTCCCCCTACCCCCCATCTTTGGGATTTTCGTCAGGAATTCTTGAAAGTCCTGTATTTCATTGTGGATTCATTTTATCCCCTGAACAACTATACTCAATTTTACTCCATAGATGATTCTCTGTTGTAATCCCAGTTTCTTCCCCCTCTGGAATGTCCTATTCCAAGTCCTTCAGGCTTTTAATGCAGAAATTGTTAAATATTGTGTTATACTGACTCGCTCCAAAATATTAGATTTTTTAAAAAGTATATTTGTTTATTTTTAGATTTCAACATTCATTTCCAGAAAATAGAGTTCCAATTTTTCCTCCCATCGATCCCCTCCCCCACCCCAAAATACCTTGAATTCTGATTACCCCTTCCCTCAATGTACCATCCCTTCTATCACACCCCATTCTTCCATTATCCCCATGTTCTCTCTTTTTTGGAAGACAAGTTAAATTTCTGTATGTCATTACCTGTACTACTTAGTTACCACTTTTATGCATTAATAATTCTCAATATTCATCTCTAATACTTTGAATTCCCACCGTCCCTCTCTCCCTCCCTACCCATCCCCACTGAGAAGGCAATTAATTCAGTTCAGGCTATATGTGTGTCGTTTTGCAAAACCTTCTATAATAGTATGTTTTGTAAGACTAACTATATTGTCCTCCATCCTACCCTGTCCCCCCTTTTTCTGTTCTCTCATTTGACTTTGTCCCTTCCAAATAGTGTTTGTTTCTAGTTACTCCTTTCTCCCACTTGCCCTCCCTTCTGTCATCTTCCTTACCCCACTTGCCTCCTTCTCCCCTACTATCCAGTAGTGTATCATACCAAATTGAGTGAGCATGTTATTCTCTCCTTAAGTCATATGTAAATAGATTAAGCTTCATTTTCCCCCTCTCACCTCCTCCCTTTTTCCTCCATTGAACAAGATTTTTCATACTTCTTTCATGAGTAGTAGCCAATCCCATTCCATTTCTTATTTTCTCCCTCCCAGTATTTTCCTCTCTCACATCTTAATTTTATTTTTTTTATGTATATCGCCTCTTCTGATTCAGCTCAACGTGTTCTCTGTGTGTGTGTGTATGTGTGTGTGTGTGTGTGTGATCCCTCCACCTATCCAAATACTGAAAAAAGTCTCAAGACTCATGAATATTTTCTTTCCATGTGGGAATGTAGACAGCTCAATTTTAGTACGTCCCTTATGATTTCTCTTTCCAGTTTACCTTTTCATGCTTTTCTTGATTCTTGTGTTTGCAGGTCAAATTTTATATTCAGTTCTGATCTTTTCATCATGAATGCTTGAATGTCCTCTATATTCAGTTCTGATCTTTTCATCATGAATGCTTGAATGACCATTTTTTCCCTTGAAATATTATACTCAGTTTTGCTAAGTAATTGATTCTTGGTTTTAATCCCTTATCCTTTGACTTCTGGAGTATCCTATTCCAAGCCCTTTGATCCCTTAATGTAGAAACTGCCAGATCCCACGTTATCCTGATTATATTTCGACAATACTCTAATTGTTTCTTTCTAGCCATCTGCAATATTTTCTTCTTGACCTGGGAACTCTGAAATTTGGTCAGAATATTCCTGGTAGCTTCTCTTTTCGGTGTCTCTTTCAGGAGGTGATGAATGGATTCTTTCAATATTTATTTTTCTGTCTGGTTCTAGAATATCAGGGCAGTTTTCTTTGACAATTTCATGAAACATAATATCTAGGCTCTTTTTTTGATCATAGCTTTCAAGTAATCCCATAATTTTAAAATTGTCTCCCTTGGATTTATTTTCCAGGTCAGTTGTTTTTCCAATAAGATGTTCCACATTATTTTCAATTTTTTCAATTGGTTTTGTTTTCTAGCTTCTTGGTTTATCTCATAGTCATTAGCTTCTCTGAACTCCATAGAACTATTTTATTCAGTGAGCTTTTGATTCTCCTTTTCCATTTGACTAATTCCGCTTTTAAAAGCCTTCTTCTCCTTAATGACTTTTTGGACCTCCTTTTCCAGTTAATTTAGCCTATTTTTGAAGGTATTATTTTCCTCAGCATTTTCTGGTTCTCCTTTAGCAAGCTGCTGACTCTCTTTTCTTGCTCTTTTATGGCCTGAGTCAATTTCATATTCATTTTGGAGGTACTCGAGGCAGAAGCCTTGAGTTCCTCTGATAGTATACCTTGTTATTCCTCCTCTGAAAGGATAAAAGGAGATACCTATTCACCAAGAAAGTAACCTCCCATCGTCTTATTATTTTTTCTTTTTTGGGGCATTTTCCCAGCTAGTTACTTGACTTCTGAATTTTTTGTCAATAGGATTGTCTTAGTGATCTTCCTCCTGTCAGTACAGTGCTCAAGGCTGAGGTTCAGTCTCCTTGCTCAATTCCCCCAGAGGCTTTAAGGTGAGCTTCTTAGGCAATGGACCCAGGCTGTTTCCACGAACACCATCGACGTCCCCTGCCCACTTATGCTACTGCTGCTGCTGCTGCCTCTGCCACCACCTGGGGCCAGTGATGGGAACCCTATTTCCCTCTAGCCCAGCTGTGAAACCTCTCCCACACTGACCTTTGTTGTTTTCTTCGTTGCTTGTGGGTTGAGGGATCTGGGACCCTCCCTGCTGGGAGCCCTTCCCCAGAGGTCTGTTTATGTCCTGTTCCTACCAGTGCCATGTGGCCAGGGCTGTGCTCTGCTCAGGGTCCCATGAGATAGACCTTTCATGTCGGCCTTCCAGGTTACCTTTGGCTGGAAACCTCTTTCACTCTGTTGTTCTGTGGTTTCTGCTGCTCTAGAGCTTGTAGGGAGTCATTTATTACAGGTATTTTGTGGGCTTTGGGGCAAGTGCTAGCATATATGCCTCTTTCTATTCCTCCATCTTGGTTCTACCCCCGCCCCCCCCATTTTTTTTTTTCTTTTTGGCTGCTCACATTATTTTTCCTTGACCCGGGATCTCTAGATTTTGACAGTACTATATCTTGGAGTTTCCATTTCAAAAACTTTTCCAGGAATGGATTGATGGATTTTTTTTTTTCAATTTCTGTTTTATCCTCTCGTTCAAGAATTTCAGGACAGGATTTCGTGATAATTTCTTGAAAAATGACTTCTAGGTTCTTTTATTGATCATGGTTTTCAAGTTGTCCAATAATTCGTAAATTGTCCCTCCTCAATGAATTTTTTAGATCAGTCGTTTTTCCAATTAGACAGTTCAAAGAATTTCTATTTTTCCTTTCTTTTGATTGTGTTTTGTTGTTTATTGATATCCCTTAAAATCATTAGTATACACTTGCCCAATTCTAATTTTTAAGATTTATTTCTTCACTTAACTTTCAGACTTCCTTTTCTGTTTGACCAGTTCTCTTTTTAAGGAGCTTTTCTTCAACGACTTTTTGTGCATCTTTTTCCATTGGCCAATTTCTTTTCAAGGAATTCTTCTCTTCATTCTTTTGGTGTTTCTTTTTTTTTAAGTTGTTATTTTCTTCAGAAATTTCTGTGCCTCCTTTACATCTTGGTGCTTTTTTAATGTTTTTCTTGCAATGTTTTTATTTCTCTTTCCATTCTTTTCTACCTCTTACTTGACTTCTAAAATCACTTTGGAGCTCTTCTATGGCTTAAGAAAAATTCATTTACTAAGGCTTTGGATATATTAGTTTTGAATTTATTGTCTTTTGAATTTTTATTTTGCTTTTCCCTGTCACCACAGTAACTTTTGATGGTCAACATCTTTTTCTGCTGTTTGCTCATTTTCCAGTCAATTTCTTAACTTTTAACTCTACACCAAAGTAAGGCTCTGCAGTGGAAGAACTCTATTCTCATCAGGTTGTTTTATTGTTTTATTTTGTTTTGTTTTCATGTGTATAATGGTATTTTCATGTGAATAAAGATAATTATGGAGATTTGTAAGATTTTGTTTCTTCCTAGGTTGTATGATATAGTGAGTGGTGTTTTTTATTACTCTCCTGGCCTTTGCTCTCATCTGTGAGTGTCCACAAGCATCTGTGAGTATCTGATCAGGGTTCCAGCTTTCTTGCAGCCACAAACTGGTGTATGCTAGCAATCTTCCTCACCCTGGGACTGAGACTCAAGACTATGATACAAATCCTAGCATGCAACAAGGTCTTGCCCTTGGTGCTAGCAAAAGGACATATGTAATCTCCTTTTCATTAGTTATCTGCCCCACCTCACCCCCACCCTCATCCTTGTCTGTAGTCTGAGAAGTCTAGAAACTGCCATTGACATCATTGATTTCATTAACTCTAAAGCCTAGGCTGGGAGACAGTTTGTGATTGACAGAGATCTACTCTCAGCCCAGTGCCAAAAACTTTTCTGGCCATCCTTCTAAGTAATCTTGAGCTGGAAAATTATTTCACTCTGTTCTTTTGTGGGTTTCAAGGCTTCAAAATTTATTTTAAAGCATTATTGAAACTAATTTGGAGGGTTTTGTGGAGAGTTAAGCCAAGTCCTACCTTTTCTCTGTCACCTTGACTCCATCCCTGGAGCAACCAAATTTTGACATAAATTTCCATGAACCTTCATGACTGACAGTATCAATGGCCTTGATCAGATCAACGGATGTTGTGTATAGACTCCTGCTCCTGACATCTCCCCTGGTCTTGTTGAGTAGCAAAAAATATACCAACATTCCTTGGACCTTCTTGATGCCACACTGATTCTCAGGTAGGTGACCATCTTCCACACTATTAAGGAGGACTCTAGCAAAAATCTTGCCAACATTGACTAAAAGATGGGACCCACTTCCAAACCCTGCCATCATGATTGTCACAGGACAATCTATTTCCTATACCTTTATACAGATGGATAATGGAGGCATATTTGAACTCCTGGGGGATAATATACTATCATCATATTACCCAGAAAGTTTCAGTTAACATTTTTATGACCAGTAGACTTCCAGGCTTGTAAATCTCAGCTGGAGTAGAATCAACATCAGACACTTTGCTATAGCAGAGAAGCCTAATGACATTCAAAATCTCTTCTTCAGTTGGAAATTCAGTTAGAGAGGGACTGAAATCAACCTGAGGTATAAGGTCAATGACCTCAACATTGATTGAAGATGATCTGTTGAGAACACTATAGAAGTGTTCAACCCATCTCTCTAGTCTCATATCCTTATCTCCAATTAATTTGGCTCCATCAAGAATGAGTATTCCAGATGCACCATAGGTTTTGGCCCAAAAATAGCCTTCAGGGAATCATAAAAACAATTTGGATTGCTACTATCAGTATAAAACTCAATTTCATCTACCTTCTCATTGAGCCTTGAATCCTGCATCCCTCTAAGCTTCATTTGCACTTTAATTGTGATGTAATTTAATTCTAACTGCTTAGAAATGAATGAACTAATCCTGTTTACAAACCCTGAGAAGTTCCTTTTTTTCTCTTTAGCAGCTTTTCAATTTCCCCATCATGTTTGTCAAACCGCTGTTGATGCCTATGAGTGTTCTGGCCCAGATGAGTAAATGTGATGTTGTGTACCAAATCTCTGAAACCTGCCCAGTCCTTTTCTTCTCCACTATTGCCAAACTTGTGTTGGCTCAATTTTCTCTCCAAGTTAGTTGCAAACTGTTCATTCAAAGAGAAGTGCGTTAATATGTTGACATTTCGTATCCTAGTAGTTTCCTTCCCTTGTCGTGATTGCTTTTGTTGAGCACAAATATTTAACTTGGAGGGAATATTTCTGTGATCAGTCCAGCTCTCTGTGCCACACATTGCCTTCATTACTTTCACATTGTCTGTTTTTTCTCCTTACAGAGACACAATCTATTCATTGTCAGTATTTGCTGTGAAAGTGCATCCACGAAGTTTTATTGTGTTTGGCCAAAGAGAAGACAGTACCGTTGATGAGGAGGCCATAAAATGTAGAAATATTCACTAGTAATTTACCATTGTTGCTACTGGTCAACTCCATTCCTTCCAAGGATTTCCTCCTATACCTGTTAGTCTGTGACTACTCTTGGATAAAAGTCACCCAGAACTATGCTTGTCCTCTTTCAGTACATTGATGATGATGGTCTCTATGTCTTCAGATTTTTTTTTTTCATCAAGCTTCACCATGATGGGAACATATACATTGATGAAGGTGGTGTGGCACTTTCCTAAAAGTGGCAATCACATTGCATAACTCTGTTGTTTATTCCTTTTTGGTGGGTGTACAATTTTTTGACTAGATTAGTTTTGATTGCGAAAAACTATGGCATACTCATGACACTCTCTTTCATGTGTAGCCATTCCAGAAAAAAAAGGAAAAAAAGTAAATAAAAAGAAAAACATGTATTCAGCTCTGATTTTGGTAAGCTGCTCTTCATTTGCCAGTCTTATTTCATTAAGGTGTGTTATCTGGATGCCATACTTGCTGAGTTCTCTCATAATAAGAGCTGTTTTTCAGGTCTACTGGATTTTGTGTTGTCTATAAGTGTGTGCACAATCCTTGTACAAATGGTGAATGGAATCATCTTTGCAAAAGTTTCATTGTGTGTGTGTATGTGTGTTTTGATGGCAGGATTGAATCCTTGCTTGCTTTAATAAACAGGCCAGCATTGGGAGAAGTAGGCAATTTTAGGCCACATTTCCTGGACTATTCTTTACAGCAAGAGATAAGCCATTAGGTTCTTAAAAAAGACTGCTCAGTTATCCAGGGGGCTGCTAAATCACATTGATGCTTCCAGTGAAAAGATGGCCCTAAGGCTTGGTTCACCTGTTTGTAAGACCATTAATGCAGCTCCATTTTTATCCACATCGGCTCCTTCATCACTTTCCTGTTGTCACAGAACTTCAAGATAGGTAAAAATAGTAAAATGGCATGAGTGATGTTTTTCATTCACACGTACATTGGATTTAATTGAGGCAGAGGTGTATGAAGTTGCTGGCCTCACTCTGTCGTTTGGAGTCATAATGTCCAAGAGCAAGACAAAGTCCAGGCAATTGATGATAACTTGGGTTCCCTGGATGACCTTGGCACCTTCAATATATAATCAAGCTGTAAATGCTGTACAGCACCTGGTTTAGTCACCTTCATGATCATGTGAACAGTTGTTCTTAGCCTCCCATTCCACTGGGTAAAGTCTTCACATGCTTAGCCTCTCCCTAAACTCACTTATGATTTAGAGACCCTTCAGTTTCCCTCAGTTTTGTTTAGCAAATAATACTTAGCTAAAGCTGATTTACTTGATAATGCATCAGGGTGTGGTTCCTGTAAATACTATAGCTTTTTGGAGCCACAGGTGAGAGATGGTTGAATCATGTGGACACCATAGGGGGAAAGGAACCCTGAAAAGAACAAGCAGCTCTTACACCAGAGGTACTAGTTTTGCCTGAACACACCCTATTGATTAATCAGAATGCTTCTCTCTCTCTCTCTCTCTCTCTCTCTCTCTCTCTCTCTCTCTCTCTCTCTCTCTCTCTCTCTCTCTCTTTCTCTCATACATGGAAGAAGATAGTTGAAAGAAGCTTAAAAAATAGATATTTATCTATAACTCTATATCTGTCTATCTAGGAATAACATCTGAGATGGTTTTAGACTTTCTTCTTTAAATCACATCAGTTAGCTAATAAAATCAAATTGACATTTTTCAAAGTCACACAAAGAGGTTAATTCCATTATTTGGGGCAACTTTGAAATGGTTTTAAATTGTCATATAGAAAATGATAGGATTATTTGTGTTTCTATTTTATTACGAATTTAAAAATTATCAATAAATATGTCCATATGTAAAGAATAGTAGAAAAAAAGATTCATTGTCTGTAACCACTTACATATATTTTGCAAAGTATGTATTGCTTTTTAGAAAGTAGTAATGCAATTGCATTAATTGTACAGCATGTTTTGAACTGCTTTTCCTTTAATTTTATTTTATGGTATTCAGCATTTTTGGCCTCTCTTTCATATTTATGATCATCTTCCCAAAATAACACTTCTTTTAATAGATCAATATAGTGAAAGGAAACTCATCAACACATGTGTCAGGTCTTAAAATTTAGATATCATTCTGCACTTCTAGTTCATCACATTCCTGCCAAGAGACAGAAGGTATACTCTGTCAGTCTTTTAATTGTATGAATGTTCACTCTGTAGATCAAAAGATTTGCTCCAGTCTTCCAAAGATTTTCAACTTTACATTATTATAGTCCTCCTGTGAAATATTCTTGGACTTTCCATTTCACAGCATAGAATTATATGTTTTCCCAAGTTTCTCTGAAACAATCATAGGGCTTCAAGACAGAAGGAGTCTTAGTGGTCTAACACTTTCACTTTCCAAATCTGGAAAAGAAGACCCATAGAGGTGAATTTACTTATCTGAGATACACAGATAATTGTAAAAGTATGAGTGAAATCTTCCCACACATTTGTAACTATGAATAGTGGGCAATATTGGGGACATACTAAGCGTCACGCTTCGAAAAGATGTAATACTAGTAGGAAAATTGACACAGGAATTTTTGTACATTTGAAAAAAAGATAAAGAAGCAGAAAGTGGCCAAATTATATAAGCCAAATGTCCATGGTTATAATTAGTTTCAAATGTTCATTCGAGCACTACTTGAAGCACTACTTTCAATAGGAAGATTTAGCTGAGTCCTCAAATTATTTTTCCTTATTTTTGATTCCTTAGATTATCATATATATATATATATGATATATATGATATATATCTATATCTATATATATATATCATATATATATATATATATATATATATATATATATATATATATATAACGTTATCTGTTTTAATATTACATGACCCTAATCAAATATAACCTCTTTGAGGGCAGGAATGGTTTGACCTTTTATTTTCCTTCCCAAAAGTTAGTTCAGTACTTATTAAATAGTAGCAGCTTAATGAATGATTTTTGGAATGGACAAAATTGTTGGATTGTAGAGAAATAGTAACAGATGATTCATCCATCACTGTTTCAGAAACCATGATTTGGTCAGAAGGGGTAGTTTCTATTATTATGTTACAAACCCTTAAATAGAGGGTTTAGAATTTTGAAAAGTCATTGAGTTGTTGATTTAGCCTTTCCATAACTTTACAGTCAAACTGGTGATTAGTTTTCCCATGCTTAGAAAATTAGGCTGATCTTTCAGTCATAAATAGTAGTCCATTTCAAGTACTGTCTCAACTTACATTGTTTTTGAGAACTCTGAGTCAACTTCACACTAGAATAAGCTATCAACATAAGGATAAAATTAGGTTCTAATAATGAAAATACACTAAACTGTAAGAGAGTAGATTTCTGGGATTGAATCTAGGCTCTGAAATTTACTACTTAAACAAACATTTGGAAAATCATTTAATTTGTCTGAACCTCAGTTTTATCATCTATAAAATGAGAGATAGCTATGCTTGCATCCCTCTCTTTAAAAGGATAATATGAGGAAAACAATTTGAAAACCTTGAAGTGTATATAAATGAGTCGTTATTATTCATGTCAAGAAGAATGGAACCATTGGAGTTTTTATATAAAACACAATCAAATTGAGCATAATGATTTACTGTAATATGTATCTTAGATCTTCCCAAATCACAGAGTAATACATTTTAAAACTGTGTTTGGAGTAAAGGATTATAGATAGTGTCAGATGTTAAATTATTACTTGGATGAGAAGAATTTATTAGTCTAGAAAGAGTGCAATAGAATAAAGATCATATCAATTTCAGATAGAAAGGGGAATTAGTTTCAGAGTCAGGAAGATCTGGGTTTAAATTCTACTTCAGATTCTTACAAGCTGTGTGACCATGGCTTAGTCCCTTAATGTTTCTGAGATTCATTCTATAAAATTAGAATAAAAACATCGATTCCTTTAGTGGCAAGCTCATAAGGTTATTATGAGATCTAAATGATATAGCTGCTATTAAACACTTGATTATCATGAAAACATAATTTATGTCTAGTTATTATTGTTATTATTATACAAAGCTTATTTTGTGAGCAAAATTAGATAATCAAGCTTTCTTTCCATTTTTCAGGTCAGTTGTTTGTTTTTCTCAATGTATGGTTCATATTTTCTCCTATTTTTTCAAGCTTTTCATTTTGTTTTATTATTTCTTGATGTCTTCCACTTGCCCAATTCTAATTTTTAATAAATTATTTTCCCTATTATATTCCCTATTACTATAGAGTAGAATTTAAGAATTATTGGACTACTTGATATTCATGATAAAAAAAGAACTCAAACATCCTGTTCTCAGAAATTATCTAGGAAAACTGCTTTGATATCCTAGAATCAGAGGATAAAATAGAAAATAAAGTAATCTATCAAACATATCTTAAAAGAGATCCCAAAATGAAAATTCCCAGGAGTATTAAAGTCAAATTCTAGTGCTTCCAGGTCAAGAGAAAAGTATTGTAAGCAGTCAGAAAGCAATAATTCATGTATTTTGAATCAACAATCAGGATAACACAAGATTTTTACATTGAATTATTAGTGGGTATACAATGTTATATTTTAGAGAGTAAAGGAGTTACAATTGCCACTAAGAATCAACAATCCAGCAAAACTGGGTGTAATCTTTCAGGAGAAAAGTGAACTCTTAAAAAAATGAGGACTTTCAAGTCTTCTTGTTGAAAAATAAAAAGCTGAAAAGAAAATTTGGCTTTCAAATATGTAAAATTCATGAATAGCATGAAAATATGAATATGAAAGAGAAATCATAAAAATAATCAGTAAGATTGCTGTTTGTATTCCTACATGAAGATTGTACTAATATTTTCTAACATCTTTATCATCATAAGGGTTGTTAGAAGGAATATACCTAGGCAGGAATGGGCATGGATTGAGTATGAGGGGATGGTATCTATATATGTGTATCTATCTATCATCTATCCACCCATCCATGTATCTATCTATCTATCTAGACATATTAAGGATTAACATAGAAGGATGTACTGGGAGAAAAGGGAAGAGATAGTTAGAATGGGGCAAATTATCTCATATAAAACACTACACATCTATAACTATCAAATCACTTGCCATCTCAGGGAGAAGAAGAGAAAATGGGAAAATTTGAAACTCAAAATTTACAAAAATGAATGTTAAAATTATTCTGTATATGCAATTGAAAAAATAAATTATTTAAAACCAAAATCATAAAAATAGATCTAGCAAAGGAGACTGAGAAAAGATCAGATAGGTAGAAAGAAAATTAGAAAAGAATAATTTCTTAGAAAAGAAAACATCAAAGAACAGAGTATGGTCAGCAGTGTCAAAATCTATAGAGAGATCATGGGAAGTTAGGATTGAGAGAAAGTCATTGAATTTAGCAACGAAGAGATCACTATTCACTTTGGAAAAAAAAAAAGTAATTTGGGTGGAATGATAGTGTCAAGACCTGAAATGAAGGGGGTTAAAAAAGTGAAAGTAGAGAAAGTGGGGTCAACTAATGTTGATGGCCTTTTCAAGAAGTTTAGCCACAATAAGCAAAAGAGACAAAGGGTAATTGGTAGTGGAGATGGAAGTATCAAATGGTAATATTGTCAAGATTAGGGAGACATGGGCATGTTTGTATTCAAAAAGTAATGTCAGTCAATAGGGAAAGATTGAAAGTAATTGATCAAATATGATGACAGAGGGGAATGGAAGACAACACAGGAAAGAATGGGATAGCATGAAAAGGTAAAGGAGTTAGCTTTGGTAGCCGCCTCATCATGTGAGTCAAGACTGAAAGAGGATATGACAAAAATCAAACAACTGATATGAGGTGAGCAAGAGAGTAGAAGAGGGAATTCACAATGAATGTTCTCACTTTTTTTCTATTTTTTTTCAGCTGAGAGTGCTGGAGAAGTGATGGAAGAATTTTGTAGATGACTTTATTTACAATTCCTTAAGAAGTGGTATTATGCAATGGAAAGAGCATGGGCAAAGATGTTAAAGAAATCTGATGAAAACTCAAGTCTCCACTGAGTGTGTCTGGATCAAGTTTCTCATCTGAAAACGGAAAGAGTTGGATGGGAGGACCAGTTCACTTCATTCGAGCTCTGCATACAATTTGGTGTAGTATCCAAAAATCTTAGATAGATTTAAAAATGATTGACTTTTCAAAACCTGAGTAAAGTTTAAGGAAAAAAATATTCCTAGGAGTTTTTTTTTTTTTTGATCTCTTTCAGGAGTGATCAGTGAATTCTTTCAATAGTTATTTTACCCTCTGGTTCTAGAATATCAGGGCAGTTTTCTTTAATGATTTCATGGAAGATGATGTCTCAGCTCTCTTTCTGATCATGGCTTTAGGTAGTCCTACAATTTTTAAATTTTCTCTCCTGGATCTATTTTCCAGGTCAGTTGTATTTCCAATGAGATATTTCACATTGTCTTCTTTTTTTTCATTCTTTTGATTTTGTTTTGTGATTTCTTGGTTTCTCATAAAGTCATTAGCTTACATCTCCTCCATTCTAATTTTTAAAGAACTATTTTCTTCAGTGAGTTTTTGAATACCTTTTTCCATTTGAGTAATTCTAATTTTTAAAGCATTTTTCTACTAATTGGCTTTTTGGGTCTCAACTGCCATTTGATTTAATCTATTTTTAAAGGTGTTAATTTCTTCATCATTTTTCACCTCTCATTTAGCAAGTTATTGACTCATTTTTCATGATTTTCTTGCACCACTCCAATTTATCTTCCCAATTTTTCCTCGTCCTCTCTAATTTAATTTTCAAAATCTTTTTTGAGTTTTTCCATGGCTTGAGAAAATTGCATATTTATTTTGAGGTTTTGGATGCATAAACCTTGACTTTTGGCCTTCCTTGGATTGTATGCATTGTTGTTCCTCAACTGAAGGGATGGAAGAAAATATCTGCTCACCAAGAAAGTAAGTTTCTAATGTCGCTTTCTTTTTCCCTTTTTTGCGTGCATTTTCCCAAGGATTTCCTTGAGTTTTGAGTCCTTTGTAAAGTGGAGGGTATATTCTAGGGACTTGTAAGTTCTCAGTTCCTCCAAGGTGGCATAATCAAGGGAGAGTAGTTTACTCCTTGCCTGACCTGCACTCTGGCCTGGAAGCAATCATAAGTTTTCCTACCCAGGATCCTCTCCAGATCCTCTACCAACTTCATCAGCCAGCACTCCTCACTCAAGGACCACGAGTCAGGGTTGAGAGCCCCATCAATGGCTCAAATCTCCCAAGGTCTTTAGGCCAAGAGTTCCAAAAATGGATACTGTGTTTCAGTGACTTCCACCACGCTGGGCCGGGGAATGGGATTGGATGTTGCTCCCCCCTTCTCACCCAGTCGAAAGGGCTTTCTCACTGACCTTTGAAACGATCTCTGGCATTTGTGGGTTCAGAAATCTCAGAAACACAGCTTCAGATTGAGATTCACCCTGAAGTCTGGTCCAGTCCTCTCCCTGCCAGGCTGCATGGTCAAGAGTGGGCTGCACTCCAAGGGCTGTACTCCACTCTAGACTAGTTCGATAGACCTTTCCTATTAACTTTCCAGGTTGTCTTGGGCTGGAAATTTCTTTCACTCTGTCGTTTTGTGACTTTTGCTGCTATAGAATTTGTTTAGTCATTTTTTATAGATTTTATTTTATAGGCTCTGTGGGGAGAGCTACAGCAGGAAATTCCTTCTACTCTGCCATCTTGGCTCCTCCCTCCAAATGCACTTTTAATTGTTTACTCATAACTCCTGAAATTATCTTGTCTGTACGACTATGTCTCTTTTATCCTCACAGTGTAATGTAAGATTGAGGGCAAAAGTTGTTTTAATTTTATTTTTACCCACAAAAGCAAGCATATTTCCTATCACAAAGGACACACAATAAATTTATGTTGAATTGAAAGAATCACTTCTTCAAGCTTGATTTCTATGCATTTAGATGAATATAATAAATAATTATTGGATGTCCAACAAGTAGTGAAACATCTTGTATAACAGAGGCACACGTTTTGGCAATAAGCAATATATTTTGCTTGGTGTGAATTTTCTTCGTCTCAGCATAAATCTCTATACTTCTAATATATTAATGGAAAAATCTGTCTGCTCCTTAGAAAATCATATCTTGACTTGAAAGAGATGCACCTACATCCTGCAAATAATCATGTGGTTTGGGTTATGTCACACCAAATGGATTTAAAGCTTTTGGACAAAGGTATAATATAAAATGTCAGAACAAGGCATAAATCCTGGCTTCAATGTTAATTCTTGCTATCAGGAAGTGTTAAGATATTCTCGAACAGGCAGCATTGAGTAGGCAATAGAATGCTGAACTTGCTATCATGTACACCTGCATATGAATTTTACCTGTCACTTTACTCAGTTTGTGAAAATCTATTTTAGGGAAAGTTGTTTCACATCTGTGTGAATCAAGAATATAAAATGCTTTATAAAATGGGGGTAGGGATGAGTAAAGAATGAAAATATCTGGGTTTAAATCTTGTCATTGTTATTACATGGATGATGATGAGCAAGTCATTTATGCTCTTTGGACTTTAGTTTCCTTAAATTTAAAGTGGACTTGTTGAATTAGAAAACCTTGGTGATTCCTTCTAGGTTTAATTCCATGAGACTGTGGGTCATTGATGAAATGATGGAAGTGGAGGCATGACTTGTTTGAAGGTGGAATTATACTATAGCATACCCATGTTAAGAAAATTTAGATAAATAGTATTAAATCTGTGCAAGGAGCCACATCTTATACACCTTTATATCTCTTCTTTTCTTTACCTCATTAAAGGGGCCAGGCCCTGGCTACTTCTTAAACAAGCCTATTCAATGAATAAGCGTTACATCACCTAAGTGAGTACCTGCATAGACCTTGGTCATCCTGGTTCACCTCCAGTCTTCCTGAGGAATATCAGTTCGCTGGATTCAGATAACTTTGTAGGAGAAGTGAGGTTGGTGACATTGCATAACCCTCCCTCACTCAAAATGAAGTGTAAGTTATATCATCATTCTCTGATGGCATGGTCTTCTTCAATAAGGAAGGATGAACAGAACAACCACAATCGTATCCTACACCTTCTCCATACAACTATGAATTTTAGTACTTGAATATGAATGTTTTGCCCATTGAGTGAGTAAATGTTTGAGATACTTTCCAATTGACCTTAATGATACTGTTTTACTAAATATAATATTGGATCAAGGTCACTAATGTAAATGCTTTTTGTCAAATCACTCAAATTCATTTTGCTATGCCCTCCCCCCAAAATAATGTTTTACAAATATTAGGGAATGTTACACCCTCATATCCTTTGTATCAAATAAAAATAACAATGAACTAATTACCCAAAACTTTATTTTCTTGCATTATCCCACGATTGGACAATGAATCCTTTTGAGAACGAACATGAAATGTCTCCTTGCTACTGTGACTCTTCAGATAGTACTATAATGAATAGAATAGATTTCAGTTTATTCCAATGAAGAAAGCCATTCTCTTTTTAGAATAGAAGTTGGTAATGCCCAGAAATTGATATCAAATTTCAATCTTGGATTACAAAAAAAGGAAAGCAGAAAGTATTTTTTTAATTTAACTTTTTACATTCATTCTCACGAAATTTTGGGTTCCAAATTTTCTCCCCTTTTATCCCCCCCTCCCACCCCAATACACCAAGCATTCTAATTTTCCCTATCACCAATCTGCCCTCTCTTCTATCATCCCTCCCTTCTCTTGTCCCCATCTTCTCCTTTGTCCTGTAGGGCCAGATGACTTTCTATTCCCCATTATTTGTATTACTTATTTCCTACTAGCAACAACAATACTAAAGAGTTGTTCCTAAAACTTTGAGTTCCAAATTCTCCCCATCCCTCCCTCCCCTCCCGTTCCCTTTGGGAAGGCAGGCAACTCACTATAGGCCCTATCTGTGTAGTTTTGCAAATGACTTCGATAACAGCCGTGTTGTGTAAGACTAACTATATTACCCTCCATCCTATCCTGCCCCCCATTGTGTCTATTCTGTCTTTTGATCCTGTCCCTCCCCGGGTGTTGACTTCAAATTGCTCCCTCCTCCCATTCCCTCCCTATCATCATCCCCTCCACGCTGCTTATCTCCTTCTCCACTTTCATGTATTGTAAGATAGGTTTTCACACCAAAATGAGTGTGCATTTTATTCCTTCCTTTAGTCGAATGTGATGAGGGTAAACTTCATGTTTTCTTCTCAGCTCTCCTCTTTTTCCCTCCACTAAAAAGTCTCCTGCTTGTCTCTTGAATGTGATATAATTTACCCCATTCCATTTCACCCTCTTTCATTCCACTACATTTCTCTCTCACCATTTACCTTAATTTCTTTTAAGATATGGTCCCATCCTATTCAATTCACTCTGTGCTCTCTGTCTCTGTATGTGCATGCATGTGTGTATGTGTGTGTGTGCACGTGTGTACATGTGTGTGTGTATGTGTGTGTGTATAATCCCACCAACTACCCAGATACTGAAAAATTTTTAAGAGTTACAAGTATTGTCTTTCCATGTAAGCATGTAAACAGTTCACTTTTGGTAAGTCCCTTATGACTTTTCCTTGCTGTTTACTTTTTCATGCTTCTTCTCATTCTTGTGTTTGAAATTCAAATGTTCTTTTCAGCTCTAGTCTTTTAATCAAGCATGCTTGAAAGTCCTCTGTTTCATTGAAAGACCATATTTTCCCCTGAAGTATTATACTCAGTTTTGCTGGGTAGGTGGTTCTTGGTTTGATTGCTAGTTCCTTTGACTTCTGGAATGACTTCAATCCCTTAATGCAGAAGCTGCTAGATCTTGAGTTATACTGATTGTATTTCTACAATACTAGAATTGTTTCTTTCTAGCAGCTTGCAAGGTTTTCTCCTTGACCTGGGAATTCTGGAATTTGGCCACAATGTTCCTAGGAGTTTCTCTTTCTTGATCTCTTTCAGGCAGTGATCAATGGATTCTTTCAATACTTATTTTGTCCTCTGGTTGTAGAATATCAGGGCAGTTTTCCTCGATAATTTCATGTAAGATGATGTCTAGGCTCTTTTTTTGATCATGACTTTCAATTAGTCCCATAATTTTTAAATTGTCTCTCCTTGATTTATTTTCCAGGTCAGTTGTTTTTCCAGTCAGATATTTCACATGCTCTTCCATTTTTTCATTCTTTTGGTTTTGTTTTGTGATTTCTTGGTTTCTCATAAAGTCATTCACCTCCATCTGTTCTATTCTAATCTTGAGAGAACTATTCTCTTCAGTGAGCTTTTGAACTTCTTTTTCCATTTGGCTAATTCTGCTTTTGAAAGCATTCTTCTCCTCTTTGGCTTTTTGAACCTCTTTTGCCAATTGAGTGAGCCGATTTTTCAAGGTGTTATTTTCTTCAGCATTTTTTGGGTCTTCTTTAGCAAGGTATTGACCCGTTTTTCATACTTTTCTTGCATCTCTCTCATTTGTCTTCCCAGTTTTTTCTCCACCTGTCCACTTGATTTTCAAAATCCTTGTTGAGCTCTTCCATGGCCTGAGCCCACCAGACACCCCCCTGGGAAGTCTGGAATAGGCCCCGCCCTCCACGTCTTTCCCTGATGGTAAGAATATTTCCTCCTCACCACAATTGAAAGGCGAGAACATCTGCACCCCATCAAAGTAGCTCTCTCTAGTCTTATTTTGCTTCCTTTTTCTGGGCATTTTCCCAGCCAGTTACTTTAGTTCTAGATTCCTCTGCACCCCCGCCTAGATCTGCCCAGCTAGTGCTTGTGGTCTGAGATTCAAATGGGCTTTCAGTGGCAGGCGTGACTGTTATTCAATGTGAGCTGAAGTTCTGGTGCTGGGGTGGGGGCAGGGCCACCTCCCAGGCTCAGTACCCTCTGGGGCTTTATGCAGAGACCTTCAGTAATGGAGCGGGTAGGGGCAGGCCGTATCCCCGGCTCAGTTCCCTCAGGGGCTTTATGCAGAGACCTTCAGCAATGAAGATCCTGCCTGCTCAGGGAGTCCCAGGACGCCACTGCTGCCTCTGTCGCTGCCCCTGCTGCTGCATCTGCTGCTCCCTCCGCTGCTTCCTCCTGAGGAGGCCCGAGCCATGAAGACACCCTGCTCCCCTCTTGGCCAGCTCAGAAGTCTCTCTCATTGACCTGTAGCGTCTGTGGGCAGAGGGACCTTTCTCGCCGCTGGAGGTTCCATCCCTGAAGCCTGCTCTCATCTGCTCCTCTGGGGCTGCAGCCAGGGCAGCGCAGGGATGGACTCCGCCTTCCAGGGCATGACGGACCCTGGGGACGACTCTCCAGGACTGTCTGGAATGGAAATCTCCTCCACTGTGTTCCTGTGCTCCTTGCAGTTCTCCAGAATTCGTGGGGAGTTCTTCCTGCAGGAAACACATGGGCTGTGGGCTCGGAGCTAGCATACGTGAGTCTTTTTACTCTGCCATCTTGGCTCCACCCCCAGCATAAAGTCATAAACTAGAAACCCGAATACGATAAAATAGATTCCAAATTCTGTCTTGACCTTGAATTTCAAATACAATAACTTATATTCTATAGAATGTTTCAAATTTTTTTTAAAAATAATGTCAGAATATTAATAATCTTCTGCTATAAAATAAAACACTCAAAATTCCTTCATGTATATGTCATATGATATAAATATGAAATTATAATATGAAAAGATGAAATATGTAACAAAAGAGCATGGCCAATGCCCTGGGATTTTTCAAACATTATAATTTATAATTTATGATTTCATATTTCTCTTAAAATCTGTTATTAAATTCGTGGAATACACTAAAATTGGAAATATAAGCAGCCTAACTGGAGCTGCTGATGTCTTAGGCTTTTAATTTTATTTTCATCCTCTCGAAATTTTTGACAATTTAAGTCTTTTTCTACTTCCTGATTTATTCCTCTTTGATGGTGGCAAAATCTCTGAAACTGAATGACAAATCTTCCTCAGTTTCCTTTCAAATTCTGTGTACACACATATATATGTGTGTATATATGTATATGTATGTATATGCATATATTCACACATATGCACATACACACATGTCTGTCTGTCTATCTGGAGATATAGACATAATATGTCTGTGTGTTTCTTATTTACCTCTGTCCCTGTCACATGCACTATCTGACTTAATTCAAGCACCCTTTCGTTCAGTTCCAACTCAGCTATGTAAATTTTTCCTTTGTTCTTTATTTGTTTGTCTATTATTTTTCCTGCCTAGACTAAATTAACTTTTCTTTTTCTCTGTGGTTGAAGGAATTTTACTGTTCCAATTAAAGACTTTAAAATCTTAGAATTCTGTTAAATAAGGGTTGTCCCAACAAAAGAAAGACTAGTTCTGTGGTTTGTTTACTGCTTTACCACTATGCAATTTCACTAATTATTACTTGATGGTAGAGGTAGGAGAAGATGGATATGTGCTGACAGAAAATCTACAGGAGGAAAATCCCTAATTGTGTTCAATAGATAGGTTTGTCAGCCCTGATAAAACATAGAGGACTTTAAAAAAAAAATAGTGCTCAATGCCCGTTTTGCAAATTTAAAATTTTCCATATTTAAGTCATAATTCTTTTTTCTTGTTGAATTTCTTTCTTTTTTCTCTCATTCAGATTGAATCTAATATAATAAAATAACCATTTATCAAGCAGCTCCTGTGTGCCAAGCACTGTGATAAGTGCTGGAAATGCAATTAATAAAAAAAGACAGTTCCTTCCTTCAAAGAACTTGTATCCAATGAGGGGAGACAACGGAAAAAAAGGGAGGCAGAAAAGTAGGGGTGGGGGACACCTGGGAATGTCTTCTGCGGAGCTGAAATAAGTCAGAATAGCAGCTGCAAAGTAAACTGTGCTGAGGGCATTGGGAAGAGTTGGGTACTCTGTACTCTTCTTCCCATTAAACACCATTTCATGGTGTTTAAACCATTTCATGGTGTTTAAACAAGGCAGAACAGTAGTTACAAAAAAGAGTAATTTACCTGTAATTGTCTTATGTCTAGGGAATAATTTCTTTATTGAGGGTTTTTTGAGATTATGAGACGTGAGAAAGTATATAGTCATCAATGCTTCTTATCACTTGACTCAGATTTAATTAAATTGCTTTTCATTTCACATCTCTTCTTTCATTCATATTAAAACTTCCTCTCCTTTCAGATACAAAGTTTTATGACATGCTGAAAAGTTCACTTTTTTGTAGCATATTTGCTACCATTCCATACACCCTTTATTTTAAGTAATCAAAACTATTTTAAATTAATTCAAATGCCTTAGCCCATGAAAGACAGCTAATATTTGATAAAGGACCACTTCTTCAACACATATGACAAGTGACCAATAATTTTTTAAAAGTGCTCATACTGTTCATTCAAATTAGGAATAGCTCTAATTTTTATTTTTTCCCCTCTTGCATCCAATCAAATTGTACTCTTTGCTGTTTTCTCCAGTTACTTATGATTTGACCCTTTGATGTCAACTCCAAATCTCTCTTTTTCTGTATACTCTTTTAACACTTGGAGATAGTAATAATTTGCCAGTATAATGAAACAATAATTTTGTTGTCTACAAAAACACTGCAAATTCCTTAAGAAATTCTCACATGTTATAATGCTAATGAGAGTTAGATATTCCCCACTCATTCATAGGTCTCAGGTGAGCCTATGAAGGGAAGCTTAATTAGGGGAGGCTTGTTTTGAAGAAAGACCCACAACTTTTGTTAATTGCTAATGAGTCACTGGGTGACAACAGTCTACTCTGAAAAGTGAATACACACATATGTACATATGTATGTATGTGTGTGTATACACACACACATATGAACAATATTCATTTGCCAGATGAGACTCCAGGTAGCTTTTAAGGAGACTTCTCCTCAGTATTGAAAAAGCAGGTATTAGTGCTTCTCTGTCTCTCGTAACTATGTATCTATATCATGGTCAGACAATTGCTTCTATCTATTGATCTCTGATATATTTATTGCTTATGGTCAAAAAGTTGGAACTCCTGTCAGTTGTTCTTTATTTCTCTGCTTGTATTTTCTCTGTTGGTGAATGTAATGAAAGAAGATTGTTGACCTCTCAAAAGTTGTTTTTTCTTTTAGAGAAGTAGATCTCAAAAAAAGCAGATCTAGATGTGTCAGGGCACTTGCTATTACATATGACAGGAACCTAACATCTTTTATTATGCTGTTTGCCATCCTCTAAGCTGGAGATTCTGAGAAGATATTTCATAAATTTTAGCTGAATTGAATGTAATTTATCAAATGGAGGACTAGATATAATACATATCCCAACCCAATTGCAATTAAGAATAAAAACAAAAAGACAATTGAAACTGTCTCAAACAGTCTGAGTAAAATGTCAAGTACTCTAGTGAGGTAAAAACCTGAGAAATTAATAAAATAAAAAGCTAATACTTAAATTTTAAGAAAAATAACAAGTGTCCTCTTCTTCATGGGCCACTATGCCCCGGCAGAATTGTGGAAGGTTCCCAGAAGCTCAAGTCAGAATTCAAATCTGTGCCCCCTCCCACCCTACCCCAGCATATTACATTTCCTGAATCATGGAAAACTAAAAGGCTGATGTTTTCTGTGTGTGGGACTACAATGTGGGACAACCCTGTTTCATAAGGGAGATTAGCCAAAAAACAGAGAAATAAAGGGAACTGAGGCAAGAACAGTTGACAACTATGCCTGAAGGAAAGAATCTAGAATCTCATTGACCCAACTCTGTTCCCAGAAAGTCAATTGGCATAGAGACAATGATGATTTAATGTGAATTTACCTATGTAGCAGGAGACTGAGAAGGCTTTGAGTTTCAGCTCTGAGAGTAATAACCATCAAACTAGAAAGAATCAGAAACTGAACAATTTAAAGATATAAGGAAAAGAAGATTAAAATTATCAAAGATCTCAGGAGGAAGAAAACTTAAGGAACTTGAGTATAAGCAAATAAAATAACAGGTAAGATATTAATAACAGAAAGAACTATAGCTTCTACTTAAGCTGAAAAATTCGAGACATATATAAAAATATTTAGAAAACAAAAGAAAAAATCAATGAACAGCTTATGCAGTAGAAGAACTTATGAATTCTAAAGAGAGCATTGAACAATTACAGGTGTGTTTGAATGATTAAAAAAGAAAGAATAAGAATTGTAAAAGCAGATTTCATGACCAGCATCACTGAAATAGTTGCAAGAATAGGAGGAAAAAAAACCTTGAAATAATAGTGATGAGTATCACCAAAGATGGAAAAAATGACAGAATGAGAATAAAAATACAAAAGAAAGATAAAGAACAAATCTGAAGAGGAGAATTAAAAAAACTAAAAAATCTTGAATTGCATGTAATAAAAACATATTGATTTAAAGACAACATAGATTGAGGAGCCAAGATGGTGGAGCAGAAAGACTCACATATGCTAGCTTCAAACCCACAGCCCATAAATTTCCTGTAAAAAGAACTCCCCACAAATTCTGGAGAACTGGAAGCCACGCAGCAACACAGGGGAGGAGATTTCCATTTCAGAGAGCCCTTAAAAACTGGCGCCAAAGGTCCATTGCACACTGGACAGCGGAGCCCAGCCCTGGCCATGTGGCCCCAAGAGGAGCAGATACGAGCAGGCTTCAGGGATGGAATCTCCAGTTGCCGCAAAGGCCCCTCCACTCACAGGCGCTATGGGTCAGTGAGAGTGACTTCTGGGATGGCCAAGAGGGGAGCAGGGTGTCTCCATAACTGAGGGCCCCTCAGGATGCAGTGGCAGAGGAAGCGGCAGCCGGGAACTCCCAGAGCAGGCAAGAGCTCCGCTCAATTGCTGAAGGTCTCCCCATAAATCCCCTTAGGGAACTGAGCCTGAGAGGCATCCCTGCCCCCATCTGAGAACCTGAATTTAATCGTACCCCGAATAGCAGTCATGCCTGCCTCTGAAAGCCTTGAGGCTGGGGAACAGCATTTGAATCTCAGACCCCAAGCACCAGCTGGGCGGATCTAGGTGGGGGTGGAGAGGAATCTCAGAAGTCAAGTAACTGACTGGGAAAATGCCCAGAAAAGGGAAGAAAAATAAGACCATAGAAGGCTACATTCTTGGGGAACTGATGTTTCTTCCTCCTTTCATTTCTGATGAGGAGGAAAAATGCTTACTATCAGGGAAAGACATAGAAGTCAAGCCTCTGAAAGCCATAGAAGTCAAACATCCAAAATAGATATCCAATGGGCTCAGAATATGGAAGAGCTCAAAAAGGATTTTGAAAATCAAGTTAGACAGGTGGAGGAAAACCTGGGAAGACAAATGAGAGAGATACCAGAAAAGCATGGAAAACAGATCAATACCTTGCTGAAGGAGACTCAAAAAAATGCTGAAGAAAATAACACCTTGAAAAATAGGCTAACTCATTTGGCAAAAGAGGTTCAAAAAGCCAATGAGGAGAAGATTGCTTTCAAAAGCAGAATTACCCAAATGGAAAAAGAGGTTCAAAAGCTCACTGAAGAAAACAGCTCTCTCAAAATTGGAATGGAACAGATGGAGGTTAATGACTTTCTGAGAAACCAAGAAATCACAAAACAAAACCAAAAGAATGAAAAAATGGAAAATAATGTGAAATATCTCACGGGGAAAACAACTGACCTGGAAAATAGATCCAGGAGAGACAATTTAAAAATTATGGGACTACCTGAAAGTCATGGTCAAAAAAAGAGCCTAGACATCATCTTTCATAAAATTATCAAGAAAAACTGCCCTAATATTCTAGAAACAGAGGGCAAAATAAGTATTGAAGGAATCCATCCATCACCACCTGAAAGAGATCCAAAAAGAGAAACTCCTCGGAACATTGTGGCCAAATTCCAGAATTCCCAGGTCAAGGAGAAATCATTGCAAGCAGCTAGAAAGAAACAATTCCAGTATCGTGGAAATAAAATCAGACTAACACAAGATCTAGCAGCTTCTACGTTAAGGGATTGAAGGGTGTGGAATAGGATTTTCCAGAATTCAAAGGAACTAGGACTAAAACCAAGAATCACCTACCCAGCAAAACTGAGTATAATGCTTCAGGGGAAAATATCGTCTTTCAATGAAATAGAGGGCTTTCAAGCACCCTTGATGAAAAGCCCAAAGCTGAAAAAATTTTGATTTTCAAACACAAGAATGAGAAGAAGCATGAAAAAGTAAACAGCAAAGAGAAGTCACAAGGAACTTACCAAAGGTGAATTGATTACATTCCTACGTGGAGAGACAATATTTGTAACTCTTAAAACTTTTCAGTTTCTGGGTAGTTGGTGGGACCACACACACACACACACACACACACACACACACACACGCACACGCACACATACACGTGTGCGCACACACACGTACAGGGACAGAGAGGACAGAGTGAATTGAATAGGATGGACCATATCTTAAAAGAAGTTAAGGTAAATGGTGAGAGAGAAATGTAGTGGGAGGAGAGAGGGTGAAATGGAATGGGGTAAATTATCGCTCATTCAAGAGGCAAGCAGGATACTTTTTAGTGGAGGGAAAAAGAGGAGAGCTGAGAAAAAAACAAGAGGGCTACCCTCATCACATTGGACTAAAGGAAGGAATAAAATGCACACTCATTTTGGTATGAAAACCTATCTTACAATATAGGAAAGTGGGGTGGAAGGAGATAAGCAGGGTGGGGGGAATGATGGGAGGGAGGGCAGTGGGAAGAGGGAGCAATCTGAAGTCAACACTCAGGGATGGACGGGATCAAAAGAGAGAATAGAAAGATTGAGGAGCAGGATAGGATGGAGGGAAATATAGTTAGTCTTACACAACACGACTATTATCGAAGTCATTTGCAAAACTACACAGATATGGCCTATATTGAATTGCCTGCCTTCCCAAGGGGAATTAAAGTTTTTGGAACAACTGTTTAGTATTGTTCTTGCTACTAGGAAATAAGAAATACAGGTAATGGGGAATAGAAAGTCATCTGGCCCTACAATGCAAAAGAGAAGATGGGGACAAGAGAAGGGAGGGATGATAGAATAGAGGGCAATAGGGGATTAGGGGAATTTATATAGGGGATAGGGGAAATTAGAATGCTCGGTGGATTGGGGTGGGGGAGGAGACAAATGGGGAGAAAATTTGGAACTCAAAATTTTGTGAAAATGAATGTAAAAAGTTAAATAAATTTAAAAAAGAAAGACAACATAGATTCATAGAGAAAAATAAAGGATAAGTCTCTCAGAAAACTTTCACAATTAAAAAAATGACATGAATGTGATATCAGAATCAATGTAACAAACTTCTTAGAATATCTGAATAGAAAAATAGTTAATCAAAAGCATTCGTAGATTGCCTGGAAGAAGGAAGGAAGGAAGGAAGGAAGGAAGGAAGGAAGGAAGGAAGGAAGGAAGGAAGGAAGGAAGGAAGGAAGGAAGGAAGGAAAGAAGGAAGGAAGGAAAAAGTAATAAATTATGCTGAAAACTCCAAGACATATATAGTGGCTAAATTTAATCATCCCAATTAAAAAAACATTAAAAGTGACCAAGGGAAATGTCTTCACATATAAGCATTATTATGCATATACCAAAAACCACATGAAGGAATAGAGAAATAATATAGTAGCTCCAAATAATATTGTAGCTCATTAAACCCCTAAAAGTGAAATGCCCTGAAACCACAATCCTAACAATTACTGGAAAAAAAAATGTACAGTCATTAAAAATAAAACTTTTGAAACATTGCTAAAATAAAAAAAAAACAGATTTGAATACACCCACATATGTACATACATATGCATATGTGTGTGTATATATATATATATACACACACAAATATGTATATACATAATATTTCTACATTAATACACACCTGTGTGTGTAATTTTCAAATACACGACAAAGAAATTGAGAAAGGTAAACAAATGCATTAACCATATCAGGAGCAGATTAAAAAAAGTATATTATGGGAAATGAAAAAAGAAATAGTACAAAAGGGAAAGATCTATGAGGTTATAAACAACAACAACAGATAAAAATAAAAAAAAGAGAAACCATTGAAGCACTTTTTCACAAAGTACAAAGGGACAGATGAAATTTGAAGTCAAATAGATAATGTTATGACAAGGAAAGAATTCTGAATTTTTGTGGAGTAAATCGCACAATACCCTGGCGAATCATTGTGTTTTGATGGTTTGTTTGCCTTTTTAGTAGAACTAAATTGCAGGGAGGGGAATATAAAAGAAAAGATGAGAGGAAGAAGATAAGAGGATTTGGGGGGTATGTCCTAATAAAGTCAAAGATTAACAAGAAAGAAGGAAACTATCTTAATTTCTTAAGAAGAGATCCTATAGGAGAATGGGTGAAGAGGTAAAGGGAGGGAATTAAACAAAGCAAAGGGTAAATTTTCTTTCAGTGGTAGGACTCCAATGAAGAACACTCCGATAGAGAAAAAAAAAATTATATAAATGAAGGTGGGGACCTTAAAAAGGCCATGATCTCCAGGGATTTAGTAGAAGGGGAAACTGAAGTTCTGAAGGAGTGGAATACTGCTTTCTGAAATAATGAGAAAGCATTCACTCACTCAGAGAAGAGATTTCGTAGGAATGTAAAAAAAAATGCTATCTTGGTCAAGGGTAAAGGGAAGTAATGATCGCCACAATGAAGGACATAAGTAAATTCTTACCATGGATCAATACTTTTATTCTAACACCTGCTATAACTTAATTAAGAAAACTTGAAAACTAGGGAAAGGATTTTCAAGGTAAGGAGTTGGGAGGTAAGGGCTAGGGGTTGGGGTTTAGTTGGGAAGAATGGGCTTGATAAGCTAGATTAAGCTAAAATAAATGAGTAGTCAAAGTACTATATTTGCAAAAGAAAAGGGGGAATTTAAATTTAGAATTGAATTCTTGGGGAGTATAATTTCTATTAGATTTCAGTACCTTTTCCCAGGCATGGAGTTGTAATTAGATTTGAAGTAGAGGTCAAAGTTGATCTATATTGTCCACCATTTCATTGCCCTATATTCCAGAATACATTTTATATCCTTATTTTACACACAATATAGTATCCACCCTTCTCTTCCCTCTGTATGTACTATCTAAAGAACCCCAGGTTCAGACAAATAATAACAATCATATTAAATGATATAATACTATTACTGATTTCTGTAACTCCTGAGCCCCCAACAGTTTATTCCCAATTTACATAGGTCAGGTGTAATTATACCATTGACTAGCAAAAAACAAATGTTTATTAATGGAGAAGGCAAAGCCATGACTACTAATCATATTAACCCAACATAGGACCAAGACATGAATAAATGAAACATAACAATCCACCCCACTAAAAAACCAAAAAACAAGAACAAACAAACCAAACAAACAAAAAAATCTGATTCACCCACTCTTATCAATGCATACGTAGTTCGGTGGTGGGAAGGAATGGACACTCATTTAAAGAAAATTAGTACTTAAATGGATGAGTAGGAAATGCATAGGGAACTGGGATAACTCATGAATCTGAACTACAAACCCTGGTTTACATTTTACTTTAGAGAAAATGTATTGCATGTCATATTTGCTTTTCTTTTAAGGAAAATAACGTCTGATCCTTCCTATATTTTTGTTGGAATAATCAATTTCTATGCTACTTTTGGATGTTTAGAGAATTTTTAAACTATACTTTTAGTAAAACTACTTGAATGGAATTCTTCTTTTTAATAAATTTATTTATTAAACTTTTTACATTCATTTTCACTAAATTTTGGGTTCCAAATTTTCTCCCCATTTGCACCTCCCCCAACCCAATACACCAAGCATTCTAATTTTCCCTATCACCAATCTGCCCTCTCTTCTATCATCCCTCCCTTCCCTTGACCCCATCTTCTCTTTTGTCCTGCAGAGCCAGGTAACTTTCTATTCCCCATTACCTGTATTTTTTATTTCCTAGTAGCAAGAACAATACTCAGCAGTTGTTCCTAAAACGTTGAGTTCCAACTTCTCCCCATCCCTCCCTCCCCACCCATTCCCTTTGGGAAGGCAGGCAATTCAATATAGGCCATATCTGTTTAGTTTTACAAATGACTTTGATAATAGTCATGTTGTGTAACACTAACTATATTCCCCTCCATCCTCTCCTGCCCCCCATTGCTTCTATTCTCTCTTTTGATCCTGTCCCTCCCCGAGTGTTGACGTCAAATTGCTCCCTCCTGCCATTGCCCTGCCTCCCATCATTTCCCCCCATCCTGCTTATCTCCTTCTCACGCACTTTCCTGTATTGTGAGATAGGTTTTCATACCAAAATGAGTGTGCATTTTATTCCTTCCTTTAGTTGAATGTGATGAGAGTAAACTTCATGTTTTTTTCTCAGCTCTCCTCTTTTTCCCTCCACTAAAATGTCTCCTGCTTGCCTCTTCTATGAGAGATAATTTGCCCCATTCCATTTCATCCTCTCTCCTCCCAATATATTTCTCTCTCACGGTTTACCTTAATTTTTTTAAGATATGATCCTATCCTATTCAATTCACTCTGCGCTCTCTGGCTCTGTGTGCGTGCATGTGTGTATGTGTGTGTGTATGTGTGTGTGGGTGTGTGTGTGTGTAATGCCACCAACTACCCAGATACTGAAAAGTTTCAAGAGTTACAAATATTGTCTTTCCATGTAGGAATGTAAACAATTCAACTTTGGTAAGTCCCTTATGACTTCTCTTTGCTGTTTACTTTTTCATGCTTCTTCTGACTCTTGCGTTAGAAAATTAAATTTTCTTTTCATCTGTGGGCTTTTCATCAAGAATGCTTGAAAGCCCTCTATTTCATTGAAAGATCATTTTTTTTCCCCTGAAGTATTATACTCAGTTTTGCTGGGTAGGTGATTCTTGGTTTAATCCTAGTTCCTTTGACTTCTGGAGTATCCTATTCCACGCCCTTTGATCCCTTAATGCAGAAGCTGCTAGATCTTGTGTTATCCTGATTGTATTTCCACAATACTGGAATTGTTTTTTTTTTCTAGATGCTTGCAGTATTTTCTCCTTGACCTGGGAATTCTGGAGTTTGGCCACAATGTTCCTAGGAGTTTCTCTTTTTGGATCTCTTTCAGGCGGTGACGGGTGGAGTCCTTGAATACTTATTTTGCCCTCTGGTTCTAGAATCTCAGGTCAGTTTTCCTTGATAATTTCATCAAAGATGATGTCTAGGCTCTTTTTTTGACCATGGCTTTCAGGTAGTCCCATAATTTTTGAATTGTCTCTCCTGGATCTATTTTCCAGGTCAGTTGTTTTTCCAATGAGATATTTCATATTCTCTTCCATTTTTTCATTCTTTTGATTTTGCTTTGTGATTTCTTGGTTTCTCATAACGTTATTAGCCTCCATCTGTTCCATTCTAATTTTTGAAAGAAATATTTTCTTAAGTGAGCTTTTGAACCTCTTTTTCCATTTGGGTAATTCTGCTTTTTTAAAGCATTCTTCTTCTCATTGACATTTTTAACCTCTTTTGCCAATTGAGTTAGCCTATTTTTCAAGGTTTTGCTTTCTTCAGATTTTTTTTGGGTCTCCTTTAGCAAGGTATTGATCCGTTTTCCATGCTTTTCTTGCATCTCTCTCATTTCTCTTCCCAGTTTTTCTTCCACCTGTCTAACTTGATTTTCAAAATCCTTTTTGAGCTCTTCCATGTCCTGAGCCCATTGGATATCCATTTCGGATGTTTGGAATACAACCTTCTTGACTTTTATGTCTTTCCCTGATGGTCAGCATTGTTCTTACTTATCAGAAAGGAAAGAAGGAAATATCTGTTCACCAAGAAAGTAACCTTCTATGGTCTTATTTTTTTTTCCCTTTTCTGGGCATTTTCCCAACCAGTTACTTGACTTCTGATATTCCTCTCCACCCCTGCCTCACTAGTGCTTAGGGTGTGAAATTCAAGTGCTGCTTCCCAGCCTCAGGAATTTCAGCAGGGGGTGGGGCTGCTATTCAGTGTGAGAGATTAAGTTCAGGTTCTCAGGTGGGGGCAGGGCTGCCAATCAGGGTGTTTACGTGGATATCTCCAACAATGGACCTGAGCCCCTGTCTGCTCCAGGAGCTCCTGGCTACTGTTTCCCCTGCTCCTGCCTCCCGAGGAGGCCTGAGTTATGGAGACACCCCATTCCCTTATCGGCCAACCCAGAAGTCCCTCTCACTGACCTGTAGCACTTGTGGGTTGAGTAACCTTAGCAGCCCCGGAGATTCTGTCCCTGAACCCTGCTCGGATCTTCTCCTTTCGGTGACGTATGGACAAGACAGAGATGGGATCTACTCCAGGTGGGGTGGGCCATGGACCTTTGGTGTCAGTTTTTCAGGGCTCTCTGGAACAGAAATCTCCTCCACTCTGTTGCTGCATGGATTCCACTGCTACAGAATTTGTGGGGAGTTCTTTTTACAGGTAATTTATGGGCTGTGTGTTCGGAGCTAGCATATGTGAATCTTTCTACTCCACCATCTTGGCTCCTTCCCCCTTGAATGGAATTCTTTCAGGAACAAAGTACAATCTCTCTTAAACCTGGAATCGAGAATCACATAGGGCTACTCCTTTGAAGAGTTTGTCCCTCCCTCATCATAGAGGACAGTAAAGAGCGATGCAGAAAAATGTCCAATGGATTCTTCCATTCTCAAATTAAAAATGGGATTAAAAAAGTGATTCAAACAAGGTCATCCAGTTCTTGAACTACGATAAAGAATCATTCAGTCTTCCAATTAGATACAAGCAGCCACAACGGTCTTCTTCAATCTCATCTTCTGCCTTCATCTCCCCGCTATTGGTCTTAGCTCATCCCAGTGGCAGTGGATGGTCAGAATTATTTTCCCAATTCTCAGTTGACCTATACTTCTCTTCCTCTGCCTTAGACTTTGCCCCACTAATTTTATATATTTGAAAATGTAATCATTCAATCCACAAGGATTTATCAAATTCCTGTTATTTGACTAGCCCCCTGATTTGTGATGGACATACAAAGGGAATATATATTGACCTATTTCTTCTTCTCAAGAAACTCACAATCTAATGGAGTATAGTGACACATATAGTTGTTTGTTTGTTCTTATTTTTTTATGGATTTTATATCACAAACATATCCAAATATCCTGAAGTCATTTACCTTAACTGGTGATTTTTCTATTTTGACAATATATTTTTAAAGGCTTATGTTTGTCAGCAAAACTAACAAACAATTTTAGAATGCAAATTTCACAAAGATGAGTGATATGGAATCAGCCTGCGAAGAGTGAAAGGAATCAGACTGTGAAATTTTTTTTAAATACTTTATACACAGAGAGATATAGATGACACAATGATAAGGATGGAATAGATATAGATAACATGTATTTATGAGCATGTTTGTGTGTATATATATGCATATATGTATGTATGTATATTTTTCACTAAAGGCAATATTGATCTAATAAATCTTCTTGATCAGAAGAGTGACATGATCAGTCATGAAATTTAGGAATGTCATTATGGTAGCTATATGGAAGTTTAATAAAGATGGAAGATACTGGACAGAGGGAGAACAACTAAGGTTATTCTAATAATGGAAGTAAGAGGAGAGAACATACTGAACTCAATTGGTCATGCTATGAGTGGACAGAAATATAATGTAATGAAAGATTTTGGAGAGAGTTTTAATACTTATGTCTGAACAGGAGTTATTCCTACAAATACTTCTGTCTATTAAGCATATGTATGTGTACATGTGTGTATTTCCAAAATATATTGAGATAAAAGCAATGCTTTTATTCTCTCTTTCTTAATATTACTTGTTCTTAACACTAGAATTTCAGGACATGAAATGTTTCAGGAATTAATTTCTAAAAATTGTGAAAGTTAAGAATTAACCTCACTCGTAGCTCATTGCTTCCATAGGAAGACTTTATGTAGTGCTGAATATGCTATAGATGATATTACCGTTGTCAAACATATGGTTCTGGGAAGTGAGAGAACATAAACCCAACACAACGATAAAAATGGTAAAATTGGGAGCCACTCAAGAGAAATGCTCAAAGTCTCAAATTTAACATATCCATAATGAACCTGCAAATTGAGAATTAACACCTGTTCTGAGTCATTATCACTGAGGAAGTGCTAAGTTGAAATTTGTTTATATGCGAGAAATATTGTTATTCTTCAAGGTCAGTTGCTAATATGGATCATTTACATAATGTTTCTATTAGCTGCCTCCAATCCTTTGGGGAGTAAGGCAGAAAATAAGGAAAACTTTAAAAATTACAGAGCTAATATTTTCACCAGGCTAAACAGAGATATTTACTTATCAAGGATCGCCCAGAAAAACATGGATAACACTTTTGGGAGGACATAATAGATAAACTTTCTAAAAATTTCTAACAACAAAGTGACAGGTTTCTAGGTTTCTCCTCCTTCCTCTTATGCTTGGTTAGACTGTGTCATCATGGAGTGCAGGGGAGAAAAACATTTTTTGTGTGTTTCTCTGTGACTTTGGTTGGGGAGAGAAATAATGGTCAGGCCCTTTCCCTCTCATTGTTCTACTGTGTGCATTCTTAGACTTCTTAAGCAAAGTATAGAGGAAGAACTTCCTTAGAGCTGAATGTGGGGGGGGGAGGGAAGGTTTCTTCATTTCTCATGTCCATTGTAGGGCCAATTAATGTCTAATGGCAAGCTTAAGAGAAGTATAACGAGAAGGGAAAAGAGAGAAAGGATAAGAAACAAAGAAGAGGAAATATGAGGAGAAAAATTGACATTTTCACAGAGTGTCACTACTCATACCTTATGTTATAATTGTCCTACCTCTATCCCAGACGGTAACTCCTTTTTTATGTTATATGATTACTTCTACTAGTGCTACATTATCTGACACTAAATGATTTTTGAATGCATTAATGCAGGCAAATTGGTGCATTTACTTAGCATTGTAATTGGCAAATAAAGGTTTATTGAGAGATTATAAATAACAAATATATTATTTTACAACTTCAATTATTTAAAAAACTATATTTTCATCAGAAAAAGAGGGCTTCTCATTTTCCTACATCATCTTTCCATTTGAAAACTAAAGAAAAGCAAACTCTGGTACAATTATGCTTTGTCAATCAAAAACAAATTTCCACAATAGCTAAATTTTAAAAAGTGCCAATCGCTACTTAGTATCCTTCACCTTTCTAGGCAGAGATGAGTAACACTTTTCTTCCTTAGACCTTTTGGAATAATGGTTGAGTATCATTCTTATAAGAGCTCTTATTTTTTCAATGTTATTTGACTTTATCAAATCACTGTCTTATAAATGGACCTACCAATTCTGCTTACTTCATTTTCCATCATTTCATGTTTCTCTAAATAAAACAATACTTTCATCATTTTTATAACAGCTTAATGGGATGAAATGAAAATTCCTAACCTCACTTAATATAGAAGGGGGAAAAACTTAGGCAAGAATTGAATGGCGGATCATAAATTGCAATTCACATGAAACGATAGTGGAGTTTTAGGATCTTTGAAACTCAGTTTGAGTCAAAAGCTTGATGTAACATAGAGAAAAAACCTTATGTACCTACAAGATGCAGAATGAAAGCAGTTGTGATTAGACTGTACTCTGTAATTTTATTGAGTTCTTTGCCATATTTTATGAAAGGCACACGCAATCCATAGATATCTTTCTATCTTGCAAGTTCTTGTTTATGTATTTTGATAACACATTTTACCTTCTATACATCATAATGCATTTTTTTTGTCATGAGGACATTCTAGATGGAGCCCACTGTTTACAGTATGCTACATTTATTTAATGTTTCTAATAACAAGGTTATGATCAGAGAGGTGGTTTGAATTGATGATGACAAAAGTGATGATGATGATATCATTTAGATAGTTTTTTTAAGATTTGAAAATATTTTTTCAAATACTACTTTATTTCATCTTTGTTATTAAGATATCCATTTTAATGATGATGAAATTGAAGTAGGCAGAGGTTAAAGTAACTTTCCCTAACCATGCAGTTGGTGAATATCTGAGGACAGATTTGAAATCTTGGTAATATCCACTACTGGATCATAATTCATATTTTGCAGAGCAACAGTGAGTCTATCCCAGCACTTTGTCTTGACGTTGTCAGATTGTTTTGCTTCTCTCCTCCCATCTCCTCTTTACTTATCACATCTTTCCCACATATGGCCAAACAAATCATGCCAATGTTACCTTTATAGAATGTTTAATACCTGAGTCTTTCATTCCACTAACAAAGATATTTCTTTTGCTGAGGATCTTATTGACTCTTTCCTGGTCTACTGGAATAACTTTTCAATTATGTTTTCTGAATCCAGATTGTTAGAATTTCAATTCAATCTTTATGTGTCTGTCAACAATTTTGATTAAGAGGAGATATGACTCATTTCCCTTCTCAGTAAACTCTAATTGTTCTATTTTGACTCATTTCATATATAAATCTGGTCTTTAAAACTTCTCGTAATCTGATCCCTGTCTCTACAGTCACATTTGATGTTACTCTCAATTCAAACAAACTGGAATATCTCTTTGGTTATCTTGAGTAGTACTCAATATTCTATTTCCATGACTTTGCTATGTATGGACTGCACTCCTTCCCAATCTCATATTTTCTATATAATTTAGGGACTGACATATATAAAATAGTTTTGGATCCTCAGAACTATTAGTTTTCTCCTTCCTAAACTGCCTTATTTTTGTTTTGTACTTATTCTATATATCAATACTGCATTTATCTCATTTTTTATTGAACAAAACAGTAATATGTGAATCTTTGTGACCCTGTGGGCCACAGTACCCAAGACTTTCTGTTTTTCACCATCTCTCTAAGTCTGTGCAATCTCATGTTCATTGCTTACATGGCACTATAAATCTTATCGTATAATCTCCCCTTATTTTGTTTGAATAGATGCATACATATGTGCATGTGGTAGAATATTAGCTGTTTCAAAGTAGTTTGTTTCATTTGTTATCTATTATTCCAAAGCCTAGCACAATAACAAGAATATAGTAGATGCTTAATAAATACCCTATAATTTCCAACCAAATGTCTCCATTTACTTACTCTTCCTGTCATCTTGTCCCACCTTCATATCTTTGTTAATGTAATGGTAAATTAACTAGTAAATAAAAAATGAACTAAGAACTTGTTGAGTATGTGGATAACAAATAGTTCTTTCCCACTTTACTTCTACTTCCTGGAATAACTATTTTGCTACAAAGTTTAATTACTTCATCTTTACATATTTTATGTTCTATTGTTATAAAACGTAAGCTCCTTGAGGATATGGGTTTTTGGATTTGACTTTGAATTTCCAATTCTACTTCATTTCTTCCTACAAATGTGAAATAACAGATGTGAATAACATCTGAAAAATAACTTACCTAGAATGTAGATCAAGAAGATAGAATGATAAAATCATTGGACTACTCCTAAAAGATATTATCAATAACAACAACAACAAAAAGTTTGACATCATATTCCAAGAAATCATAAAGGGAAAAAAAGCCTTGATATCGTATATTGAGAGATTAAAATTAAAATAGATAGAATTCACTGATCACCACCTGAAAGAGGTCCCCCCCAAGGTCCATTCCCCCCAAAACAATCCCAGGAGAGATATAGCCAAATTACAGAGATTTCAAGTCAAGAAGAAAATGTTGCAAACAGAAAAAAAGACATTTAAATATTGTAGAATCACAGTAAGGATCACAAAAGATTTAGGAGCTTCTGCATTAAAGGAGTGGAGGGTTTTGAACATGATATTCCAAAAGGCAAAGGAGCTAGGATTTCAACAAAGAATAACATACCCAGTAAAACAGATTATAATCTTTCTGAAGAGAATATGATATTTGATGAAATATAGGATAAATTTATGCATTTTTAATGGAAAGACCAGAGATAAATGGAAAGCTGGGCTTTCAACACAAGACTCCAGAGAAACATAAAGAGTAATCAAAATCACTCAATTAAGTAAAACTGTTTATATTGCTTTATGGGGAGATGATACATGTAGATCCTATGACCTTGGTCATTTTTATATGAGTAAACAAAAGTAAATGAGTTTGAGTTATGTTGGAATGATCTTGAAAAGAAATTAAGGAGTGAGAAAGAGGGATGCACCATGTGAAAGCATAATGGAGAGTAAGAATACAAAAAAAAATTCTGTCTTAAAAGAGATGTGTAAAAAAGAACATTTCACAGTGAAGGGAGGAATAGGAGGGAGCTTCAGGCAATGTTTGAACTTCAGTTCTTTGGAATTGGTTCAAAAGTGGATGAAGGGAAATACACAGGAATCTTAATTGTGAAAATGATTGAGATGAGCTCACCCATAAAACAAAAATGAGTAATATAAAAGGATTAGAAATTAGAATCTACCAATATGTTGTTTACAAGAGCATCACTTGAAATAGATTAAGCTGGAGCAGAATGTATTATGCTTCAACTGAAAAAAAGCAAAAATAACAATCATGATCTCAGTCCAAACAAAAAAAAGCAAAAATAGACCTAATAAAAGGAGATAATCATGGAAATTACATTTTGTAAAATAAATTTCCTATAAAAAAATGAAGTAATATAAAGAATTACATCATATCTCTGATACACACACACACATATATATACATATATATACATATATATACATATATATATATATATATAGACAGAGAGGGGGGGGGCGGGGGGAGGGAGAGAGAAGTCAAATTAAAACCAAACAAACAAAACAAGACATTCTCTAATTGATCAATGGTCAAAGAAAAGGCAGTTTTTAGAAGAAGAAATCAAGCTATCTATAGTCATATGAAATATGAATATGAAAAACTGCACTAGGTAACTATTGATTGGAGAAATGCAACGTACCACCTTATACTTATCAGAAAAGACAACTGCTGGAGGGGATGCAGGAAAACAGATCCACTATTGCACAGATTTAAACAGACCTAACTATTCTAGAGAAGAACTTGGAACTATGCCCATAGAGCTATAAACTATGTATATACACCCTTAGAAGGAGCAATGAACCCCATTGTTGGACATGTAACTCAAAGAGATTTTTAAAATGTCCTTTATATGCAAAATATTTATATCACCTTTTTTTAAGGTGGCAAAGTATTGGAAATTGAGAGAATGCTCACCAAACGGAGAGTGGCTGGAAAAAATGTAGCATATGATTCTGATAAAGTACTACAGATGCTTTAAGAAAAGACAAGGATAGTAGTTTCAGGGAAAAAAAAGCAAGACATATGAACTGTGTCAAAATGAAGTGATAAGACTGGAAGGTAATTTTGCACAGCATAATGTTGTAACAGCAAAGTCATAATGAAAATCAACTATGAAAATTTGTCTACTCTGACCAATACAAGAATTCAAGGCAATTCTGAAGGACTCACAATGAAAAATAATACTCTCTACCTCCAGAGAAAGGAATGAGGAACTCTGAACACAAACTGAAGTATATTTTCCTCATTTTACTTTTCTTACTTTTTAACAATACAGATGATAATGAAACATTTTAAATGATTTCACATGTATAATTGATATTATATTGCTTGCCTTCTCAGTTAATGGGAAGGAGGGAGAGAATTTTGTATTTTAAAATTTAGTAAGAAAAGAATTTTAGGATAAATAATATATAATATATGTATCATACACACACATATATGTAAAGGAAACAAGTGTTCAATGCAAAAGTAGTGTTCAACAAGACACTTTGAAAGACAGTTTCTGAGACTGAAGAGAAAGAAAAGAAAAAGGTAATGAAAGTTATACCCCCATTATCTGTATAGCTCTGGTCATATATATTATTTCTGTATTTGATTCACTATCTTGACATTTTAGGTGATTGCATATGTTTCTCATAGACATTATAGATGTTGGCAGGACAATGTAATTAAGCTTCATGGATGTAATGTTATCTAATATTCTGTATTAATTTCTGCATTTTCAATAAGTGTTTTAGTTAAGATTTTTTTTAAATGAGATTTTTTTTTTCCTAAATAGGTAGAGAAAGCAAATATAATATGTATTTTGAGTATAATGGCATTTTCCTGCTATGCTACTGCATCCCACATTTTATCTCCGGCTTTCATTTTGGGATCATGCTCTCCTGTTCTTTACTATATCCAGTTATCTGCAGACTCATAACACTACAATTATTATCTTCCCTTTATCGCTTCTTTCTTTGAGAAAAAAGAAATAATCACAAAAGTAACATTAGCGTTTCTATAAATGCAATGAGAGTCAGTTGACTCAGATTCCATTCATCACTTTGTGACTCTCTTGACCAAAAAATCTGCCCCCTCTTACTCCCCATTCTCTTTTAGGAGCTGTCTTTCTCCTAGAATGTAAGATCTCTGAAGGTTAGAATTTATTTTTTTATCTGTATCCCTGTCGTTTTTAACAATACATTTTCAATAGATTCATTTTCTTCTTCTCCACTTTCCTTCTTGCCTTAATCCTTCATTCCTTCCTCTACTACCTCTTTTAAAAAAAATAAGCTAAAGAGATTGAAAGATCTCTTAAAATGCTTTTGTTCTAATTTAGGGCAGATACTGTTTCACATTTGTGTTTGTATCCTCAGTTCTTGGCACAAAGTATTAATGTGCAAAATAAACATTTAGTGATCTGTATCAAATTAAACTGAACTGGTGTCTTGTTGAAAATATTGTGTATACAATAAAGTCAGAGGGTCAAGGACAAATACATTTCTATCCCAATACTGTCTTTCCCGCTGCATACATACATACACACACACACATACACACACACACACACACACACACACACTCAATTCATACAGGGCTTGTGATCTGAATCAAACTACAATATGAATCTCCCCTCTTCATTCCCCAATCTTCTTATAATGAATTCATCCTATCCTCGGAGATATAATGCTAGTCTTAATTTCAATGAGCACACATTCTACTAGGAGGAAGTTGTACTACCAGGACAAAGGGAGATAGAAATCAATAGGAGGAGAAACCCAACCTGAATTTCATACGACTACAATGTAATTTCCATGTTTTTCATATTGATTCACTGATCCCAGTGAATAAGTTTTATCTCAGCAGTGAAATTTTTTAAAATTGATTCAACAAGCATTTTTTTTTTTAAATAGCTGTCCCAGTGGCATCAAAGCCTATCTTCTGAAGATGCAGCAGGTGCTCTTTAGGTATAATAGATTCAGTAATGGGACATTTACCTGGAGTGGAGATTGTGAGCAGAAACCTGCACTTATTGTTAGTTGTGTACCATTATCCAAGAATTAATGCAAAGTAGTCAAATTGGGTCCAGTGAATCTACCTCAGATTCATACAACTACTTGGCAGGAATCTCATCATCTTTTCTGTTTCTGCGATGTCAGGCCCTGTGGGGAACCTTCTGCTTTGTGCCAAAGTTCATTCAAGTCCATTAACCTGTTCTATGCTTGTTTCCTTCTCAAACGCAAACTGACTATTGTCTTTCATGGAAACCTTCCCTCCTACCATTGAGCCTAGGTACTGTATCTTTCCTATCAGCATTCAATATTTTTCCCCCAATCTGTCAATATAAGAACTCTCTCTAAACAAAGTAGCAGGGCACTTTATTTTCCCTAAAGTGGTTTATCTTCTATGTGCATTTAGTTTTAAATCAGAATCTTAAAAATATCAAGAGCATATTCTGATTTCCTAACATTTTGTCACCAAACATGCAGATTTCTGTATAAAGTCTGTGTTTCACTTTCTTTGGAAGAATAATTTAATGGGATTATCCACAAATTATCCACTTTCCTTTGTTTTCTATTGCTTTTTGCTTTGAGGAAGAGCTAATGTTCTAAATTCTTCATTCTGTTTGTAAAAAGAAAATTCTAATATTCATTGCATAAATGATAGAATTCCCTGAGGTTACATAGCTTTGAAAGGAGGAGGTTGGGAGCTTGTATAACAATAGAATAGGGATATTTAGATGCCTGTTGGGAAGATGACATTTGTATAACCAGAGACTCAAAGTCAATATGTCCAAGACACCTCATTACTGAAGATTGATTTGTCAATGTTCCATACTTCTTTGAAGGGTGTAGTTAATAAAAGCTGGGGGCAAGGAAGATCCTGATTCTCTTCCCTTACTTTCAGGGAGAAGCTATGAGATTCCAAATTCTCTTCAAGGAGACATACATGAAGGGACTGAAAGGTTCTTGGAAGAAGCTCACAAATAAAGAAGGTAGTGTGTTGATCATGGCCCAGTCTCTATCTCACCACACTAAAGAATTCTGGTTTTGGTTGGATGAGATTTGGGTATCTCATTCTTGGTTGAACTGAGATACTTTGCTCCCCGTGGTAAAATGTGATCAGTCTTTCATTTCATGTAAGCTTTCATTTGTTTACTTTAATTTCTCTTTATAATTGGATGGGATAAATATTTTTTTCCACTCATTATGAGTAGTAACTGGCATTTCATGGAAAGGAATTAAGGGGTATGTTTGTTTCAATTTTAATTCTCTTGTTGGGTGTCCTTCATTTGGGAAAAGGACCACGATGTAAGGAAGATGAATTGGATTTCAGTGAGGGAGGGCTCTTTCCTCCTAAGCTATCTGGGTCACATAGATACATATAGGTGAGGATGAGTGGAGATGGTCCCAACATAGTGGAAGACCTTGGTCTTCTTAAAGTTAAAGTCTTTCTCAGGTCTCAGTTTGACTGAGGCAACACCATTCAGTGATTACAGCTAGGTAAAAAAAAAAAATAAACAAAAAATGCCCTCTTTTACCTGGTTAAAAAACAAAAACAAAAACAAAAGCAAAAACAAAAACCAAGCAAACAATCTGGAAAGGAAAGATCTTAGGTCTTAGGTTTCTGGACACAGCAGAAAAAATTGCTATTTACATTCTTTCTGAGCCTTCAAGGCCTCCAAAATGACTAAGTGGGGTTTGGGTTGGGACCCATTCTTGTTCAGTCAATCAGAAGCAAAATGATTGAGGTTTAAGGTATGGCCTTTAAGAAAGAAATCTAGTCTGTAAACTCACAAGACATCTTGCAAAGCACTTCATGGAAAGGAATGGAGATTTTTTTTTAATGTTTGTTTATTTATTTTTAGTTTTCTACGCTGATTTCTGCAAAATTTTGAGTTCGAAATTTTCTCCCAATCTTTCTTCTCCCTCATCCCTTAGCATCTTGCATTCTGATTACCCTTCTCTCTGTATGCCTTCCCTTCCATCATGCCCCACCCTTCCCTTATTCCCATGTTATCTCTTTTCTTGCAAGGCAAGATAGTTTTCTATACCCCATTACCTATATTTCCTATTTCCCAGTTGTATGTAAAACAATTCTCAGCATTTGATTCTAATATTTTGAATTTCAACTTCTCTCCTTTCCTTCTTTCCCACCCATCCCCAGAAATTCAATATAGGATATATATCTATCTATATCTATATCTATATCTATATCTATATCTATATCTATATAGCTATAGGTATAGATATATATAGATATCTATATCTATATATAGCTATAGGTATAGCTATATATAGATATCTATATCTATATATAGCTATAGGTATAGATATCTATATATATAGATATCTATAGCTATATATATATATATATATATATACACACATACGTGTGTGTGTATATGAGATTAACTATATTTCCCTCCATCCTACCCTGCCCCCCATTTATTCTATTCTCTCACTTGACTCTGTCCCTCCCCAAAAGTGTTTAATTCTAATTGCTTCCTTCTCCCATTCTCCCTCCTTTCTTTCACCTCCCTTACCCCACTTTTCCCCTTCTCCCCTACTTTCCTGTAGTGTAAGATGGATTTTCATACCAAATTGAGTGAGCATGTTATTCCCTTCTTAAGCCAAATGTTAAGAGAGCAAGCTTCACTTTTTCCCTCTCACCTCCTCCTTTTCGCCTCCACTGAAAAGGATTTTTCTTACCTCTTTTATGAGTAATAATTTGACCCATTTCATTTCCCCCTTTCTCCTCCTAGTATACTCCTCTCTCACCCTTTAATTTTATTTCTTAGAATTACTCCTTCTTATTCAACTCACCCCCTGTGCTCTCTCTCTATGTGTGTGTGTGTGTGTATGTGTGTGTGTGTGTGTGTATGTATAAAATTCCTCCTACTACTCAACTACTGAGAAAAGTCTCAAGAGTTACCAATATTATCTTTCCATGTAGGAATGTAAACAGTTCAACTTTAGAAAGTCCTTTATGATTTATCTTTTCTGTTTACCTTTTCATGCTTCTCTTGATTCTTGTGTTTGAAAGTCAAATTTTCTATTCAGTTCTGATCTTTTCATCAAGAATGCTTGAATCTATAGCATTGAATGACCATTTTCCTCCTGAAGTATTATACTAAATTTTGTTAGGTAGGTAATTCTTGGTTTTAATACCAGTTCCTTTGATTTCTGAAATATCAAATTTCCCCTATTACCAATCTTCACTCTCTTCTATCATCCCTCCCTTCCCTTACCCCATCTTCCCTTTTGTCCTGTAGAGCCAGATAATTTTCTATTACCCATTACCTGTATTTCTTATTTCCTAGTAGCAACAAAAATACTCAATGGTTGATCCTAAAACTTTGAGTTCCAACTTCTCCCCATTCCTCCTTCCCCACCCGTTCCCTTGGGAAGGCAGGCAATTCAAGAGAGGCCATATCTGTGTAGTTTTGCAAATGACCTCCATAATAGTCGTGTTGTGTAAGACTAACTATATTTCCCTCCATTCTATCCTGCCCCCCATTACTTCTATTCTCTCTTTTGATTATTTCTTTCCCCACGAGTGTTAATTTCAAATTGCTCCCTCCTTCCATTGCCCTCGCTTCCATCATCATCCCCACCCTGCTTATCCCCTTCTCCCCCACTTTCCCGTATTGTAAGATGGGTTTTCATACCAAAACGAGGGTGCATTTTATTCTTTCTTTTAGTCGAATGTGATGAGAGTAAACTTCATGTTGTTCTCTCAGCTCCCCTCTTTATCCCTCCACTAAAATGTCTCCTGCCTGTCTCTTCTATGAGAGATAATTTGCCCTATTCCATTTCTCCCTCTTTCCTCCCAATACATTTCTCTCTCACCATTTACCTTAATTTTTTGAAGATATGGTCCCATCCTATTCAATTCACTCTGTGCTCTCTGACTCTGTGTGTGTGTGCATGTGTGCGTGTGCGTGTGTGTGTGTGTGTGTGTGTGTGTTATCCCACCAACTAACCAGATACTGAAAAGTTCCAAGAGTTATAATTTGTCATTCCATGTTGGAATGTATACAGTTCAACTTCAGTAAGTCCCTTATGACTTCTCTTTGTTGTTGACTTATTCATGCTTCTCTTCATTCTTGTGTTTGACAATCAGATTTTCTTTTCAGCTCTGGTCTTTTCATCAAGAACACTTGAAAGTCCTCTATTTCACTGAAAACTAATTTTTTCCCCTAAAGTATTACACTCAGTTTTGCTGGTTAGGTGATTCTTGGTTTTAGTCCTAGTTCCTTTGACTTCTGGAATATCCTGTTCCATGCACTTCGATCCCTTAATGTAGATGCTGTTAGATCTTGTGTTATCCAGATTGTATTTCCACAATACTGGAATTGTTTCTTTCTAGCTGCTTGCAAGATTTTCTCCTTGACCTGGGAATTCTGGAATTTGGCCACAACGTTCCTAGGAGTTTCTCTTTTTCCATCTCTTTCAGGTGGGGATTGGTGGATTCCTTGAATGATTATTTTGCCCTCTGGTTCAAGAATATCAGGGCAGTTATCCTTGATAATTTCATGAAAGATGATATCTAGGCTCTTTTTTTGATCATGGCTTTCAGGTAGTCCCATAATTTTTAAATTGTCTCTCCTGAATCTATTTTCCATGTCAGTTGTTTTTCCAATGAGACATTTCACATTCTCTTCCATTTTTTCATTCTTTTGCTTTTGTTTGGTGATTTCTTGGTTTCTCAGAAAATCATTAGCCTCCATCTGTTTCATTCTAATTTTGAAAGAACTATTTTCTTCAGTGAGCTCTTGAACCTCCCTTTTCATTTGGCTAATTCTGCTTTTGAAAGCATTCTTCTCCTCATTGGCTTTTTGAACCTCTTTTGCCAATTGAGTTAGCCTATTTTTCAAGGTATTATTTTCTTTTTTTTTTCTTTTTTTTTAATCAAAGTGTTATTTTCTTCAGCATTTTTTTGGGGTCTCCTTTAGCAAGGTATTGACCCGTTTTTCATGCTTTTCTTGCATCACTCTCGTTTCTCTTCCCAGTTTTTCCTCCACCTGTATAACTTGATTTTCAAAATCCTTTTTGAGCTCTTCCATGGGGTGAGCCCATTGAATATTTATTTCCAATGTTTGGGAAACAGAGGCCTTGACTTCTATATCTTTTCCTGATGGGAATCATTGCTCTTCCTCATCAGAAAGGTATTTTGTAGTTTCTACTGTGACTTTCAATGGGAATTCTATTTCTATCTCTTGCTGTTGGCTTTTTTAAATAATATATAGAAATACAGGTGATTTATGTGTGTTCGATGTGTAGCCTGCAACTTTGCAAAATTATTAATTTTTTGAGTTAGTATTTTTTACTAGATTCTCTGAGATTGTCTAAGTACATCATCATATCATCTGCAAAAGTCCTAACTTAGTTTCTTCTTTGCCTATTCTAATTCCTTCCATTTCTTTTTCTTCTCCTATAGTTTCTTTTAAATATAAATTTATTTTCCTTGACTTTTGCCTTCATTTTCACAAAATTTTGGGTTCCAAGTTTTCTCCCCATTTGTCCCCCCCCCCCTCCTCAATACACCGAGCATTCTAACTTCCCCTATCACCAATCTGCCTCTCTTCTGTCATCCCTCCCTTCTCTTACCCCCATATTCTCTTTTGTTCTCTAGGGTCTGATGACTTTCTATTCCCCATTAATTGTATTTCTTGTTTCCTAGTAGCAAGAACAATACTCAATAGTTGTTCCTAAAACTTTGAGTTCCAACTTCCCCCATCCCTCCCTCCCCACCCATTCCCTTTGGGAAGGCAGGCAATTCAAGAAAGGCCATATCTGAGTAGTTTTGCAAATGACTTCGATAATAGTCGTGGTGTGTTAAGACTAACTGTATTTCCCTCTATCCTATCCTGCTCCCCAGTGTTTCTATTCTGTCTTTTGAACCTGTCCCTCCCCAAGGGTGTTGACTTCAAATTGCTCCCTCCTCCCATTGCCCTCCCTCCGATCATTCCCCCCCAACCTGCTAATCTCTTTCTACCCCACTTTCCTGTATTGTAAGATAGGTTTTCATACCAAAATGAGTGTGCATTTTGTTCCTTCCTTTAGTCGACTGTGATGAGGGTAGACTTCTTTTTTTTTTCTCAGCTCTCCTCTTTTTCCCTCCACTAAAAAGTCTCCTGCTTGTCTCTTGAATGAGAGATAATTTACCCCATTGCATTTCACACTCTCTCTTCCCACTACATTTCTCTCTCAATATTTACCTTAATTTCTGTTACAATATGGTCCCATCCTATTCAATTCACTCTGTGCTCTTTGTCTATGTATGTGTGTGCATGCACGCGTGTACATTTGTGTGTGTGTGTGTATGTGTGTGTGTGGTCCCACCACCTACCCAGATACTGAAAAATTTTAAGAGTTACAAATATTGTCTTTCCATGTAGGAATGTAAACAGTTCACTTTTGGTAAGTCCCTTATGACTTCTCTTTGCTGTTTACTTTTTCATGCTTCTTCTCTTTCTTGTGTTTGAAAGTCCAATTTTCTTTTCAGCTCTGGTCTTCTCATCAAGAGTGCTTGAAAGTCCTCCATTTCATTAAAACATTTAATATGGTAAAAAAACCATATGTTCCCCTGAAGAATTATACTCAGTTTTACTGGGTAGGTGATTCTTGGTTTCAGTCCTAGTTCTTTTGACTTCTGGAATATCCTATTCCACGCCCTTCAATCCCTTAATGTAGAAGCTGCTAGGTCTTGTGTTATCCTGATTGTATTTCCACAACACTGGAATTGTTTCTTTCTGGCTGCTTGCGATATTTTCTCCTTGACCTGGCAATTCTGGAATTCGGCCACAATGTTCCTAGGAGTTTCTCTTTTTCCATCTCTTTGAGGTGGTGATCGATGGATTCTTTCAATACTTATTTTGTCCTCTGTTTCTAGAATATCAGTGCAGTTTTCCTTGATAATTTCATGGAAGATGATGTCTAGGCTCTTTTTTTGATCATGGCTTTCAGGTAGTCCCATAATTTTTAAATTGTCTCTCCTGCATCCATTTTCCAGGTCAGTTGTTTTTCCAATGCGATATTTGCCATTATCTTCCATTTTTTCATTCTTTTAGTTTTGTTTTGTGATTTCTTGGTTTCTCAGAAAGTTATTAGCCTCCATCTGTTCCATTCCAATTTTGAGGGAACTATTAAATTCAGTGAGCTTTTGAACCTCTTTTTCCATTTGGCTAGTTCTGCTTTTGAAAGCATTCTTCTCCTCATTGAGTTTTTGAACCTCTTTTGCCAATTGAGTTAGCCCATTTTTCAAGGTGTTATTTTCTTCAGAATTTTTTGGGGGGATCTCCTTTAGGTGGGTTTTTATCCGTATTTCATGCTTTTCTTGCATCTCTCTCATTTCTCTTCCCAGTTTTTCCTCCACCTGTCCAACTTGATTTTCAAAATCCTTTTTGAGCTCTTCCATGCCCTGAACCCATTGAATATCTATTTTGGGTGTTTGGGTTACAGAGGCCTTGTCTTTTATGTCTTTCCCTGATGGTAAGCATTGCTTCTCTTCATCAGAAATGAAAGGTGGAAACATCTCACCAAGAAAGCATCCTGTTATGGTCTTATTTTTCTTCCCTTTTCTCGGCATTTTCCCAGCCAGTTACTTGAGTTCTGAGATTCCTGTCCACCCCTGCCTATATCCGCCCAGCTAGTGCTTGGGGCCTGAGATTCAAATGCTGCTCCCCTGCCTCAGGGCTTTCCATGACAGGCACGGCTGCTGTTCAATATGAGTTTAAATTCTGGTGCTCGAGTGGTGGCAGGGCCACCTCCCAGGCTCAGTTCCCTCAGGGGGTTTTTGGGGAGAACTTCAGTAATGGAGCGGAGCTCCTGACGGCTCCAGGAGCCCCTGGCTACCACTGCCTCTACCACTTCCCCCGAGGGGGCCTGAGCCACGGAGACACCCCGCTCCCCTCTCAGCCAGCCCAGAAGTCTCTCTCACTGACCTGTAGCACCTGTGGGTGGAGGGATTTTCATGGCTTCCAGAGATTCCGTCCCTGAAGCCTGCTGAGATCTGCTCCTTTGTGGCCTCGTAGTCAGGGTAGGGCAGAGGTGGGCTCTGCTGTTCAGTGCACGACGAATCTTTGGGGTCAGTTTTTCAGGGCTCTTTGGAACAGAAGTCTCCTCCACTGTGTTGCTCTGTGGCTTGCACTGCTCCAGAATTTTGGAGAGTTCTTTCTACAGAAAATTTATGGGCTGTGGTTTCCGAGCTAGCATATGTGAGTCTTTCTACTCCTCCATCTCTGCTCCTCTCCCCCTCTTCTCTTATTGTTAAAGCTAACATTTCTAGTACTATATGGAATAACAGTGTGGATAATGGACATCTTTGTTTCACCCTGGATCTTACTGGAAATGCATCTAATTTAGCCAATTACGTATAATGCTTGCTGATGGTTTTGCATAGATACTGTTTATTATTTTATGGAAGGCTCCATTTATTTCTATGCTCTCCAATGTTTTCAATATGAATAGGCATTATATTTTGTCAAAAACTTTTCCTGCATATATTGAGATAGTCATATGTTTTCTGTTAGTTTTGGTGTTGATATGATCCATAATGCTGATAGTTTAATTAATAATGAACCATCCATGTATTGCTGGTGTAAATCCTACCTGATCGTAATGTATTATTCTCAGGATAAGTTACTCTATTCTTTTTGCTAATGTAAGTTAATCTTGACACTTGACCTTTCAGCAAGTCATTTAACCCCACTGCCTCATCCTGTGTCATATCCAGTCATCCTGATGAGTATCTGGTCACTGGGATTCAGAAGCCTCTGGAGAAGGAGGGAGGCTGGTGACCTGTACACCCCTCCCTCACTCAAAAGGAAGTCAAGCGTAAGTCATGTTATTATTTCTCTGATGGCATGCTGTTTTTTGGCAAAGAAGGATGAACACACACAATGTTATGAAACTTCCCCTAAGAACTACCGTTAGAGTATCTTGTAAGTTTTGGTAACTTGTCTCATTATTGTCATTTTCTTGAATGAAGTTGTTGATTGTTTCTATAATTTGCTGTTTAACCTACTCATTCTTTAATATTAGATTATTTAATTTCCAATTAATTTTTGGTGTGTTTTTCTATGTCATTACATACAATTTTATTGTGTTATGATCTTAGAAAGATGCATTGACCACCTCTACCTTTCTATACTGGTTTGTCGAGATTTTATGCCGCAGTATATGGTCATTTTTTTTTTTTTTATGTGCCACTACTGCTGAGAAGATGGTATATTCTTTTCTATCCCCATTCAATTTTGTCCAGAAATCTATTATATGTAACTTATGAAGAGTTTTATTCATCTCCATAATTTCTTTCTTGTTTATTTTGAGGTTAGATTTATCATGTTCAGAGAGGGGGAGGTTGAGTTTCCCCACTAATATAGTTTTGCTGTCTATTTCTTCCTGAAACTCCCTTGTATGTTTTGTGATGATATTGCTTCATTGTTTATGGTCCTTTTTAGCAGGATATATTTTCTTTCCCTCTATCTTTTGATTTGATCCATTTCTACTTTTGCTTTGTCTGAAATTAGAATTGCTACCCTGCCTTTTTTAATCTGCTGAAGCACATTCCACTCTAATCTTTTACATCTACTCTGTGTCTACCCCCGCCCCCTAACCCATTTCAATTGTGTTTCTTGTAAACAATGTATTGTTGGATTATGGTTTTTAACCCATTCTGCTATTTGTCTCCGTTTTATGGGAGAGTTCATCCCATTCACATACCCAGCTCTGATTACTATTTGTGCACTTTCCTCCATCATCTTTCTCACCATTTATGCTTTTAGTTCATTCTTATGCCTTCTCTTCCACAGTTAAATTTTAATTTTTGTCTACTGCCTCCCTCCCTTTTTTCAGCCCCCCTTCCCTTTAACTCCCCTTTTCCTTGCTACTTCTTCCTCTCCCTTTAAGCTTGCCCACCCTTTTCTTTCCCCTTCCCTTTTTGCTCACCTTAGAGCCAGTTAGATTTTTATACTTAACCTTAGTTTGTTTTTCTGTCCTTGAACCAAGTCAGATGGGAATAAAACTCAGCCAATCCTTATTGCCCTCTCCCCTTTTCCTCTACTGTAATATGTCTTTGTGCCTCTTGCTGTGATGTAATTTACCTTTTTCTGCCTCCTTTTCATATTTTCCATTACAATTCATTTGCACCTTTAAATAACATTTTTCATCACATCACTTAATTTCTACCCACTCCCTATATCTATTCATATCCTTTTAATGGTTTTTAATCCATTCTGCTATTTGTCTCCGTTTTATGGGAGAGTTCATCTCATTCACATTCACAGCTATGATTACTGTTTGTGTCCTTTCCTCCATCATTTCATATAAATTTACCTATGTTTGCTGAAAACATCCTACTTGTTATTTCTCATAGCCCAATAGTATTCCATCACAGTCATATACCACAAGTACTTTCAATTATTTTTCACCAGAAGAACAGCTACTACGAATATTTGATTTGAGCAGATCCAATAGTGGTATAACTGGGTAAAAGGACATGCACAGTATTGTAGCCTTTTGGATATAGTTCTAAATTTCTCTCCAGAATGGTTGAATCAGGTCAAGATTCCAGCATTAGAGTTCTGTTCTTTAGAGTTCCAGTTTTCCCACATCACCTCTGACATTTATCATTTTCCATTTCTGTCATATTAACCAATTAAATAAGTATGAGATTGAAACTCAGAGTTGGTGTAAATTGAATTTATCTAACAGATAGTGATTTAGAGCATTTCATATATAGATAGATAGATATATCTATATATAGAGAGATATATAGATATAGATATGTGTGTGTGTGTGTGTATATATATATGTATGTATGTATATGTGTGTGTATGTATGTGTATGTAGATAGATTACTGTGGTTTCTCTATCTTAAAACTGCCTGTTCATATCCTCTTCACATTTGTCAGTTGTGGTATCCTCATTTAACAAAGATGAATGTTGGGACACAGAGAGATTAAATAAGTTGCCAAACCCAAAACTTACACACAATGTTGAGGTTAGAATCTGAGAGTTTCGTTGATAGTTCCTTTGGAAATTCCATAGAACTAAACTAAAGGACCAGATCTTCAAAAGCCCTATACCTGCAAGTGGTACTGAAACTAAGCAGACATTGCCATATAAAATGCTGTTACTTTTCCAGGGCCCAGGCAGCCTCTCCATTATGGATTCCACTTAGTGAACTAAAAATGGCAGGAACCAAATCATCTTTGCAAAATGTACACTGAAACGCCAAATCAATCCACTCCAATACAAGTCAAATCAATCTAATTTAATACACTCCAAGTTATCCCAGTCCAATTCAAAACAATCCAATCCAATTCTAGTAACATTTGTTACAAAATTACTACACACAAAGCACTGCAATAAGTGGCAGGCATAGAAAGCCAGAATAAAACCAGCTCCTGTCCTCAAAGAACTTATTTGAGTCTACTGGATACACTCAACAGGGGAACATATAAGCAAAGAAACTTAATTGAGATTTGGGGTGGGATATAGTGGAACCAAGATGGTAGAGTAGAAAGAGGGATCTGCTACAGCTCTCCCCTCAAACTCCTCAAAAGAAAAACCCTCAGGCGGAGCCAAGATGGTGGAGTAGAAGGACACACATTTACGAGCTCCGAGCCCACAACCCATGGAATTGAGGTAAAAAGAGATCCCCATAAATTCTGAATCACTGCAGGGGGTGCATAAACATAGGGGAAGAGATTTCCGTTCCACTGAGCCCTGGAGAGCCGTCCCCGGGGTCCATCGCGCCCCAGAAAACGGACCCCACCCCGAGCGCTGTCCTGGCCGTGGCCCCAGAGAAGCTGACCGAGCAGGCTTCAGAGAGGGAAGCTCCGGGGGAAGCTCCGGCAGCCGGGAAAGTCCCTCTGCCCACAGAAGCTACAGGTCAGTGAGAAAGAAGGCTGGGCTAGGGGAGGGGAGCGAAGGGTCTCCGTGACTCAGGCACCCTTGGGAGGAAGCGGCGGCGGCAGAGACGGGGGCAGGAAGAAGTGGAGGCAGAGGCGTGGGCGGTGGCTGAGGCACAGTGGCCCAGGACTCAGGAATACCCCAGCAGCAGGTAGGATCTTCAATACTGAAGGTCTTTCCAACCTGAGGGAGCTGAGCCTGGGAGACAGCCCTGCCCCCACCCCGCTCTATTACTGAAGGCCTCTGAATAAAACCCCTGAGGGAGCTGAGCATAAGAGGCGGGGCCACCCACCCAGCCCCCACCCGCTCCGTTCCTGAAAGTCTCTGCAGAAAGCCCCTGAGGGAACCGAGTTTGGGAGGCGGCCCTGCCCCCACCCCTGCGCCAGAACTAAAGCTTGCTGCGGAAAGCGCATTTGAATTTCAGAGGCCAAGCACTAGTTGGGTGGATCCAGGCGGAGGTGGAAAGGAATCTCAGAAGTCAAGTAACTGGCTGGGAAAATGCCTAGAAAAGGGAAGAAAAATAAGATTATAGAGAGTTTTTTCCAACAAGTGCAAATGATCCCGACCTTTGGATCTGATGGCGAGGACGAGAACGTATACTTGCCATCAGGGAAAGTCGTGGAGGGAGGGGCCTCAGTATGCCAGACACCCCAGGGGGGTGTCGGGTGGGCTCAGGCCTTGGAAGAGCTTAAAAAGGATTTTGAAAAGCAAGTTAGACAGGTGGAGGAAAGACTGGGAAGAGAAATGACAAAGATGCAAGAAGAGTATGAAAAACAGGTCAATACCTTGGTAAAGGAGACCCAAAAAAATGCTGAGAAAATTAACACGTTGAAAAATAGGCTCACTCAATTGGCAAAAGAGGTTCAAAAAGCCAAAGAGGAGAAGAATGCATTCAAAAGCAGAATGAGCCAAATGGAAAAAGAGGCTCAAAAGCTCACTGAATTTAATAGTTCTCTCAAAATTAGAATGGAACAGATGGAGTCTAATGACTTTACGAGAAACCAAGAAATCACCAAACAAAACCAAAAAGAACGAAAAAATGGAAGAGAATGTGAAATACCTCATGGGAAAAACAACTGACCTGGAAAATAGATCCCGGAGAGACAATTTAAAAATTATGGGACTACCTGAAAGCCATGATCAAAAAAAGAGATTAGACATCGTCTTCTATGAAATTATCAAGGAAAACTGCCCTGACATTCTAGAACCAGAGGGCAAAATAAGTATTGAAAGAATCCATCGATCACCACCTGAAAGAGATCCAAAAAGAGAAACTCCTAGGAACATTGTGGCCAAATTCCAGAACTCCCAGCTCAAGGAAAAAATCTTGCAAGCAGCTAGAAAGAAACAATTCCAGTACTGTGGAAATACAATCAGGATACCTCAAGATCTAGCAGCTTCTACATTAAGGGATCGAAGGGCATGGAATAGGATATTCCAGAAGGCAAAGGAACTAGGACTCAAACCAAGAATCACCTACCCAGCTAAACTGAGTATAATACTTCAAGGGAAAATATGGTCTTTCAATGAAAGAGAGGACTTTCAATCATTCTTAATGAAAAGACCAGAGCTGAAAAGAAAATTTGACTTCCAAACACAAGAATGAGAAGAAGCATGAAAAAGTAAACAGCAAAGAGAAGTATTAAGGGACTTACCAGAAATGAACTGTTCACATTCCTACAGGGAAAGACAATATTTCTAACTCTTAAAACTTTTCAGTATCTGGGTAGTTGGTGGGACCACACATACACATGTACACGCATGCACACACATACACACATGCATACACATACAGAGACAGAGAGCACAGATTGAACTGAATAGGATGGGACCATACCTTAAAAGAAATTAAGGTAAATGGTGAGAGAAATGTAGTGAGAGGAAAGAGGGGGAAATGGAAGGGGATAACTATATGTCATTTAAGAGGTAAGTAGGAGATTTTTTTAGTGGAGGGAAAAAGAGGAGAGCTGAGGAAAAAAAAAACCCAAGAAGTTTACCCTCATCACATTTGACTAAATGAAGGAGTGAAATGCACACTCATTTTGGTATGAAAACCTATCTTACAGTATAAGAAAGCGGGGGAGAAGGAGATATTGTGGGGGGGGATGATGGAAGGGAGGGCACAGGGAGGAGGGAGTAATTGAAAGTCAACACTTGGGGAGGGACAGGATCAAAAAACAGAAGAGAAACAATGAGGGACAAGTTAGGAGGGATGGTAATTCAGTTAGTCTTACACAACACGACTATCAGGAAGGTCATTTGCAAAGCTACACATATATGGCCTATAATGAATTGCCTGCCATCCCAAAGGGAATGGATGGGGAGGGAGGGATGGGGAGAATTTGGAACTCAAAGTTTTAGGAACAACTGTTTCGTATTGTTGTTGCTACTAGGAAATAAGACATACAGTTAATGAGGAATAGAAAGTCATCTGGCCCTACAGGAGAAAATAAAAGATGGAGACAAGAGAAGGGAGGGATGACAGAAGAGAGGACAGATTGGAGATAGGGAAAATTAGATTGTTTGGGGTATTGGGGTGGGGGGAGGGGAGAAAAGGGGAGAAAATTTGGATCCCAAAAATTTGTGAAATTGTATGTAAAAAGATAAATAAATAAAAAAAAAGCATATTAAAAAAAAAACCCTGTAAAATCACTCTAAATAAATTCAAAAGTAGCAGAAGCCACAAAATGAGAGACTCGAGTGAATTACCAAGCCAAGGCTATCTGGAAAGTCGACAAGAAGGGTCTATCAAACCAGTCTGTGAGCAGAACAGAGTTTCACATGGGCCATGCTGGCGTAGATAGAGCAGGAACAGGCCTGAGGAGATTAAATCACTGGCAGTTGCTGTCGAATATTGATTTCTCAACCCACAAACCTAAAGACAACTTCAAAGGTTAATGGGAATTGTCTCTCATCTGACTAAGAGGGGAGCGTAGTCCAGACCCAACCCTAGCCCCACCTCTTGCCCCGGAACCCAGGTCCATGGCAGCAGCATCAACTGCTAATGCAGAGGATGCTTTTTTTTTTTCCCAATCTATAATTTCTTTTTTTTTTCTTTTTATTTATTTATTTATTTAACTTTTAACATTCATTTTCACAAAATTTTGGGTTCCAAATTGTCTCCCCTTTTGTCCCCTCCCCCACCCCAATACCACAAGCATCTAATTTTCCCTATCTCCAATCTGCCCTCTCTTCTGTCATCCCTCCCTTCTCTTGTCTCCATTTTCTCTTTTCTCCTGTAGGGCCAGATGACTTTCTATTCCTCGTTAACTGTATGTCTTCTTTCCTAGTAGCAACAGCAATACTAAACATTTGTTCCTAAAACTTTGAGTTCCAAATGCTCCCCATCTCTCCCTCCCCACCCATTCCCTTTGGGACAGCAGGCAATTCAATATAGGCCCTATCTGTGTAGTTTTGCAAATGACTTCGATAAGAGTCATGTTGTGTAAGACTAACTGAATTACCCTCCATCCTATCCTGCCTCTCATTGCTTCTATTCTGTCTTTTGAACCTGTCCCTCCCTGAGTGTTGACTTCAAATTGCTCCTTCCTCCCTTTACCCTCCCTTCCATCATCCCCCCCTTGCTTATCTCCTTTTCCCCCAATTTCCTATACTGTAAGATAGGTTTTCATACCAAAATGAGTGTGCATTTTATTCCTTCCTTTAGTCAAATGTGAAGAGGGTAAACTAATTGTTTTTTTTTCTCAGCTCTCCTCTTTTTCCCTCCACTAAAAAGTCTCCTACTTGCCTCTTAAATGACATATAATTACCCCATTCCATTTCACCCTCTTTCCTCCCACTACATTTCTCTCTCACCATTTACCTTAATTTCTTTTCAGCTATGGTCCCATCCTATTCAATTCACTCTGTGCTCTCTGTCTCTGTGTGTGTGTACACGTATGTATGTGTGTGTGCATGCATGCGTGTGTGTGGTCCCACCAACTACCCAGATACTGAAAAGTTTTAAGAGTTAGAAATATTGTCTTTCCCTGCAGGAATGTGAACAGTTCACTTGTGGTAAGTCCCTTCAGACTTCTCTTTGCTATTTACTTTTTCATGCTTCTTCTCATTCTTGTGTTTAGAAGTCAAATTTTCTTTTCAGCTCTGGTCTTTTCATCAAGAATGATTGAAAGTCTTCTGTTTCATTGAAAGACCATAGTTTCCTCTGAAGTATTATACTCAGTTTAACTGGGTAGGTGATTCTTTGCTTGAGTCCTAGTTCCTTTGACTTCTGGAATATCCTATTCCATGCCCTTCAATCCCTTAATGTAGAAGCTGCTAGTTCTTGAGTTATCCTGATTGTATTTCCACAGTACTGGAATTGTTTCTTTCTAGCTGCTTGCAAGATTTTTTCCTTGAGCTGGGAGTTCTGGAATTTGGCCACAATGTTCCTAGGAGTTTCTCTTTTTGGATCTCTTTCAGGTGGTGATCGATGGATTCTTTCAATACTTATTTTGCCCTCTGGTTCTAGAATGTCAGGGCAGTTTTCCTTGATAATTTCATGGAAGATGATGTCTAGTCTCTTTTTTTGATCATGGCTTTCAGGTAGTCCCATAATTTTTAAATTGTCTCTCCTGGATCTATTTTCCAGGTCAGTTGTTTTTCCCATGAGGTATTTCACATTCTCTTCCATTTTTTCATTCTTTTGGTTTTGTTTGGTGATTTCTTGGTTTCTCGTAATTCATTAGACTCCATCTGTTCCATTCTAATTTTGAGAGAACTATTCTCTTCAGTGACCTTTTGAACCTCTTTATCCATTTGGCTAATTCTGCTTTTGAAAGCATTCTTCTCCTCATTGGCTTTTTGAACCTCTTTTGCCTATTGAGTTAGCCTATTCTTCAAGGTGTTATTTTCTTCAGCATTTTTTTGGGTCTCCTTCACCAAGGCATTGACCCGTTTTTCATACTTTTCTTGCATCTCTGTTATTTCTCTTCCCAGTTTTTCCTCCACCTGTCTAACTTGATTTTCAAAATCCTTTTTGAGCTCTTCCAAGGCCTGAACCCACCTGAAATCCCCCTGGGGTGTCTGGGGTGCTGAGGCCCCGCCCTCCACGTCTTTCCCTGATGGCAAGATACGTCCTCGTCATCAGATCCAAATGTCGGGATCATTTGCATTTGTTGGAAAAACTCTCTATAGTCTTATTTTTCTTCCCTTTTCTAGGCATTTTCTCAGCCAGTTACTTGACTACTGAGATTCCTGTCCACCCCCGCCTAGATCCGCCCAGCCAGTGCTTGGGGTCTGAGGTTCAAAGGGGCTTTCTGCAGCAAGCTTTAGTTCTGGTGCTGGAGTGGGGGCAGGGCCGCCTCCTAGGCTCGGCCCCCTCAGGGACTTTATGCAGAGACTTTCAGGAAGGGAGCGGGTGGGTGGGGGGCCCGCCTCCCAGGCTCAGTTCCCTCAGGGGCTTTATGCAGAGGCCTTCAGTAATAGAGCAGGGTGTGGCAGTGCCATCTCCCAGGCTCAGGTCCCTCAGGTTGTTTATGCAGAGACTTTCAGTAATGAAGATCCTGCCTGCTGCTGGGGGGCTGGACTGGCCGCAACCACTGCTGCCTCCGCTGCCGCCCCCATCTCTGCCGCCGCCACTTCCTCCCAAGGGGGCCCAATTCACGGAGACACTCCGCTTCCCCTCTCGTCCAGCCCAGCCTTCTCTCTCACTGACCTGTAGCTTCTGTGGGCGGAGGGACTTTCCCGCCTGCCAGAGCTTCCATCCCTGTAGCCTGCTTGGGCCAGCTTCTCTGGGGCCGCAGCCAAGGCAGCGCTGAGTTGGGGTCCGCTTTCCGGGACACAACGGACCCTGGGGATGGGTCTCCAGGGTTCTCTGGAATGGAAATCTCTTCCACTCTGTTTCTGCACATCTTTTGGTGATCCAGAATTTATACTGATCTCTTTTTACATTAATTCTATGGGCTGTGGGTTAGAGCTCGTAAACGTGCGTCCTTCTACTCTGCCATCTTGCTCCGCCCCCCCCCCCAGAGGATGCTTTTTAACAAAGTTCACAAGTCAAGTGATTGTCTGGGAAATTCAGCAAATGAGGGGAAAACAGTCTATAGATTCTCACTTTCTCTGTGAAGAGGTACTTTCCTCATTCATTGTTTATGAGGAAAATCAAAACATATGGTCAGATGATGCAAAGCCAAAGTTCCTGCATCCAAAGCCTCTAAGAAAAAAAGATGTATTGGTCTCAGACAATGGAAGAGCTCATAAAGAATTTGAAAATCAAGCACAATTAGATGAAAAATTAGGAAGAGAAGTGAGAGTGATCCAAGAAAATCATGAAGTCAATAGCTTGCTAAAAGAAACCCTCCAAAATGTTGAAAATGATAGGTTTAAAGTGAGACTAACCCAAATGACAAAAGAGGCTCAAAACGTCAGTGAAGAGAAGAATGTCTTGAAAATCAGAATGGGCCACATGGCACAAGATCATTGAAGAAAATAATTCCTTAAAAATTATTATGGAGCAAGTGCAAGTTAATTAGTTTACAGGAAATCAAGAAATTATAAAACTAAACCAAAAGAATGAAAAACATAGAAGACTGTGAAATATCTCTTAGGAAAAAAAAAAAAAAAAACTGACTGGGGAAAATGGATGCAGGAGAGATAATTTTAAAATTATTGGTTTACCTGAAAGTCATGAATCAAAAAAAGAGCCTAGATATAATATTTTAAGAAATTATCAAGGAAAACTGCTTTGATATTCTTGAACCAGGAGGTAAATTGCGAATGGAAAGAATCTACTGATTACCCGCTGAAAAACGATCACAAAGGAAAGCTTATATTATAACCAAATTCCAGAATTCACAGGTCAAGGAGAAAATATTACAAGCAGTCAGAAAGAAACAGTTCAAGTATTGTGGAAATACAATCAGGATAGCACAGAACCTAGCAGCTTCTACACTAAGGGATTGAAGTGCTTGCAATATGATATTCTGTAAGTGAAAGGAGCTAGGATTAAAACCAAGAGTCACCTATGCAGCAAAACTGAGCATAATACTTCAGGGGAAAAATGGAACTTCAATGAAATAGAGGACTTTCAAGAATAATTTTTGAAAAGATCAGAGTAGAATATAAATACATATATGTGTGTTGATGTGTATATTTGTATGCATATATGCATACATACATATATGCATATGTGTATGTGTGTTTATATATATGTATAGGGAGAGAGAGAGAGAGAGAGAGAGAGAGAGAGAGAGAGAGAGAGAGAGAGCGCAAAGGGTGAGGTGAATATGAAGGAATGACATATAATAAAGTAAAAAGCAAAAGCTTTTACAATAGAGGGGAATAAGGGGAAAGTGAAAGAGAATAAGTGAGTCTTCCTTTCATCATATTTGGCTTCAGGAGGGAATAACATGCATACTAAATTTGATATGGAAGTTTATCTTACTGTACAGGAAACCAGGGGGGAAGGTGATAAGAGAGGGGGGATAATAGAAGGAATGGCATATTAAGGAAGGTGAAATCAGAAGTAAACACTTTGATAGAGGGACAGGTCAAAGGATATACTTGAATAAAAGAAAACGATAGAGGGAGATACGGTTAATCTTTCACAACATCACTATTATAGAACTGTTTTGCGTGATCATGCAAGTACAACCTTTACAGAATTGCTTGCCTTCTCATTGAGGGTGGATAGAGATCAGGGAATGGAGACAATGTGTAACTTTTCAAATGAATGCTGTAAGTTGTTTTGTTTTGTTTTTTACATGAAGGTAGGATATAAGATATATGTAGGCAATGGGGTATAGAAATCTATGTTACCCTACAGGAAAATAGAAGAGAAGGAGATAGGAGTGTGATTAAAGGGAGAGCATATTGGAGGAAAGAGCAATCAGAATACACACTGTCCTGTGGTGGTGGGGTGGGGGAGAGGAAGAAAATTTGAAATGCAAAATTCTGTGGAAGTGAATGTTGAAAACTAAAAACAAATTTATGTGAAAAAAATCTTATCAACTTTTTTCTTGCTCAGTAGCCAAAACTAGAATAGCTTCAATCAAATACACTATATGTTGTGTACTGTATATTCTGCATTTACGTATTAAGCATAAAAAAGGCCACTTTTATATTTCTACCTCTAGCTCCTTATGTAAAATATGGTAGCTGGATATCAGGATGCCCAATAAATTATTTTTTATTATTTGGATCTATGAACATATGACTTATATTGCAGGACAAAATGTGAAACATAATGGTTGAGCAATTTAATGTATGTTTGAAGAACATTTATACATATGTGAATATACTGACATATAATGTGTGTTCATCCTTCATTGCTGAAGAAGACCATGCCATCAGAGAAATAGTGACATGACTTTCACTTGACTTCATTTTGAGTGAGGGAGGGCTATGCAGGTCACCAGTCTCACTTCTCTTTCAGAGCCCTCTGAATCTAGTGACTAGATATTATTCATCAGGATGACTGGACATGACCCAGGATGATGCAACTGGAGTTAAATGACTTGTCCAAGGTCACACAGATAGTAAGTGTCAAGTGTCGGAGGAGAGATTTAAACTTTGGTCCTCCTGACTTCTGCACTGGTGCTCTCCACTGTACCACCTAGCTGCCCTACTGTTATATATGGATGCATATGAATGTGTGTATTACTGTTCTTCATACATTCATTAATTGGCTCATGATAAACATGGTATTCCCATTTTCATTATATATTCCATTATCATGGGATAGCATTATAATACAAATGTACAATATTAATTGTGAAAGTTTGACAATGCTGCCTACTTTTGTTTCACACAAAGAACACAAATATAAAATCTTATACAAATGCAAACATGTATTGTGTATGGGTGCATATGTATAAATGTATATTAATAAACATGTTCAAATGTTTACATATGTGCATATTTTATAAAGTCTAGAATGGGTGCATTGCAGTGTATATAAGGTTGAGTATCATATAATTTCTGGAAAGATCGATTAAATCTGGACTGTGAAGATCTTTTAATATAAAAAAGAAGGGCTTATGTTCAATCTCAGAGGCACCAGGGAGTCAAAGAATCTTTTTCAGTAATGTAGTTGAATGGCAAGAATTACTTAACCTTTGAACCTCATTGGTTACTTAATTTAACCCACAAATTCCAAAAGAGTGAAAGCAAATTCCACTGTACAGGATCTTTGACTATCTCTTGTATAGTCTCTGTTCTAATACCCCCAGGACAATTGGACCTTCCCATTTTAAAGAAGATTATTCTCATTTAGTTTAGCTTTTCCACTGATCTGAAATCTTCCACTCAGCATATCTTCCTGTTTCCCTAATTTTCACAGTCTTTAGATAGTATCCTTACTCCCATCCCCACTTCAGATTACAGCAAAGAATATATAATTAGTCTTTGACATATTTTTCCTTTAAAAATGGTCTGCATCATGGGAGTTAAATCAGTTGTAAACATCATTGATTGGCCTTAGTAGCATTATTTTTTCCTCATCATCAAAGAGTGCCATTCCAGCTGGCTCTTCTCCCTAGTCTACTAATTACCAATTTACAAGTGATAGGCCATGACTAAAAGATTTTACCACAATGTA